>RXPK01000257.1:6600117-6996637 GCA_004143645.1 Protaetia brevitarsis
GGGGGACTACGTTGAATTTTGTCGATGCTAGCCATCAAAGACGTTCATTTGCAATTTTCTGAATATTTATTGTTGTTTGGGAACCCCAGGCATTTTGCCACACGTGACAATATATTCCGCTAAACAAATCTCTTCCTGAACAGTAAAAATACAATTTAACCGCACAGTTAGGGCCCATTCTAATTTCTTCATGGGCGTTTTGTTGTTTTTTCTTGACGTATCTATGTAGAGTTATTACTTTTACATCAAAACGAATACTGTTACCTCTATAACTGCTTTTTTCATAGTTACTCTGTTTATCTACTATTTTGGCATCTGAAACAGTATAAATTACCCAATAATTTATGCAATTATTTCGGATACAAGCCGAAAACGCGCCATTGCAGCTGTTCCACTGTGCCTAGACGTAAATTTACGTATAACAATGAGTACACAAAGTAGATTATATTTTGCTTGTAATGCTTTGCTAAATTATAGCAATTACAAAAAAGCAAAATTGTGTTTTACAATACTACTAACTGTAGAAATACATAGAAACAGCAAGCAACGGACGATTTTGTCGATGCCTAGCCGCATCAAAGACGTAGCGGTGGTGGGGAGGAATACGGCAGATTCCATATGAACTGTGCACAAATTGAGTGTGCTACCTGTGCTCGGTTTCGTTGCATTCTCGGGTCAGTTAATAAATCGGTCGGTATCAATATTCAGATATCGTGTTTTACGGATAACTATATTATATATATTTTTCCTTTATTGAATGACCACCTTCACAGGTCGTATCTAGCCTAAAGAACTAATACTGTTTGTTGGTGATAGTTTTATAATGAAACCAAGGGTGGGTAATTTTTAATTTATTAAATAACTACGTTTATTAAACCCCCGGACATAAATCACAAACTTAAACTCGTAAATCTTTAACTGTTCAAAAGTACATTTCCTCAAGATACAAATAAATGATTGATTTAAAAAAAAAAAAAAAAACAATTGGTAATAGCGAAGCTGCAGTTAAACACTACGCTGCGTCATTAAATCCCTCTGCAAAAAGCCGACAAAGCAAAGCCGCCACTAATGCGCTTTGGTGCAGCCGACAAACAAAAAAGAAAATATATAATACGTAAAAAAAGTAATGAAATGAAATATACAGAACGTAAAAGATAAATGAAATGCACCAAAACAAACAAAGTAGTATTGTAAGTAAACACTAAACAATATATAAATAAATTTATGGATGCGAATAGTTTTACTGCAATATTTGAAAAACAATTTTAATTCGTTTAGTTATGAACAAAAAATTAAAGTTGAAAGTGTGGGCAAACCAAAACCTAAACAATTTGACGCAAACTACAAAGGCCAAATTTAGAGACTTTACAAGAAAATTTAAGAAGGACATGCACGAAAAAATTGCATGTTCTTGATTTTATAACACCCTACGCTTCCGACCACGAGGCGCCACTGACGCCAAGCTGTACAACAAATAACTGACTCAGTTAGGTATATGATTCATTTGTAATATTTAGCATATTTAATTAATATAGGTATGCATATTATATTAAGATGCAGTTGCTGAAATGAAGTATCTTATAATACTAATAATACTTACTGCTATTGTATGGCGCAAATTACAAACGCGATATATAAGACGTTTTCGACAGGCAAAAATACGACAAGACAAACATCAGCCAACATTATTAACCCCCATCAAATTCTAAACTTATGACACAATGCGCAGGCGTACCTATACTTTAAAAAATATTTCCTATTAAATCTAAAATCTGAAATATTTGAATAGAAACAAACCGGTTTTTTCAACAAATTTGTTTTATTTCAATCAATATTTTCTTGCTTCGACACTAAAGCAATCACGTTGTTTGGTTCAATACGTTTGAATGTTCAAACAACAAAAAATATTAGGCCGACAAATATATGTTTTAAAGTTATTGCTACCTAAAATAATTGTTTGAACCAAAAAATAAAAACTCAAGTAAAATGAAATTTTTATTTCATCATTGAGCTTTGTTTGCTTTAAGATATAACGTACTTGTCTTAATTAAAAATTCTTTGGATCAAATAAATAACATCCAAAATTTCGATGTTTTTTTATATAAAAAAAAATCCTTTTTCTCAGTGTATAAAAAATATACCTGAGTAATTTAAAACAATGCTACCATCTATTTCACTGTGTACTTCATGTGGTATACAGTAGGACATCAAGTTTCCAGTAGAACAGGTGTTTTTCTTAATCACTAAAGGAACTGCACTGCTGTAATGCAATAGAAATTTAACTATACATAAAGAAGCACTTAGGTATACATTAAACTGATTAAACAAATCTAGAGCTTAACGAACATCAAGCGATCCGAAATTGATATCAAATCTAAAATAGCTAGTAAACGTTTGTTTTCTGCAATAACCAGCGACAGCGGTTGCGGTAACACGTATTTAATGTCAGCTATTAGCGAACTAGCGAAACGTCAGGAACTTGTAGAAATAAAAAAGAAAAACCGCCTAATTTCCGGAGAAAAGACACCTCGATTTTCATTTTCATCAAAGTCTACAAAGATCTTCCTCACATAATAAATATTCTTTGGGAATTGGACAAGTACAAATTCATTTTTATTTGCTTCATTATTGAAATCGACATTGTCTATATCCGATAACTCATCAGCAGAACTTTCCTCATATTAAGTCATCATTGTTTTGTACAACTGTTGCCTTTCTTATTTCTTTCGAACTTTTTAGAAAGTTGATTTAAATTTTTGGAATCTTCGGTTGTAGCTTCCGTCTTTTTAGCAACTCCTTTCCAGGCAAAACATTTTTCTCTGGAGAGTCGGTGATAATGGAACTTTTGCCTCGGATTCTAGGTTTTCGACGTCGAGCTTTAGGGAATCCACGAATTTGTTCTGGAGTGATGAAATCTAGTATTTACTTGTCCATTAACAAATTTAATATTTTGCTCGTCATCGCTACTCGTATAGATCACTGCTTTCCATGTTATAATTTTGCTAGAGATGGTGTCACAAGATTTTTAGTAGAGTCCCTTTCTGCACTAAAATGGGTAGCTGTCGCATTTATAGTTTGAGTTCAGGGAAGAATATTCGCCATTGTTATTAATGGTCAAAATGCGTTAGTTACCAGAAAAGTCAAGTGATTCTATTCCCCAAAAACTGTGTCATCAAATGGATTTCATTTTTAATTCCCGTATAATCGTGTTCGTAGGTATAAATGATTTTGCATGTGCCTCCCTTACACATTCGGCAATATTGTAAATGGTCAGTGGAACACCGGGATGTCCAAGCAGTCAAGATTCACGAGATGCGTTGTAGAAAGGAATTAAAAACTGAGACGCCTAGAGGCAGCAACTTATTACAGTAAGAGGGCAATGTTATCATATTCTCTCCTACTGCCCAAGCTTCCCTTATCACATTAATTGAAATGTGGCTCTCATTATTGTTGAAAATTAAAAGAGTTGGACGCTTTTTGCCTGTGTTCGTGTGTGTAACGAAATGATTGATAACATAAGAAAATAATTCCCGGTTTATCCAGCCCGAACTAATCCTGAAGTGTCTGGTGGCGCCCCATAGGGCTTACATTTTTTCCGGGGAAATACCATTGTGGGAGGTAAAAATGACCCAAGAGCACAAATTATGGCACAAGTAGTAACCAGATTCCTCTTTCTCCACTAATAAAACTGCTGTCCTGTTTTACTCTTTTCTGATGAACAATTTTCTTTAATCAGTGCACTGTGCTTGTACTAGTTACATAAGGGTTGTATATCCGTGTGCGATGCTTGGATTGTGTTCTAAGACATCCTTAAGGTTTCTGAAGAAAATATCCACACTTTTTAAGAGTGCTCCTAACTATTCAACTCCTGCTGCCTGGGAAATATTTCAAGATTGTGGTATCTTATCTGGTTGGTTATTTCTAACAGCACATTCATTTTCCAATTTTCTGAAATTTATTGTTGTTGGAATCCAGGCCATTTTACCACACGTGACAATATATTCCGCTAAACAAATCTCTTCCTGAACAGTAAAAATACAATTTACCGCACAGTTAGGGCCCATTCTAATTTCTTCATGGGCGTTTTGTTGTTTTTTCTTGACGTATCTATGTAGAGTTATTACTTTTACATCAAAACGAATACTGTTACCTCTATAACTGCTTTTTTCATAGTTACTTTGCTTATCTACTATCTTTGGCATCTGAAACAGTATAATTACCCAATAATTTATGCAATTATTCGGATACACGGCGAAACGCGCCCCATTGCAGCTGTTCCACTGTGCACTAGACGTAACTTTTTACGTATAACCAATGAGTACACTAAAGTAGAATTATATTTTGCTTGTTAATGCTTTGCTAAATTATAGCAATTACAAAAAAGCAAAATTGTGTTTTACAATACTACTAACTGTAGAAATACATAGAAACAGTCCTAATAAAATTTTTCCTCTTACCTTCAAAACCGGCCGTTGTTTGAAAAAGAACGTAACAGTACCTATTTACGACACAGCTAACTTTCATATCACAGTTATGTTTCCTACCACCGACCACACAAAATTGACAGCTTTTACCACTTTATTTCAGCCTCGTTTTAAGGCAACGCACAAGGAGACTAAATAGTTAAAACGCTGAAGAAATCTAGTATCTTTTTAATTAGGGGTCATATCGACTTGGGATTAGTTTCATTCGAACAAGAATAAAGAAAATACATTAGAAATTAATTAAGATTAAAAAGCAACAAATTTAATTACCAGGAAAATACATACATCGCGGAAACTATTAGTTCTATTAATCATACAATTGAATGATTTAGGATATGACTCAGTTCAGTGTGATAAAGGAAATGAGATTCGGTTAAAAGGTCTTGTACCCAAAAAGATCAAAATATTTAATTTTAATAACAATATCAATAAAGGTAGTAATCTATTCACTAATTGTAAGCTACAATTAAATTTTTGATATTTTATTTTAAATAAATAATTCTAATGCTTCTTCACTTATTGGAAAATATTTCTTTTTTAGTTCAGATTAAAATAAATGAGTAAGATGATTCAAAAATTCAATGAGATGCATTTTCATTGGTGGATAAGAAGTTTTCTTTCTTTTCTTGCATAATCGCCGAACTATCGGCCTGTTCTTTCTATATAAAGCATATTACTTCAATAATAGGAACCTTTCTATTAGTGTGTTTATATATATATATTTAATAAATTTACCTTTGGAGTCTGAATATTTAAGATTCTTGCACATTTTATTTTTTCATGCAAAAATATATCTACACAAAATGAGATATATTCGCTTTCAAGGTCCATCTGTAAGAAGGTTATCCGAACGGGAGTAATCCTCTTGCTTGCATCTTATAATTTGCGCGTTTAGAATTGCACAGAGTACATAAGATTATAAATCACGAACTCCGTAATTCACAACTTTCTAAGCTTGGTTGTTGCACATTCTATATTATTAATTCACATCTTTATGAAGGAAGAGCTTAGTATTCAAGACCCATTTTTTTACACTTTCAGTTATACAAAATATATCTTTACTTTATCTTCAATAATATTACAGTAATTAGTAGAAACACATTAATTCTGTTTATGATTTCATACTACAAAAAGCTTGCAATTTCTTGTATATCTTTACATATTAAATGAATAATATCAAGTGTTTTCATTCAAATCTAATTTTGAACAGCTTTTTAAAGAGGGTAAACAACTGGATTTACTTCAAGCCAAGTTCATAACACTTGCAGGGAAATGCAATATCTACGTAAATTAAAACTGTTCTAAATTTTAGGCCAAAGATGGCACCTAAATACAAATATAACCGACATGATACTTGATAGTACTAATTCCAATTAATTAAAATGATTACAATTACACTTCGTGTATGAATTGATGCGTTTCTTTGTGCACACATGCATATATCAAATGAAGTACTGTATGTCTAGTTAAACCTATTGCCTCTCTTTCCACTCTATATAATTTCAAAGGCCTTCTTCGAGTAGTACTATATATATCTACATACAAAATGAGAGTCTTACCTGCTACTAAATCGCAACAGATAAATTTAATTACACGAGAGCGTTTTAAGACGTTATATTACTTTCCCAAAGTTTTCTTGAGAAATTATTGGTTCGTCTGAGGTATACAAAAATTGTTACTTTCTGCCTGACATTAGGTAATAATAATGGGAATATAATGAAAGGTGATGAGCACTATAGTAAATTGTGGAACTGTTAAATTT
This sequence comes from Protaetia brevitarsis, assembly GCA_004143645.1. Lineage (NCBI taxonomy): Eukaryota > Metazoa > Arthropoda > Insecta > Coleoptera > Scarabaeidae > Protaetia > Protaetia brevitarsis. Next base: position 6,606,364 of record RXPK01000257.1, read on the forward strand.
AATTACAGAGCCCGTAATTGTTTAGGCACAATATCTACTGTCAGGCGCTTAGATCTATTGAAAGTTCTCGGTATATTTTCATTTAAGCAAGCTATAAAGCAAAAGCATTTGGGAAAATTGTAAGCTTGCTATAAAATAAGAATTAGATGTTTCAAAGTTTAATATTGATAGAAACAATACGTAATGTGGAATTAAATGAGTGGCCAAATTGAGGTGCTTATAATTTTATATTTGATTTTGTTTATATAAATGTAATTTTCCAACGTCTATCTAACGTCTTTTTCAAGCTAGGGATGATAAAAACATAAATATAAATGAAAACAAGAACTCTAACTAATACATCAACTGAACAATTTAAATAAACTATATCATGGTACATTACAATACACCTTAAAATTAAATTGCTAGTGTGTAATGACATCGAGATAAAATACAAAAGTTTATAATGCAGTATCCCTGAATACAAACATCCATGCTAAACAAAGCAAGATTGTGTATGAGCAAACCGCTTAATTGTAATAGAGGTGCAAACAGGCCGGGCACAGCGTTTTTTCTTTATAGAGACGGCCGGCAAATCCGTACGGCTCCTCAATCTTGTTCAGGAAAAAAGTGTTTCATAACTAATTTTGAATTGTAATAAACCAATTGCGTTATATATAGAGTTGGGCAAATTTTCCGGCGCGGCAGGTTCGTATTCAGAACATGCGATGCAACTGATGTACTACGATAAAGTAGATGAACCGTAGAGTTGCAAGCCAGTAACAACAGTGCCTGTTTTTCTTATAAAAAGTAAAAATTTTTATTTTATCTAAATATGTAGTGATATAAAATGCGAATGCATCGCAAGGTGGCCCGTTTGTTCGCCCGCGTTGTCTATTAATATGACTTATGTTTTATAAATACATACTAAATTACGATAATATGATTGATCTACTTTATTTATATTACATTATTTGAGGCCCGCGTCCCAATACGTACCTGCTGCGCCGGACAATTGCCCAACTCTAGTTATATAGCACCATTTATGTTGATTAAAATGGAGTACATGTACATATATCTTTCATTGACAGGTTAGTTTTAGTTTGCTGTTTTAAATTATACAATGGAATGCATAATTCCATTGTAATATCGGTGAATAGCATTTGCCTGTTCACATTCTATAAAATAACGAAATATCATTTATTTGCAAGATACAGACAGTAAAGTATATAATGAGACCCTGAATAATAAGGCGAACTTATCGCGATTACACAATTTTTAGTACAAAAAAATATATGGGTCATTCTTCTAAAATAATCAGTTCAATTTTATTACAAAATAAGTTTGCTGACACCAGTTAAGGCTGCTAATACCAAAATAGCTGAGGATCAAACTATGTTATTAATCTACCTTTTTTCAAATAAATACAAACACTTGTACCAGAGGAATGTGGCTTAGACTATAAATTTAATATTTAATCAAGTAAAAGTCTAAAATATACAAATTATTAATTTAGAAGGCATAACACGTATAGCCCAGTGTTGGACAAGTTAGAGGAAGTGAATAAATTTCTGTGGTGATTAGGCATACGCGTATTTTGTCGGCTCTCGGAAAATTGCTAACCAATACCAACACTAGTACAACCTCCACGGCAGCCTACCCTAATACGCATATTCTGCAATAGTGAATTCGAGATACATCGGGCATATTCATAAGCTCTTAACCATCTAGCGAAAGGGGATTATATTTCATTAAACAGAGAAACATATTTCTATTTGGAATTATTTACTGAAAAATATATTTGAATTTTCTTAGTTTTTGAGTTCTTAAAATTATTTGGCCACATAACGGTTTTTGTTTTTATCCATTGTTATTCTTTATTTAAATGTACTTCAATGCCCTTCCGAAAGTCTTGATTTGAAGCGGCATTAGATTCAAAAGCAATATTTTCTGTGCTCAAATTTTGACTGAAGTCCATAGTTTTTATAATGGAGGATACAAGTTAATTTAATACGTGGTGTTTAAAATCTTAGATAAAGTTGGTATTTTATTGAAACATTGTAAAATTAAGAATTTTAAAATATATCTTGTCGAAACTCGTTTATTCCATGTCATATTATTTTTCTAATTCTGATTTAAGAGCCTTAGCTCTAAAAAATATTAATGAAAATTTTACAGTTATTAACGAGTGATTATGATTTTAAAATACTGACGGTAAAAGTAATCACGTACTGCAGTTGACTATAATGATTTATTATAAATTTCTTGAGATGACTACTAACCATGATGGTAATTGTATTTTACAAATATTACAAAGACAAGCACCATTAAAGTGTTTACCTAAGAAATTTTGAATGATTTACAATTAGCAAACATCTACAAACACTACTTCTAACTATCGCTTATTAAAAGTTATAATACATATAATAGTCGAAAGAGCATTAGAGCAAAGTTTTAGTTAAGTATAACTTATTACACCCTTAAATTGGAACTTACATCCTGGCAACGGTACTAGCAGCATCAGCAGCCATGGCCCGTGAAATAATCACGAGATAAAAATATCTACCTTTCCCTTCGCTCTTCGGTTTTCTTCTTGCTACGATTCACGATCCGCAACGCCACCCGAAGGACGAACAACTAGAAGTAATTAAAGCCATTTGCAACCACCTCCAGAGCTATCTTTGCCCTACCTACCACCTCGCCGGCTCGGCACCGAAATTCGTATTTCACCTTCTAATTGCTTAGAGAATGAGCGTCGTCTACTCGATTCTTGTTTCTCCTGGCAGCCAGACGGGTAGGCGAACGAAGCAAAGCGAGGCGAGGCCTTTTATTCTATTAAAACGAGAACACAAATCATTCATGACGGTAAGAATGTAATATTACCCACTTTGATCAGAAATTCCTAAGTCCCGTTATACTTTCGTATTCACTCTTTCAGGGGCCTCTGTCTTACGACCACGTCGTTTTTCTCGTCTCTTCTTTCTTACTGCCATACATATACATATATCTATTACTTTCCACCAAAATTAAACTTTTAATATTCCGATATATGGAAGCCGGGAGCTGAAGAATCACTGAATATATACATACACAAAGCGTGTAGTAAAAGATTACATGAGCATATATGTGCACCGATAGAAAAGACAATTCATCCGCTTTAAGGAAGGGAGAAGGTAGTACACTCATACTACCAAGATTGGTGAAATTTGTTCCGAATAAAGATTAAATAGACAACATAACATTAAATAACAAATTGCAATTTATATTTAATTTGCTATTTAAATAATTTTTGATATTAAAATGTTACTCACACACAGCTACATCGGAGAAATAATGAAAAAGAAGGAAGAAGAAATGAAACGGAGGAACTAAGGCAGGACAGAAAAAGGACAACCCGTACTCCGACGATATGCGTTTAGCGGTTCCGGCCCACAGTGTGAGGAGGTGGGGTGGTTTTTAGCCGGTATGAATCCGGCACTACTGGCTGCCGATACTGAAAGATCGGGTTCCAGTGCCTTTGAAGGTTTCCCCCCATCGCAAAAAAAAAAAAAATCTACTCAAATAATGCTTTTATTTATGATAATCCTCTAATCGGAATAAGCATTCATATGCAATCTTTACTAAAAGAGTTTTGTTTGTACACAATATTGATGAAATATGTAGAAATGCCTAATTTTCTCTTAAACGGGTAATCAAAAAACATGCGAAACTTAGGATATAGGTAAACGGTAATATCAGAAAAACAGTAAATCTGGCATTATTACACATATGATAATAGATATACATATGGACGGCAGAGCCCCTTCTCGGCCCTTGATTATTTCGCTTAAAATTCTAACTTTATACTCTTTAATTATCTATCTGCCATATTCATAGTCCAGGCAAAATCTCAAGGAAAAGTATGACTTACGTAAGAAAACCTTACACCTTGAACAACTTTCCATTTCATAGTCAAAATATCGATTCACTTCGGCTACTCTCGGACAAGGATGTTTCCTATAGAATTGATGAATAGAATTCTATAAAATCAGTATAATATTTGCTAATACAATGTTGTAGCACTTTCATAAAAAATTACTTACCTACCTCGAAACTGTATATCAGTGACCAAAAAAAAGCACAAGAAGTTAATAGTGCTAAAAAGTAGTGATATGGGTAAACCATCAGGATTTTCTATGCTCGGTAATCGTCCGTTAACAACAGGTAATAAAAATTATTAACGGAATTTGTTTAGAAATACAATACCTCATTCTAAATTTTGCATTACTGTTTCACTGGAGTTTTCGGCGTCCCTGATATACTGTTTCTGTATTACTATCATATTTTATATCATATTTTATATCTATGTAATCCAAAAAATCCTCTATATTTGCCATTGCATCCCGTTAATTTAATAAATGATTAATGACATCCAAAATGACAACACGTGTCAAATTTATATCAACTATTTTTTTCCTAAGGTATCCTTATTTCCCTTATGTGGTCTAAGAACAGACATTTTTATGTCAAGGAGAACCTTAAGGAAGCACTGTGAATATGGCGGTACACTGAGAAAAGATATGGCATTAAATGAAACTTTTGGTTTTTATCGTGTTCAACGAAAAGAATACCTTTTCTCAGAAAAGTGTTTATTTTAATTGAAAGTATCGTGCTGTTTTGTCGGAAAACTATGTTCTTCTTAAGCACATGCTTTTCGACGAAAAGTAACCGTAATTAAATGGAATGCACCTTAGTTTTGATTAATATTTTATAATATCTGTATGACTACTGTTTAACTAAGACAATACACATCACATATTATATTTTTATTATTATGTACATATTTAACAACATATTTTAGTTTCTTTTAAGTACGTTATCATATTATTGAATTATAAACAGTATTTTAAATAAAAAACCGGACGTTTTGGTTTATTTGCGTGGACACGCATGTATACATTGATTTAAAACTTTTGCCTTTTAGCGGAAAAGCGCCTGTATTCAAGCTGAGTGCTTTTTTACGTGGAAATATTTTAGTTTTATTCATGTTCCCACGTGCATAAATCTCAGATACACAAACAATAATGAACAAAAGTGAATATTTTTCGCGCGAGATTAAAGAACTTTCGGAGATAACTTGAATCTTTTCAGTTAATGCTGATTTACTTATAAGCCAAGGAACTTTACAGCAGTATATAGTGTTTGAAGATTTTAGAACTGTTATACACGGGAAAAATTCTTACTTGATTTAGCAATATTGAAAATATTCCTGTATTCAATCAAACAAATAATTTGGTTAATAGATTTATTTGAAGCTAGTGTACTATTTATTAATTTAACTAAATATTTACATGGAAGTAAAAAGTAAATATCGCATTTTATTTTCGTATAGCAGTTTTCTCCCCATATAGTACAGCAGATAAGGAGATATACTTATGTGTAGTAGAGAAATTGTCGCATAGATGGCGCATCTCCTATTTTATTCCGTAACAGCTAATATTTCGCACAAAATAGGCTATATACTACGGTCGTAACATACTGTCTGGTATATTTAACAGATCAACATCTGATAGGAGTTATCGCCATCGAAAGGACGATTTCTTTAACGGCACACTAGAGGATGGTCACTGCGACCAACTTTCCAACACTACTAGGATTTGCAACATTCTAACGGCAAATCCCTCCTTAGCGCATGGGCTTTAGAGATAATTCATTTTCATTTCGATTAAAAATAATCACGGCATTTTGTTGTGTTTACGGTTAAGTTTAAAATGAATAAATATTTTAAAATATCAATGTAAATGTAAATATTGTTTAAATATAAATTTTAGAATAGATTGACAAATTTCTTTAATAAGGAATATTATGGTTGTAATACAGAAATCAAGATCACTCACAAGAAATTACTGAAGAAGAAAAAAAAAATGAGTCGACACGTCTAAAGAGATATAATTGCAATAATTTGAAATAAATTGAATCGAAAAACTCCATCAAAAAATATCTTTTTACTAAAAATTTATTATTTCTATCTTTATATGTCAAAGTTGATGATTTATGAAAGAAATCTATATAAAAAGAAATGTCAATTACGAACGAGGAAGTTCTTGAAATGTCACCGGTCCTTTTCGAAAGTTTACAGAATTCCATGATTGCTGGGAGAGAATATGCAATTAGATATCTTACCTAGTAGCATCATTAAGCAAAAGCTTTTAATAAGACTAGCAATTCGATTGAGATAAACAGAGCAAATTTGACAAATTACAGATGGAAATAATATATACGAAGATGGAAAAACAATGTAAATATTATAAATGTCTCGGCCCATCTTATATCCCTTTTATCCCTATTTAAACATTCGACATCGCCAGTCTCGCCTGTGGAAAATTTGAGGACGTGGTTTCCGAAAGAATGCAGGTCGCGCTCAGGCTAGTGGAGAGGTGATGCATAAGAGAGGGTCTTAATCAATGTTTTGCGTAGGCTTTCACGACCGGAATCTACAGTAAAAAGATTTTTTTCCGGGCTGTTGAGCCGTGTTCCTGTGGAATTACTTCCGTACGTTTCATTCACAATCTTCATTTAACGACGAGCCATCGCGAAGGAAACTTTGCACTCGCCGCTGAAGTTGTTCAGCGCAGTTGTGAACGAAACGTACGGAAGTAATTCCACAAGACCATGGCTCAACAGCCCGGAAAAACTTTTTACTATAGAGGATCTTAATAATAACGATTATGATTCCGGAGGAGGAGAAGCTTCCTCCTCCGGAATCATAATCGTTTTGCTAGTGTTATTATTAAATTAACTGGAGTTTGGGAAGTCCAGTGTCCCACTATATTCGGTTCTAAAATACTCGTATCAATCGAGGTCAAATATGTGGGTGTTCTTTTGGATGCCAAACTACTGTACAAATCACACCTAGAACATGTGACGAATAAAGCTGTAACGAACTTCTGGGCCTGTAGAGGTATGTTTGGTAAAACGTGGGTACTAAAGCTTGCAATGATACACTGGCTGACACGATGTTATAGTACCTTCTATAACTTACGCCTCGCTACTCTGGTGGCATAAAACAAACCTGGGCTATGCTATAAGTGCGCTTAGTAAAGTCCAAAGGATTGCCAGTTTGGACATCACAGGAGCCATGTCCTCAGCGCCGACGGTTGCTCTGGAGACCATTCTTGAGTTTCTCCCGCCGCAGTTGGTGTTCTGGTCTGAAGCAGCCCTAAGGGCTTAAAGAGCAAAATGTAATGGATGCAAGGGCTTTTCCAGTAAGGTCGGAGACTACACCAGCATCTTCAATTACATCGAACACACAGTACCACTGTCCGTAAAGGCGGATAAGATCTCGCCCGCTTTCAGCTTTTCTGGGGTATACAGCGTAGATATTTCCAGCAAGGAAACTGCAATAGCGTACATCCGCGAATCGAAACGGGATCTATCTCGCTTGTTTGTCAATGCCTCGTAAACGCGTAATGGCACGGGCATTGGAATCTGAAGGGACAAAGATCGAAACGGTGAAGCTTTTATCCTAGGGCTCTTTCCCACCATTTTCCAAATTGCCGCCCAGACTTATGCTTAAGGCATCTCAAACTGCCTGCGCGAGAATGGAAGGGTAGAAATCATCTCCGACAGCCAGGCTACCCTCAAAGCTTTACGGGCTGTCATATTTGACTCTGAGGTGGTACTGTTTGTTACTGGTTAAACAGCTGGCGGAACAACTAAGTGTTATATTAAGTTGGATGCCAGGTCACTCTGGGATTAGAGGCAATGAAATATCTGACACGTTAGCAAAAGGCGCCAACGAGCTGCCGTTCTTAGGTCCAGAACGGACGTGTGGTAGTTCATATGACAGCAGCAAAACGTTTGTCAGGTCCCAACTTGCTGCTAGGCACTGCTCCTTTTGGAATGCACTCGCCAGCGCAAGACACTGTAAATCTCTAAGACATTATCATTCAATTAGGAAAGATTCCGTAAGGCAGTCTATATGAGCAGGGACAGATTGAGATTACTCAGAAGAATCTTAACTGGGCACTGCGCTGGGGCTAGTGAACTCTCACCTGTGGAGAAAGAATGGGAGTACGGAGAAAACACCTGCTCACCTTTTTGTCAACTGCCCGGCAATGGACAGGGAGAGGCAGCTCCACTTTTGGGTCGACCGACTGGACGAACTCAGAATCGGTAAGTTAACTCTTAACCAAATTGCCAACTATCTTAATAGAGTGCAAGCTGACTGAGACGGCTAAAATTGACATGGGGGCGCAATAGATCTTTCCGTTCTGGCTGAGTTGCCTTTTTTGGATTACACCCACCCATGGGGAAAGGAAAAAAAGCATTCGCGATTTGATAAGTGATTTGAAATTGTCATATTCTCCAGTTCAGCAGATTTAAAAGATTATAAGTTGCATCCTTACCACAACATCAAGGATTACTGGCAATTTCACTCATCGATTAAATTATTGTCATTGGCTCTACTAGAGACGTCGAATGATAACCAGATCTTTACCACATATATTGTCCATTAACGAAGCTTGTTTCCAGTGCGGAAAGCAAAGTCAATACACACAATATGCGCTATTGACTAAACAGCAATCCTCACTGTCACTGGTTAGGCGAAATTCAATTTAAAAATCATTAGAGTGTTGAGGCTGACTGTGAAATTTGGATGGGAAAATTATTGGTCCTTACTTTTTTTAACAGCGTTTACATGATGTGATCTACTTACATTTTCTTGGAGAATAAAAATTTCAGCGGCAATCTGACTGGTGATCCCATTTTGCAGTTTTTAAAAAAATTTACGGGAATAGAAATAGTATCTAAGAAGACGTTCGACATTATATTTTTAGGTGCGCTTTCCTCATCCATTGCTCACTCTAAACATAAAGTGAATTGGCAATTGAGATGACAGTTCATAAAATGTTAGGAAATCTTAGAAATGAAATGATAGGGACTCTTATTTAAAAATATCAGAGTTAGTAACGATTGCGTACATTAAGGTTAAATTTAGATTCTGCGTGGGCAAGTACAGCCTTTCATGGTTTACCTGCATCTCGAAAGAAAGGAAATAGTTGGGGAGTACATACTTATTGTTAGTGAGACACTCGATACAAAACTTTACACTGTATAAAATCTCTTAGGTTTTCAGCTTTACCTTTGTTTGTTAATGATTCAGACAATCGTTAGGGAATAAACAAGTAAGCATAAACAAAAAACTGCTAAACGAAACAAAGAAAATACTTGACTTACTACGTCCAAAAGATTAAGTATCTCTGTAGAAACAAACGTTTCCTTGAATGTAAAAAAATAAACTTTCATTGGATGATCTCATGATATATTTTAAATAATTTTACGTTCAATAATCAATGTTTTCCAGTAAAAAAAATGATTTTCTGATAAAATAGCCTGTTCAAAAGCATATACATACAACATTTGCAGCCTTAGAATTTTGAATATTAGTTCATATATCTTGTAAATATAACGCATCTAACAAAAAAACACTTCATATCGTATAAAAGCATAAGTACATTGTATATGCATACGTAAGAATATCTTCTGAAAGAAATATTTCAAATTTATGTTATGCTCCCAGCCTTACAAAACGTTGACAATTTATCTAGCTAGACTTTTATATATCTCATTCTCTTACAGCAGTTTTACTCCTATATACTAGACGGTCGAAGAGCATGTGACTCTGTGAACACAATATCACTTCGCTAAATCACAGTCTTATACCGCACGAGGTCGTTATCAAGGAAGTACAGCGTGACTTTGCGTTATGACTTGTGGCGGGGCTAAAACGGCAATTCAATTAACGAGGACGCCTATCGCATAATGTCTGAATTTGTCACTGGAAACGAGTTCCACTAATAATATGGTCGCCATGATTAAGCACCGAAACCAGAATCTCTCGTTGGTAATGTTGTTCTATGTTAATGTATTAAATGTCGTAATAATTGTAATATTCGGAAGAAATCACCATTTCGGTTAATTTTAACGGAAATTGGATTCATAAAATTAAATATACTGTAACGGAAACGGGTTTTCCTATCTGGAGACTTTCGGGGATGGCTAGCCCAAATTCAAATAAGACAACGCCAAATTCCGTCTCACAGATAACCCACACCTGCTCTTTTGACCGGCGAGCCACTGCTGGGAAACAAACTTTTTGTTCGGTAGCGAATGGTTTAGTAGTTTTAGCCAAAGATGTTTCCGAACTGTGTTTTCCTCCGTCAGTCGGAGCAGGGCCGTTAGTTAGCCTAAAGATTGTCGACTTACTCTTCTCGTCGGCTTTCTCTTTACTAGACTGACTTCCTCTCGGGAATTCACTAAGGGTTCAAACTGATCTTCTTTTAGAATGACGAAATAAAAGAATGACTTATGTCTTTTAAAATTATATATTAAGTTTTTATATCATTATAAGCTACAAAATTAAATGGGATATCAAGTGAACAACAAAAAAAAAAAAGTAGACCAAAACACAATTATCTTAATGATTAATTTATCATACTAATTTACTGAGGGAGAGAGGGAGAGAGAGAGCGAACGAGTCACGATTTTTTATGTATTTGCAATGGTTAGTCTTAAGCAGAATTTTTAAACATCTTACCGGCCGATGTGGGAAAAATTATTCTTCACGTAATCCAAATTTTAGGCACAAAACTTTGCACAACACACACAATCTTTTTAAGCCAAAGCAAACTAAAAGGGGGGTAATTTTCATAAATTTAATCACAAATCAAAACACCTTTCGAGGAAAGCTTGTGCTTCCTGTTCTCGAATTTTAAGCGTATTTTGATTGCAAAAACTAAGATGAGAAGTTTTATTTTTTTAAGATTTAGAGACACTCGACGAGGAAGAACGCGGGCTTATTCCTGAAGCTAGTTTGAAGGATCGCGAACTAATTAATTCGAACCCGCTATGTAAGGGTTTTTATAAACTCAAGTTGTGACGTCATTTTGCACCGATAACTAGTTCGGTCTCTCTTTACAGGAGGGCGCAAGTATGACCAAAGGCGTTATTTTTCTGACTTTCAGACGTCCTACTTAATAAGACGGTGATAATTGCCAACTCGGCGTTTTGTAACATATAACGAACAAGGTAATAGATAACATTCATTGGACAAAGTAATAGATTAAAATACAAAGTATTACCATGTTATTTTAATTACGCGAGTCTTTAAACAAAGAATAGATTGTCGTCTCCGGCGAGGCAGCGCTTGTTTTTTTTATTAAAAATGCCACGGTACTTATCAACTACGCAGTAAGAAAATGAATTTAAATACTTGCATTATACAGGATGGAATTTCGAATTCTTACATCCCTTCTCCCTTAGTAAAAGAAAAGAGTTAACAAAGGTAACTCTTTTCTGAAAACCTACTACTAATAAAAAACAAAGAAAACAAAAATGTTGCCTCGTGCAAAAGAAAAAGAACAAAACCAGAACTAACTCAACAACTATTCCAAAAAAAAAAAAAAAAAAATAATTAAACTACTTGCAAGAGACATCATTTACTTAAAATCTAACAAGCAAAGTTAACACAAAAATTTGCGCAATACAAACATAATAAAAAAAAGAGAATAAAATAACAAACTGTCCTTTACACTCGCGCACAAATACGCGCTGCACTACACATAACAACGAACTTTCACCTCACTGGCGTAGCTAAGGAATCGCCCAATCTCGATTTGGATTCGCCGTCGATCTCGAACCGTCCTGGTTAGGAGCTGGTGTTGTTGACATCTCCAAGCCAGGGTAGATTTGTGTGAGCATAGACCTTGGGGTAGTAGTCGAACCGGTCGGATCCTCCACTGGATCGGACTTTACCATGGGTTGACTCACGGAAGGGACGCCTCTTTTTGCATGAGCATGGACACAAAACATGGTTACGCTGTCCAATAGGGCTCCAAGTATTTTAAAACTCCAACCAAAAATATCGTAGAGGAGGAATCCATGGATGAGGGTGTCAGCCAGGAATTTGACACACTTGAAAATAATGAAGACACCCATCACTCCTGAGGTGATTGACCCTAAGGTGGTGACCCATTCAAACAAGGTACTCCATAGCTGTTTGGCCCATCCTTTAATGGTTTCTTCTCCAATTACACCTTCGAAACTAGTTCCTTGCATGTCGGGTGACATGCCCATGGCCCCTCTGGCTAAGATTCCTTCAACGGCTTGGCGCTCGACAGGTAAGATCATCTGGCGGCGTAATCGGTCCATATCCTCTTGAGTATACAGGCCTCCGGAAACAGGTTGGTTGGGTTAACGTAGGCCCAATCCGGCTCAGAATCAGGTTCCAGGATTTGAGGTGTGGGAATCACCTGGGCTTGTTTAGCGATTTTATACCAGTGATTGTTCAGTTTATAGGCAGGGAAAAGAAAGGGATTACAGCCGATTTCATTAGCGTATTTTTGGATTATGTGGCTCCGAGGTGCCATAAATAGAGTTTGATTGTCATAGAAAATTGTAATCCCGTGATAACATCGTCAGTCGATCGAATTTGGACTTCGACAGGGAACATTGAATTAGATGAACTACTTCTCCATAATTAACGGCAGTGAAACCTGGCACTTTCTTTTTTGCATATGCGAATTCTGCAGGGGCAATAACTGCCAAAGTTTGTAGATTACGTAAGACTTGTTGTTCGAGCTCACATTTTTGAGTCAATACATCATGATACAGGGCCGTAACCTGCTTTTGGATATGTCTTTCCACAAAGAAAATTTTTGAATTTACATAAGCGGTTGGATCCATATTGAAAACGTCGATTTGACTTTTACGGAAGTAAAATATTCCGAGTTCCGAGGCTCTTATAATAAAAAATTTAGGATGATCCGTCTCATAAGCTATTTGGCCACAGATCATAGCAGGATTTGATATTGGCATTGCAAAAATGGCGTTACCATGGCTAACTGAATAAACAATCGTTTGTGAATTTATGTCGGTCAAATTAGTTGGACTAATTCGATCTGCTTCCCCCTCAATAGTTATTAAAATATTTATGAAAAATGTATAATAATTATTTCATTTTCAGTAATGTATTTATTTATTTATGTATGTATCATATTCATATTTATTAAAAATTGAGGTTGTCGGCGTCTTCTGACACCGCCTCGTTGTACATTTAGTCGCCTCTTACGACACGCAGTGACCACGTCGGGAGTATTCGTCAAGCCCTCTCCGCAGGCCAAAGTGATGAGTGACATTTTCTTTTCCTTAATGATCTCAAAAAGAAAAGATTGGGAAGCATTCTGCAGTTTAATCAGCTTCTCTCGAGCTGGGATTTTGACCAAATCTAGTCAAACGTCTTGGTAAAACCCACGGGTATTCTTCAGCTGGACCTGCGCTTCTAGTTTGGGGTCTCGGGGTTTCTTCCGGAACCAGGGTTTCTCTTCTGTGACTTCTTCTTGAAGGCTCATCAATGGACAAATCTGATAGATACTCGCTCAGGTCCTCGACCGATTCTTCCTCCAGTCCTACTTCTTCGGGTTGATAAGTTGAATCGTCACCCATTTCACTAGTGGCAGTTTCGTAATCCTCGGTAGCATCCAAGAATTCTTGCGATCGATGAGGAATACTGTCATTGTCATCTTCCGAAAGGTCGGCTCTACTCTGTTGTCTCCATTCACTGGGTGAGTCGTGAGGGAGTCTAGGTTGAATATTGGGAGTATGCTCCGAAGGAGCGCAGGGGGTACTAGCTTCTTCAGCGCCTGTATTTAGCGCCTGTAGGCTTCCCTGCGATGCTTCGCTATCCTCTTCTTCATTTCCGTCAGCTTCGGCACCATCTCCAAGTTGACTTTCTTCGTCTACCATATGCTCTTCATCCTCGTTCTTAGACGATTCAGACATGCGCGCCCGCTTCGACTATCTGGTCGCTCTACCACGCGTTCTTTCTTCACTACAGGGTCTGGTTCCTCTTCTTGGTGGAGAAATCTACTTGGGCCTACCCACTGTTCTTCAGTTTCTTCCTCCGTTTCTTCCTCTAAGGACGACGGTTCTTCCATAGGAATCTGGTTCCTGTGCCGCAGGATGCTGTTACGGTGACGCCTATACTGAGTAGGTACGTCCCCATGATATCGCTTTAGTCGGTTCACATGGACCACCATTTCCTTTTTACCGCCCACTTTCACTATTTTATAAGTTACTGGACCTAGTACCTCGATAACTTCATAAGGACCCTTCCATAACTTCGCCAACTTCCTTGTCAATCCTTTCTTAACAGCAGGGTCGTTCAAATAGACATAATCTCCAACTATAAATACTACTCCGCGGGCCCTCTTATCATATTGGGCCTTCCGTTGTACAGCTGTTTGTTTCAGCCTATGTCTCACTTTTCCGAAAACATCTTCGAGGCGGGCAACCATTTCCGAAGCGAAATTTTCTGCATAGTCGTAACGCGGTCTTTTTGGCTTAAACACGTCGTCATTCGGCAAATTCATTTCTCGACCATGTATCAGGAAGTAAGGTGTCTCTCCGGTAGATGAATGTATTGTGGATCGATAAGCCATCAACACACAAGGTAACCAACGATCCCAATCTCTCTGTGATTTAGAGATGTAATGTGACAACAGATCTTTTAAGACTCTGTGAGTTCGTTCAATCATACCATTACTTTGTGGATGATAGGGAGTCGTTTGAATTTTTGTAATTCCTAATTGTTTACAAACATCTTTCATTAATTCCGAAACAAAATTTTTACCTTGATCGGTTAATAATTTCTTTGGTACGCCATGCCTCGTAATAATATGTTCGACAAACGCTCGGGCAACGGTGTCAGTCTTTTGATTTGGTAAGGGGATAGCTTCTGGGTATTTAGTGAAATAATCTTGGAAAGTAAGGATATAACGATTCCCATCATCCGTCACAGTTAATGGTCCAACAATGTCCATGGCGGTTACTTCGAATGGATAGTTTACTTCTTGGAATAACTCCAGAGGTGATGGGCGATGGTTAAACGTTTTCCTCGAATTACACGGATGACATTTTCGCACATAACCTTCAACATCATGCTTCATGTTGCTCCAATACATTCGCTGCTGCAATAAACTTAACGTTTTCCTGACTCCTTGATGACCAGCATATGGAGGATCGTGATAATCCTGAATGAACCTCTTAACGAGACTCTTCGGCACCACTACTCGATCAGGTTGTTCTTGAAATCCAGTTTTGAAAAGGATTCCCTCTTCATCTTCGAAATAACCAACACTAGGATCCTCCTTCAATTGTTCCTTAAGATTTTGAATTTCGGGATCGTCCGCTTGTTTCTTCATAAGTTCTTCTCGATCAATATATGGAACATATGGGACTTCTTCTTGCTCTCCTGCATCTTGAGACAGCCTGTACCTAATTCTTCGTCGTGGAGCCTTCGTCGTCCTTCCATTTAAATTTTGACCAGCAGCCGCATCATAATGCTGTTCTTCTGCGTTTTGGCTCCGCCCTTGGTCCTCGCCAATTTCTTCAGTCGCTTGCTTGTTACCAACGCTCGCTTCTTTTAGCCCATAAACATAATGTTTGCCTTGTAGGTTAAATAAATACAAGGTTTCTTCGCCTTCACCATAACGTAGCTGCAACTTTCCGCTGTGCACAACGATAGCACAGGATAATAATTCGGTGAGAGTTTTAATTTCGTACTCTCCTCCCCATGCTCGTGGGTCTTTCATACAAGCACCATACGCTTCTAGTTTAAACTGTTTTACTTTATTTTGATTTTTAACCTTTTCCAATTCTTGTTCTAATAGCATCATATTAGCTTTGCTTAAGTTTTAGGTTGTAATTTTCGTTCGTTAATTTACACTACTTGGGAATTAATTTTAAATAATTCCAAAATTTTCCAGAAATGATAAAGTTTGAATTTCGACTAGCTTTAAAATCTTCAATATTGATTAAATTAAGTAAAGTTCATCTTTAAATTAATAAATCTACTGCACGATTACGTTAAAACGGTTTGAACTAAATTCTGTAAACGTATGTGAGACGTAGTTCTTTGACGACAGTCATTATAGCTCGTATTTCCAATTGAACTTCGGTATGATATCTAACAGCCCGCTTTCCAATAATTCTCAAACCTTTTCTTGAATTCTAGTTATTATTTACAACTGGATGATAGATACGCAAGACCAACGCGACCCAAAATAGACAACTTCCATCTCCTGGCACTTTATATGTCTGCATTTCTTCAACTTCTTCCCTATTATTGTTGGGGTTCTCTCCTGGATCGTAAATTAAGCTCCATAATTTCGTGATCAGGTGCGGCTTCTTCCTCTTTTTCGGACAGGTAAAAACGACTTAAGGCGCATCTGCTCAATGGTTATGTTTCTTTCCCGGTTTGTGATGGATTTCGAAGTCATCATCCGGAAAATAATAGGACCACAGCAAGACGGATGTAGGATCCTTCAAAGAAAAGAGCATTTTAAAGGTCGATGATCAGTATACAATGATGAACTTCTTTCCATAAAGATAGCATCGGAAGTGCTTTATGGCCCAACACACAGCCAAACACTCTTGCTCTGTCACCGAATAGTTCTTTCAGCTCGATTCATCTGTCTGCTAGCATATGCTATGGGCTTTCTTCTCCTCCAGCTTCTTGACTGAGTATAGCTCCAACAGCTGTTCCTGATGCGTCCGTTGACAATATGAATGGGTTTGTTGGAAATCCGGGTATAACCAACACTGGTGGGGTACATAACCTCTCCTTCAAGTATCGAAAGCTTCTGTGTTGCTCTTCCGTCCACTCTAACTAAATCTCTTTTTAGTAAGGCGGGTCAGGGGTATTGCCTACGGAAAATTCGGGATAAACTTCCGATAGAATACAACGAGCCTAGAAAAAGACTCGTATTGTCTTCACTGTTCTTGGGTCGGGGATAATCTTGAACAACTTCAATCTTCTCGGATCAGGCTTCACTCCTCCTCCTGAAATAATATGGCCCCAGATATTTTGCTTCTTTAGGACGAACATGCATTTGGACGGCTTTAACTTCAAATTTCCTTGGTTTAAACCTTTTAAACACTTCTTCAAGTCTCTCTAATGTTGCTCAACAGGTCTCTACTGAAGACAATTATATCATCTAGGTAAACAGACATTGTTCACCTGTCATTCCAGACAACACGGCAATACATCAACCTTTGAAAAGTACTGGGTGCATTTACCAAACCCAAATGGCATCTCAGACATCATAAGTCCATCAGAGTTGAGAACGCTGTCATTTCTCTACTCACGCGATCAACTTCTACTTGCAATAACCACTGGCCAAATCAAGCGTAGAAAAGTATTTAGCGTTCCCAAGTGGTCGATAGTCTCTGGAAGTAGGCAATGGAAATAGCCACGCTTGGTAAGAGTTAACGCACGAATCAATGCAAACTCTAATATTCATTTCACCTCCGCCGCCTTCTCTTAACATAATAATGGAGAGACCACGGTGAAACTAGATGGCTTGATGACCTTTTGTTCTAAACATTTCTTCAAATTGGTTTTTCAGCTCCATTCGTGGCTAATGGTACTCCTATACGGTGCTTCGTAATCGGCGGTAGTCCTTCCGTTAAAATCGATTGCTCACACCCTGAGTGCATCCAACTTACTGTCGCTCTTGATAAAAACATTGGAATAATCTTCTGGCAGTTGTTAACAACACTTTCTTTTTCGTCATCAAGATGACTCAGCTCGAAGTTTTCATTAACTTTCGTTGTCCTTGGGTATATCCTTATGAATCGCATTAACTCTCTCTCTCGAGTGGTACTTCAATCTTGTCCACATATGCTACAACCAGAATTCTTCGGCAGTCGAATGGTTTCTTCAGAAACATTCATAAAGCAAATAGGAATTTTTGGTTTAGCCTTAGAAATGATCTGCTACTGCATTCCATGAACAATAAATTTCGTCGGCTCCAATCTAAAACTACTGGTCAGGGTGGTACCGGCATGATCCTCCCACGTACTGGCAATTTAGGAGGGATGTTGATGGATTGTTTGATGCGAAATTGGGTAGCTGTCAAGTACTTCAATCCGCGTTACTTTTCGCCATTGACAGTGACCGAATTGTAACTTTATTTCCTCCTTTGACGTCTCTTCTTCAATTTCTTAACTCGCTCTTGTTCCGACGATTCTTATTTCTATTGGATCCGACTTCTTCGTCTTTTTGTTCTTCTGATCAATCGTACTTCTTCACTTCTCGGCTAACTAATGCTGAGTTAACTTCTAGTTTCTGTTTGGCGCGTTTAAATTCCTGTGGTATCCAGCATACAAACGTAACCGGACATCCTGCTCCATTGAAAACTTCTCAATAATCTCTTTACTTTGGTCAATTAATTCGATCAAGTCACTCCTATCTGGCATCGGCAGTTTCTTACCTGCTTTCCCTTAGACATGGGTTTTCAGCTTCTCCGCGCTTGCTTCAATGCGTCAAGGGGTTTTTTGACAACTTCTTTCTTGGTTACCAAAAATAGTCAATAAATTTTTGCCCACCTTGTCTCGAACAAAAACGGACATCACCACAGTCTTATTGCTGTTTCTTTACATTTCTACTTGCTTGTTATGTCTCGAATTGTACTGCTATTCCACGCCCCATTTAAAATCTTCGGCGACACAAGAACTAACAGTGATCCACTGGAGACAAACACGTCTCATCACTTCGTTAATTTCCAAAACATCCTTGTTTCTGATTTTCACTCTCACAACCAATACTTCACTTCCTTTTGAATTAATTCCGCGTTCAGCTTCTTCTTAGTTCTTCACGTCCTTTTATTCCTTCGTTAAAACTTTTGGGCTGCTTGCTGTTTCTCTTGATTCACGGCACTTCCTTTTCTTGTACTCCGTTGGTTGACTTATTGTTTTAAATAAAAATAACTGCCCGTCCCCTAATCTAAAATCACTTTCCATCTTGAAACTTTATTTCAACACCACATTTATGTAAGAATCACGTCCAATAGCCCATCCATATTAATGGCTTATCGAATCTGAGCAAACTGCGAAGGGGAAAAGAATTTCTTTGCTGACCTAAACGAAGTTTCATAAGATTTAACCTAACCGGAATCTTACCAGTAATTCTCGTAGTGCCGGTCCTGTCTTCGACCGATCTGCTCTGATCTTCTTGACGAGATTTTCTTTCATAATAGTATACGCAGGCTCCAGTAATCTCGAGCTCCAGTATCCACTCCAGCGGAGCCTCCATCCATTAACTTGCGCTTGAATAACAGCATTCGCCTTCTTCATCTTCAAAACTCGTTTCTTCACAGGTAGGGCACCGTCCACTTACACTTCTGGTATTTAATTTCGTCCTCCTGCTCCTGGGAAGCGACCAGAGGACCTTGGGAGTTTAAATTCCTCGTTTAGCAGGTCTTTGAGTTTTCTAAATTATTTTTGCACTAACAATCATGCGAAGTTTCCCTATTTCGATTCTTATATCTGGGTGCTTTGAGCTGCTTCTTTCGGTTTGCGCACACCCTCTCTGCATAGATGACTTAACTGTCCCACATTGAGACATTAATTTCACTATGGATGAACACTCCTTTGCAAAAATGTCCAGGTGCCACATTTAAAGCAGGTGGCTATGCAGAGGTCCTTTCGCGACGTTTGCAGGAATTAATGCCTGTCGTTAAGTGTCTTTTCTATCACAACACTATCTTATGAGGGGTGTCGTTAAGAAGGGGTAGTATCCAACTCTGCCGATTTCTCGGTTCGTTGCCTCTACTATCAGATAAATATTGTTGTCGTTGACGCTGTGTCCCGTATGTGATAAGGATGTGAAATACCTGGCTCTCAGGTTATAGGTGGTGGTAGTGTGGGTAGTTCCTGTCGTTTGATGCTTTGTCACCAAAGTCTGGCTTTATAACGTAACATATCGTTCATACCGTTGATATTGGGATAACATTTGCTGCCTTATTTCTGCTCGTCTAGCTAATAAGTCGCAATCTTCTTCGAATGTTTTTGTAGGTGGGCTTCCAAGTTCTGAATTATCATTTTTAAAATTTCGGGGTTAAGTCCTGCTTTAAATGTCGCAATAAGATCGCCGGTCGTGCCTATTTTTAGCGGCATCTACTTGTTCCTGTTGTCCGAATCAGCAAAACTTAAATTTTCTTTAACAATGCTTTGCCGGCATTCCTAATTCGTGTGACATATTGAATCGATTGATTTCCTTTGGTGCTGCTGGATACATTTTAAATCATTATCAATACTTGTGTGTTTCACCGAGTAGAAAACTCTATTTACGTAAAAGTCCACGGATACATTTTCTTACAAAATTTCTTTAAATTCGGCGTACGTTAGGCGTTGACGATAATAATTCTGGGAATCCGATTCCAGAAAATGTATGCCTCGACACCGATAGTTGAAGTATCCTTAGGCAATGTTTAGGTTTTCCCTGTTCTCTATCTGTCCAATTATCGATATACAACGTTGTGCAGCCAAATTTCGCTAAACAAAAGGTAACAGTCCGCATTATATGTTTGGCGAGAAAACTGAGGTATAATATAACTAGCGGCGGGAGGGTGGGCGGCGGTGATTGACCAAGGTTTGGGACTATTCGGAGTTCGCGTGAATTATTAACTTGAACTGGGGTTTGCGTAAGGGGCTTGTACACTTTTGGTGTCGCATCTTTGTGTGTTGTATAATAAAAAATGAGTAACATAATCCAAAAAAAACAAAATAATTTGGAAGAAAAAAAAAAACTCTTCACAACAGTAATTAAATATTAAATTGGAAATAAATTTGCAAGGTGTTAATTCTTTCTACTTTCCTTTAAAATACTATTAGACTTTGTTATTGTAGAATTTATAACCAGTAAAACAAGAACGAAATTTTCAACAACTAAAAAACAATTAATTGCCTTAGAGCATACAAAATAAACACGAAGAGATTTAAATTTAATTTTTGGGACACCCTGTGTAGCTTCTATTTAAGTTGCAAGTCAACAGATTTACTTCTACTCAACACAAGGTCACAAGTACGATGCACTATTTTACTTCACTTATAAAATTCACTTTAACACTGATAAATATTTTAATACAAGTGCACGTTGGCTCTACAATAATGCCATACACATACATATCCAAAATAAAAAATATACACACATGCAGTAGTAAACAAGAGTCTTAATAATAAAAAAAAAAATATATATAATCGCCATTCGCTGTATTGTAAATAATACACCTTTACTATTACCGTAACGTTTAAGCGTGCCGCTTTATTCTTCATAACGCGACGCGTAAGAAAAGCATGTCCAGCGAAATAATTTTACGTTCCGCTGTAATCTATTTTATTTCAAGTTGATCGTTACCTTCCACGTTACAAACAAAAACTACTGTTTGGCATTTACAGATTTTAATTAGGTCCAAATTTACTTAGCAAAAATGTTTACTCTTAGAAAACAAATGAATTACGAAACAATATCATAGACGCAAAATTACCTTTATTAATTTTATTATTGAACATTGAAAATGCAAGCTAAACAAAATGAAAATACTTTAGTTTTCGCGCGTTAGCCAAATTCTTCAACTCTCAGCGCTAATTCTATTTTTCAAAAGACCCGAGATTTCTTCATCGAACAGGACTTACGCTTAAAACGAGACGCGAATGTATAATTTATAATAGCCGAAAAAGTACTGAGNAAAATGTTTTGAAATGGATTAATGTAAGAGAATCCGAAACGTAATGTTATTAATGTAAAAAAAAACAAAATTATATACCGTATGCCCGAACAATTGAAGTTTTTATTTATAAAAAAAAGTGTATTGTATTGTGTAAGATATTTATCAATATATTCGCATTAAATTGTATTATTTTTTTTAACTTACTCCTAATATATTCATATCAAAAGAGTATAGTATTAGAGTTTAGATATTGAAACGAATTATAAATATATGACCTAAAAGATTTACCAATCTAGATGACTTGTACTTCAATAATAAAAATATGTTTTGTTGAAAAAAATCGTCAAGTTATAGACAGCAATAAATATTGTTAGTGAAAAGATATTAAATCAGGAAGATTAAATTAGTCCAGCGGCAGGTTCTTATGTAGCTGTAGTCTTGGTTGCCTGCGTGATTTGCCGCAATATGAATGATGATGCATATTAATAAGGGAAGAAGGGGGAAGCGATCATGAATTCAGTGCGTGTGCGATATAAAATTGAATACGTTTCAAAATAAATAATGGAATATAATGCATAAATGATGTAAGGGTTATTAATGATACTTTTTACATAAATAACAATAAGTACTATCGTTATTTATAGATATTGTCGTAGGTATGTATGTACATAATTTTCTAGTTGTTTTTTTTTTATGTAAATTGAATTATTTTGTGGCGTGTTAAATATATATGGATAAATTGTTCATAATCTCTTGTATTTTTTGAATAAATATTTTTCTCTAATTTGTTATAAAAAAAGAATTCTTGTCGATAAACAACAATTCTCAGAGAGAAACTATTGTCGCAATGGAACTGTGTCGAATGCAATAAGAAAAGCGTTAAAAGGAAGTTTGAAACCTGATAAACGAGAGGTTTTATTGAAGGCACCTATTTCTAGAATTGGAAATCTTTATTGCAGTGTTCATTTCTAAATACAATCAACATGTTTAGTTAGTGAGATACATAAGAAATCTAGAATCACGATTCAGGAAGCTACTAAATAAAGCGCCTAATACGAAGAAAAGGACAGAAGCGAGAAAGGCGAAACGAGAGTAGACTGCGAGAATGCAGTGATTCCGATTTCGTAATTACTTATCGGAGCTCTCGATAGCGGACGTCCCAACCGCGCTCCAATCTGATTTATCTCCCGCCTACATTAACCTTATTTCTCTTTGTCCGCGTAATTTAAATGAAAGGTTGATCATTTACTTAGTATTCCAGCCTAAGAGAGCTCTCATGAGTAGAAGGTATGGCCACTTACTCAGATCAACCAAAGCCAGCTACTGTGTTGATTAGTACCTATAACGCGGTAACAAATGGTATGGATAGTGCTACGTGATGTTAATATGACGGGTATGTTATATACCGGGTGGTTCATTTATCGTGCCCTCCACCTCAAATTTGGAAGCAGTAATTTTTATGAAAAAACGTTTTAGTATAAGAAGAAATCCACCTGATAGTTGCATAGTGATATACGAACATCAACTCGTTTTTCTTTTTTTTAATGAAATATGGGTATTTTTTTTAACAAATTCTGAAGAAAGGGGATCAGTTTTGAGTAGAAAACTTACACATATATGGCCTAAAATGAAAATTAAGCGATATATTTAAGGAAACCAGTCACCACCAGTAGTCAGTTTTATGAGAAAAGTTTCAAGTAAATGTTTTAACACGAGAAGGGATCCACAAAATGGTTCACAGTTATACTTCTGGGGGTGCATTTAAAGGTCATATGAAGGCCAAGTTGTTTTTTTAAACGAAACATTCAATATTTTCTTAACAAAAAAAAAGGATTCAATTCTGAATAGGAAAGTGCTAAAACTTTTATGACCTAAAGTGAGCATTAAGCGAGATATTTAAGAAACCCTAAAACTGGCCTAAAATTTGAAAGCAGTCATATATTGAAAAAAAAATTAAGTATATGTATTAACACAGGAAGGGATCTATAAGACGGTTCCACACTCATAGATGTAGGAGAGCACTTGGATATCATGCGAAGGTCAAGTTGGGTCGAAGGTTTAATTCTAAGTTGAAAAGTATTGGAACTCACATGGCTTAAAATTAATATTAAATAGGAGAATAAAGAAAATTTAAAAAGGTAAATATCACGGAGACCTTGCATTTAAAAACGGAATCTTTGCATATCTTTATTAGATAATTAATTATTTTAAATTTAATGAAATAATCAGTAGTTGATTATATCAAATAATAAAGAAACAACAGTACGAATTAATTTCTAATAATAAATGCTTAATTATAAAGGAATACAATTGGAATGAACTTGATGTTTGTTATTACTTAATCAATGAAATATTAGTGCTAATTAATTTTGTATTAACAAACAGTTCCCAACATTCCCTTGGATTATTATCTTGTACCATACCTTCACGTGACCTTAAAGCGCTTTCCTAGAACCATAATTTTGGGACCGTTTTACGAATCCCTTCTTGTATTAAAGTATTTCCTTGAAACTTATTTTCATAAAACTGACTGCTTCCAAGTTTTTGAGGAAGATCATTATAAACATATGAGTTTCAGTTGTTAACAATTTGACCTTCGTATGATCTTCAAGCGCTTGCCTAAGATTATAGCTGTATAACTACTAGGTGGATCCCTTCTTATATTAAAACTTTTGTTTGAAACCTTTTTTTCATAAAATTGAATTTGGTGGCGCACGGTAAGTGAATCACCCGATATATACTTCCCAACAGATCTGGTGACTCCTTTACAGCGCTGTGTTTTTATCGACACTACTCACCATTTGGACAATACATTACATTCCTGCTTGGCTGTCGATGTACAGTCTTGGGGAAGGCACGCCCATGACACTACACAAAAGGTTATAATAATATATTTTTCACAATTTTTAATTATTGCAAAGTTCTGTAAATCAGCTGAGGAATGCTAAATTGAAAAGTTCAAATCAGTAGTGTAATATGTTTTAGTATATGAAAAATAAAATAAATTAGGGAGTGAGTCGGTAAAATGCCACCAGGCGGGGCTCATGGTCTATTGTAAGAATCACCATACTGGCAGAGGAAAGAGGAGTAACACTAGGAATTAGACTCGAGTTTCTGCCTACCCCTCCGAATTTATAAACCCACTTTCACCGCTATGGCATCTCAATATGCATGTATAATCACCTATTTCGTGACAAAGAAGTCAGTTTGTGCACCCTCTAGGACACACACCGCAAACCCTCGCTCGCAGGCGATCGTAGCATAAAGCTGGCAATGCAGTCATTGATTTAGCTCGGGCAATGCATATGGATTGCCATTCCTGCTAGATATGCTCGTACAAATGAGAATCAGGCTGTGAATGATCGTGATTCCAAGAAAAGCTTACTATAACGTAATTGAAACACCAAAGAAAAATGCCTAAATACAATGAATCGATAGAATGCCACTAAGCGGGGCTCATGATCTGTTCTAGGAATCACTACACTAGCAAGAACAATGAAAAGGGAATAACACTAGGAACAGACTCCAGTTAGCATCCATCCAACGTTCCTTCACAGTATAAAACCCACTTTCATCGTCATGGCGCCTGATAGACCGAAACTCGAGCCCGTTCCTAGCATTATTCACCTTTCATTGCTCTTGGTGATTCCGAGATGATTCCTACAATAAGCTATGGCCCCGCCTGATAGTAATCTATCGGTTTATTGTAATTAGGATGTAATTTCTTTAATGTAAAAGTAAACTTAACTTCATTTACTCAAATACAACTTAACGCAATTATGGACGTAAGTTTGCCATACTTATTTATTTGTTACTTGCTGAAAATATCCACTTTACCTCGTTTCTTAAAATTACTACATCATCAAATTACGAGAGCTTTTTAATTCATTAATTACGAATGAGACTTATTTCACTTCTGAATTCCAAGTTCACTTTCTGATATATTAAAATCGATTACTGTTCATCTTAATACCAAAATAAGTTACACATGCCGGACAGTAGTGGCAAAAAGCATTTTTTATATGTTCTATACTGCTTTATAGACGTCTTATTATTGATAAGTTTACTGTAACCATTTCTATGCTTTTCGTTTTTTATCGATGGTCTAAATTTTCAATTCCTTTCTTGTCCTATATTTCCGCTTTTTTCCTTTCTGGTCTTAATCTGCAGTTTGATTTATAATTCCTTCTATCTTGTCTACGTCGTTATTAGTTTATAGGTCGTGTAGTTTCTCTCTAGGTCATGTTTAATATTACAGTTTTATGTTGTTCCTTTAATCTTCTTCTTTTACTCTGTCGTTCGATAGATAACTATATAAACTTCTTGTAAGGGCTAGAAGTGGCCAATATACGTAACGAAGGCCTTCACTGAGAAAAGGACGTTATACTGAAGCTTTTACAGTGGGGAGGCTACCATCGAAGCGGAGGCGGGTGACGGATGCCCTCAGGGCAAAGCATTGTATCTCTTGCTGTAGGCTACATAATCCGAAAACTAGCCACGAAGGCTTTCACTGTCTGGGGTATACTAATGACAGTAAATATTAACAAAAGCCAGGTTGCCACGTTCACGAGAAAAAAAAAATACTAGGCGGGTTACAGCCACTGGGTAGGCACTGAAGGGATTCGATGTGCCAAAGATTTTTCCTCTTTGGCACATCGAATCCCTGGTGGGGTTTAATCAAACATTTTCATGGAATCCGCATGTCAGAATACAATCAATAAGGCCAGTATTTCCATAAGCATGTACAGGAGGTTGTGTGGTGGAAATTGTGATTCTAGCCTAAAGAGGACTCTGTGGTTGCCACAAGGATGATTACACCCATGATAACATGGGAAGCAGTAGTATGGTTACCGAAGGTGCGCAGGGAGCGGAAAAGGAAACATTAAGTGGCATACAAAAGCTGGTGTTTGTGCCACGGGTGTGATGAGATAGATCTCTACCGCCGCAATGGATTGATTCTACACATGCTCAGGCTACATATTTATATACAAGGAACTGCTAGATCTGCCGCATATAGACATATACATTCAATCACCAATCAGTAAATCGCAAGGTGCTGACCATGAAAACTATTGAATGAACTCAAAGGAGCACCCCTTAGAAATAACTTAGAAATTGGAGTATATGAAAGAACCTCAAATAAGACTTTTTTTGGTAAGCTTCAGCAAAGACACGACGGTGTTCTAGATTAAGGTTATGTAGTTCTTCATTGTGTCAAATAAATAGAAAGGATCCAGCTTTCTATTTCTCTGATATAAGAAAGAGCGTCACTATTTTCTCAGGCAGCTAGGCACCAGTTTAAGCAATCAGTTCTGCAAATGTTGACACAAGTTGGTTTGAGATTGCGTATGTGCCTGAAATGAGGCGGACACTCAATGAAAATTAACCTTGGCCTGGGTTCTTTACCACTCGGGCACGAAGTGGCTGAATCCAATGAAGGGATAAATAATGAGTGCAGGGAGTGGTGGCAAAAATCACCAGGAAGGAAACAGGCAAAAGCATTCCTAAAGGAACAGAGACCTGAATTTACAATTTTACCTACTGACCAAAGATTGGCAAAATGATAGTAGCTTTGCTGACTAGCCACTGAAGACTAAACAGAAATATGGTTTACAAGCCTGGCAGGTGACACTATTTGTAGATTCTGCCAAGAGAAGGAAGAGACACCCGTTCACGTGCTATTCTGCAGCGATGGTGTGATGAGGAAGCGCTGCGTACTTTGAGAAGAAACGCATCGCTGCTTCATCCTGTTCCTCACAAAATCTATCTACATTCCGATTCCTTTGCTAATCGAAGCTTATTCTGATATTCTTTCGATTTACAATCGCATAAAAGGATTCCTGTTAACATGCAGATATATGTAATTCTTGCTCAGATTAATGCATGCTGTGAATCTCTTCAGGTTATGGTGTTGCAGAACAATTTTAAATAAAAAAAAAAATAAAAATAGTTCCATTTTCTCTGTTCTATTTCACTTTTTATTTTCTCAATATTACGACTGCTGCTGATCCTGCAAAAAAGGTTCAAGCTTCAAATCCCTTTTTGTAAGATTACTTGTTGTTTCGTCCACTTTCACTCCCACCACCATACAAGGGTTCTCTTGTTTCTTTTGCTTACCTCGTTTAATTTTCCACCCAAACATCTTAGAGTTGGTTATATATGAGTTCATCGCTTTGATGGTTGCTTGACTATCAGACATTTTGATCATCTCTTGCTGTCGGTAATTTTGCTAACGTAAAACTGGACACATTTTTCATTAAGCATGTATTTTCCTCTGGAAAATACGGAGCTATTTTCCCAAGCTTTCGAAATCTTTGTTCTAGACTCATATATTCCTATTCCAAATCCGTTAGTCATTTTGAAATCATCCGTAGACAACTTGGTGGCATTTCTGTTCGGTTTCAAGACGGTACCTCCCGGTCTTGTAACTAAACGAGCTTTCTGGTACACGGAAAAACCAATTTGTTAAGAACAACAAAATAATTTCAACCAAATTTTATCATAAAAAAAATTAGTGAATCGAACAAAATATTTCGTTATGTCAAATAAATAAAAGGTTAAATGAATAGTTAATTTGGTTGAATTAATTTGTTTGCCGATATTTAATTCAATATTTAGTTAATTTAAACAAAATTTGGTATTCATATAATCCATGGTTTTAACACACTACAGTTTAAGAAGCTATCCATCAAGAGAATTAACGAGAATTGTGCTATATATTTCAACAATAGATCTTTTTTGACCAACACGTCGAGAACGGCACTTCGAACACTAAGAAGACTTCTAATTAAAGATAAGAGGCAGCTACTCAAAATTACATACTTCAGACATTAAGTTGAAGACCATATATGATGAACTTAAAGGTAACACTGCCTGTCATCTATTTTGATTAATTTCTTATAAATAACGATGCATACATGCAACAACTCAAAAATCAAAAAAAAAGTCAAATAATAAATTGAAAATTAAGTTGTCCTTCCCATAATAATGTTAATTGCTATAACCTCCACGAATTCTAACCTGTTAAGAACTTCTCCAAGGTTCAATTTGATGATAGAGAGTTGGAACTACTTGGTAGGGGATTGGGTTTTAATGTGGCTTCTACGTGCCCTCAGTTTATGAGAGATCTAGAGGTTTTGGCTGTCAGTGCTGAGTCGGCTTGAGTTCAGTTGACTTGTGGGACAGCTACAGTATCGTTGAGAGGCAACACATTTATTCCTTGAAGAAAAGAGGAAATTCCACTCGAATCATCCCAGGGCCCTTTACCAAGGACGTTTCAACAAACACGTTCTCAAATCTATTAAAAATAAAATTGATATTAACAATCTAGTCATCATCAAATCTGACAAGGGCGGTAGTGTCATAATCTTAAATAAAAACGACTACATCTCTAAGATTGATGATTTTATTAAAGATAATGGTGACTACAAAATTAAACTTAATATCAATTCTGCTATTATAAAGTTAAAAATAAGATTAACTTTAGTAATTTGATTTTAAATGATAGAGAAAAGAGGGATCTCAGATCGGACTATACTTTACCACCTAGACTGTATAGTCTCCTGAAAGTTCATAAATCCGATAACTTCTCCGAAATGCCGATAAGACCGGTAGTGGCATACACAGACTCCCCTGTTTATAGTCTGTCTAAATGGTTGAGTAACTTTTTAAAAACGTTATTTAACAATTGCTTTAAATATACAGTAAACAATAGCATCATCATAGCAACATCTTAGGCAGAAGTTCACAGATTTTCACATTCAAGATAATGATATTCTCTTATCTTTAGATGCTTGCAATTTATTCACCAATATACCGCGACAAGAAGCGATATAACTAGTAGTTGATAAACTTCGTTCTACTGATAGAACATCAGATGAGGTCAATCAGCTGGTGAATTTACTTAAGATTTGTCTTGAACGGGATTTCTTCCAGTTTAATAACGAATTGTATACAGTACCGGTTGATCTACTATGGGTTCCCCGATCTCAATGATTTTTGCAGACATTTTTATGAACTTCTTTGAGTCAACATATCAGTGTCCATAACAACCCCTTTTGCAAACATATCAATTTTTATGCTAGATATGTTGATGATATTTTTATGGTCTGGTCTGGTGATCACCTACAATTACAAGATTTTCTGTGTTACATCAATACTTAATAAAATTTACTTTAGAAATAGAAATACGTAATCGTCTATTAACTTTCTGGATCTTACGATTATCCACACTTCTACCGATAACCAATTACTTTTTGAAATATATCGCAAACCAACACATTGTGATGTAATTAATGAACAGTCGAACCATATCTTTACTCAGAAATATGCAGTTTTGCATAACTACTTACACAAGTTGGTAAATCTAAATCTAACAAAAGAATCTTTTAATAAAGAAATGAACATAAACAAATTTCTTTAATGAATAATTTTAATCCTAATATCATACATAAATTATTACAAAAAAATATAAACAAAACTAGAGAGACTAGCTTATCTGGATACTACACGTAGTCTGTCAGTTAATAATGAGAAATGTTATACTTCAATACCCCTACAGTAGGACCTGTTAGTCTTAGAAAATTGGCTAATATTTTTAAAACCTTTATTTCTATAATCTCCTTTAGGAACATTTACACCCCTTAGAGACCAACTGATCAATAAGAAAGATCGCATAGATCTTTACATAAGAGAGGTGTACAGACTTATGTGTAATGATTGCCCAATGAAGTATGTGGGCGAAACCTTTAGGAACTTTGGAACCCGTAGAGAGGAACATCTAAGGTGCTCCAAACCAGAAATGACGGAAGAGTATTTGTTTGGAAAGCACCTCCAAGATAATATACATACTTTTGACATACAAAATGGCTTTCAAATCTTGCATACCGGTAAAGCTGGAATCTTTCTAAACAACTTAGAAGCTTTAGACACTGTAAGACATCAAGTTCTCTCTCAATGCACAGATTATTTTTGATTCTAATCCAATATTCAAAACTTTACTAGAAAGATGACAGGTAGTCAGTTCACATATATAGTTTTACAGTTTTCTTTACTTCACTTTTACTCCTTTAATTTTTCCTTCTACATATAGATGACGTAGCTGGGTTTTCTAGAATATTTCCACCTAATTTTTATGTTTTCTTTAAAGAATTTTCTCATTCATCTTCCTGCGTCCGTTAATTAAAATACATTTTATCTTTTTTGTTTTTATTTTAAAGTGTAGTTTGTCGCTTGAGAATGTGTATTAAGTCTTATACAATTTTATTCTATTTCACAATTCGAATTTTAGTATTTTATTACGTGATTTATTTTTAAACTGTTTTATAATTGTAAGTATTAAAACTTTTATCCTTTTAGTTACTTATACATTTTCCAATTTATTAGTTAACTATTTTGTACAATTATATACACATATTTATCCATTTTATTCATTTTAACTTCTATCTAATTAATTTACTTTGTTAATTTTTTGTTGAATTTCTTCAGCTGACCTGAAGATGTTTCTTAATGGATGAAACCGGTTACCGTTACTAAAGAATTTGTGAGAAATTGGACCGTTGCTTTCATTTACCTTGCTAAAATTTGGTACTATCAAATAAGTTGATTTTTCAGTGTTAGGGTCTTTCATAAAGCTTAGTGTGGTTCTCTTTGCCACGCCCTTCACCACAATGTAGAGAAGGTTGAGATGAGTAATTTTCTATTGATAAAATTGACACTTTTTACGTTTTCCCCCACACTTTGTCCACGAAAAGATACACTTCCTGGTTTATACTGTTTGTTTAGTTCCACTGTGTAACATTATAGTTTTTTCCATATTTACTTTTCTGTTCTATCTTATCTGATTCTCAATAATTGAATTCTGTTAAGACACTATTAATTATAGTACTTTTATGACACATAAAAAATTAAGAAATGCTTTTCTTTATTCATTGGTTAGATCCAACATTAAGTCAACTTTTTTTAAACATGAAGCGTCTTTCTTCTTACCGAATTTAATACTTCATTATTATTCAAAGGTAGGATTATCGCTACTTGTACAGTTTAGAATAATCCGCCGTTGAAACCGTAGTTTAGTGAAATTAATATTGAAATTTCTAATTCTAATGCAAATGTAATTAAAATTCGGCCTAAAATTCCCATTTTAAATTTCGCCGTTTTCTGCATTTCTCCCACGCTTAGCTTTCAGCCTTTGGCTCAAGTTCACATATTAAAATCTATACGGTCAGCATATACAGGTATACCTATTACGTGAACAGATTAAGAAGGATAGCACAGCTTACGCTCTGTCATTTTCGTGTCGGAGTTTTAGCATCGACAAAAAAAAGGGGGAACATTAACAGCTGCATTAAATTTAATTACATTTTTAATCAAGCAGTGGAGAATGAACTGCAGTGCACCCTTAATTGAAATTTCAGAAAGGACAAGCGAGCGTCGAAGGTTTGAAATTCTCGATAAGGATTAATTGAAGTTTCTGGTTTCTTTTATCAGCATTTACTCTTTTATTTGCACATACTGGGGAATTAGTGTAGCTGTAGCATTGGCACATTCTACATACTTTCTTTTCACCATAATGAAATTTACAGTGTAAAAGGTCTTTACACATTGCTCTTGCATTAAGAATAATTGTTGTATCTATCGACACTTTGTTCAATAAGATTTATTGACATTGATAAGTTGTATAGTAAACACGTGCGTGTTTTTGCTTCTTTTTATATCTCCGTGCTTTATACATATACATTGTTTTTTTCTTGAAATTTATGTCTGTAAGTAGCGCTAACTTAATACTAGACATTGATGTACTGTTTGCTATTTTCTTTGGTCTATCTTTAAAGTTATTTTACTTTAGGGTTACATTACTTATTTACTGTCGCCTACAATTTTCGATAGTCTTTGTACAGTGTTTCTATTTTCTATTTGTTTTTGAGTTTTCTTTCATCTACATAAATAGGGGAAGGTGGGGCAAGATGGGAACATTAAGCTTTAGAACACTGGCATCCAGGATTGCAAATTGATATACAAGGTTCTAAGTGCGCTTGTTGTAATCTTTAAACATTTATCTGCTGTATGATGAATTTACAATTTTTCGATGGTGTACTCTTGATGTGTGAGAAAATTTTGAAGAATGTGTAAATATACCATCTTGCCCCACCATGGGGCAAGGTGGGGTTCCAGGTGAGTTAAAAATGGGTCGTATTATAAATCTAGGTAATAGGTAAAAAAAAAATAGACTCTGAAAATATTCTTAAAAACATACAGGAACAAAGCTTAAACTCTTTAAAGCGGAACTACTTAAAATGAAAAAAAAAAATACAATAACGATAACAATATTAAACTTAATCTTCACAATTGAGACAATAGAAGACCAATTCATCCACGTTATTCGCACAGTCTCCATGTACCCAACCTCGCCATCCATGGCATTGTATCAATACTTCGCCTTATAATTCTAACATTGAGCGTCATCTTCCTCAACAAAAGAACTTGATTATTTTCTTGACGTTTTCTAAAAATCTATATCTTTGCTTTCCTTACAGAACTCGGCTTTTTGATTTCTTCTGTTTTCTTCTTTGTCATTTTTTTCCTTTAACTCTCCCTCAGCACTTCTGGTTGCCTTAGGGATTCTCCAGACTTCTATTTTCTTGTAGCAGATTTTTATACGTAGTGCTTGTAAAGATTGTTGTTTTTCCCTTGTTACGCTTGATTGAACCTGTACTTTATTCCTAACATCAGAATGGGCATTATGTCTTCGAGAAAGTATAATGGCATATCCGGCATAACGGACCAGACTGAGAGTGAGATAGTGATGTTCCCCATGTTGCCCCATACCAATTAGCCCAATCTTGCCTCTTTGGACATTCTCTCGTTATATAATAACGTATTAAATATTTAAATAAAACAAATAACGCACTATAGAAAATACATGCAATAGATGTCAATTAATAAGCACAAAAAAGTGCAGTTGTAAATAATTTACTTATGCTTCCGATACTGGCCGTTGAACTCACCATCAAAATAATAACGAAATTCTGGAAATTGCAAAGTTCACGCTCAAACAGCAATAACTCTGTTATTACGACTAGTAAAGTTTCCTACATTGCAACAAACATAAAGCAGCATTTGTGAATATTAGGTCTGCTATTATTTGACAGATGCTTACTGCCGTTTTGTAGATAGTACGATGTCCCCATCATGCCTCGAGGCCCCATCTTGATCCACCCTCCCCTACGTGTATGTACTTGTTCTTACAATCTTTATATCGCGTTAAACGATAATTCTTTCTTTTCTCCCTTTGTTTCATAATTTTTTATCCCTTCTGTTGCCATCGCCCCTTTGTTTGTCTTATTTTTGTCAGCCACTACGACAAGCACCGTAGTGTGAGAGTGTGTCCCCTTATATGCCTCTTCTTTCGTTCTTCTTTTTTTCGTCTGAATTAGTTTATATAATTGCTCCGTTATTGGCTTGTAAATGCTGCAAAGGTTCAATAGAAGAACATAAGACACTCACTTGCTCGGTTTGTAAGAAGATATTTATTCATGCTTGTATTGATATTACACTATCGGAAGTTTGAGTCCTTAAAGTCAAGCGAGGTTTTACATGGTCATGCGACAATTGCACTTCAGTGGGTAACGATATCTTAGGTCTAAAAGCTGCTATAGTTGGTCTTCGAGATGATTTGGCTCGGCTTGATCCACGGTCGACATCTTCGCTGAATGTTCGAAACCATTGTGCAAGAAGTTAGTGATCGAGATAGAAGGAAGTGCAACGTTATCATTTATGGTGCCACGGAGGATAGTAATGTATCGAAGACTGAATGGCTAAAAACAAATAATGAAATGAGTAATTCTATGTTGAATTCTGTGTCAGTTACTACCAGTGTCAGTGTCTGGGTAAATTTGATGCTGCTAAACCTTCACTTAGGCCTATCTGTGTCACTCTTGATAATGAATACTTGGTTCATAGGTTCATCTCCAAAGCTAAACAATTAAGGAATGACGAGGGATATAAAAACTATCGCTTCTTCTTCTATCTTAATCCACGGCAGGAGAAAATGTATAAAACCTTAAAAACTGAACTTGAGCAACGCGCTGCTGGTGACGAATCTCTCCAATTGAAATATGCAAGCTGCCCCAGTAAGAGTGGTGACCGGCGTTATCTTAGAAACTGGAATAGCTGTAGTAATGGAAAAGAAAATTAAAAACTAAAGTGGCAAAGGGAAATTTGAAGAAAATGTTTATAAATTCCGGACACGACCGCCAGAGGGCGCAATTCTAGGTTCAACGGTAAAGGTTCAAAATCAGCTATAATTTAAATACCTTATTAGAAACCTTAGTTAATTACGCACCACTTTGACTAAAGACATTTTGTCATATTGTAAATTATAAATGTAGTAGGCGTTGTCAAATCATGTAAAACTAAACGTTGGATAACTTGTGTAGTTTTATCCAAATTAAGGAAACTTGGACTTGCTTCAATGGGCATTTAACGCTGTTTTAAACGCCACAACGTATACTACCCGTTAGTGTTCAGGAAAAGCACCAGATGACGTTATCCTCAGCTGTACGAGTTTTTTTGAATTATTTCTAAAAATTCAAATGCATGTTTTTCTTACGTCGTAGTTTAAGAGCTTTGATGGACTAAAGCAGTGGCGAAAACCGCGTCGCGTTATCTTGTTTCGTTTTCCAGATAATAAAGAAATAGTCCCTTATAAATAATAATGTTCCTATAATTATGAATTATAAATATCTACTTGATAACATTGAAATCTATCTTAGTTGGCCGTGAAACAAAAAACTAATTTTACCCTTTAGCACAAAAAAATTGTGTCGGCATTAACTTGATACGATTAATAGTTTTTTATTACTTTTCAAATAGAAAAATCTAGTATGATTTAGATGCAGTAACATACTATGAAAACAATTATTTTTTTGACAACTGTCAAATTATGACATAAGTACACACACTTTAACCACTATTTTGAACAATGTTCTGAAAACGCGTGCATTGCTGAACGTGAATATGTTGTCAAGTATCCTGGAAGAAAACATTTCAGCCGGAAAGTATTTAAACGTTTGGCGTAGTCAAGGTGTTTGTAAAGGTTTGTCAAGGTGTTTGTAATGATAGGTAAATTATCACTTACTCGTTATTTTCGGGAAAACGGAAAAATATATATCGTCACGCAGTCTTCGCCGCCACTTTCGTCCGTCAAAACTCTTCAACCACAACGCAAGAAAGGCATATTGATACATTTATATTTTTAGAGATAATTCAGAAAAGCTCTTAAGTTGGAGATAACGCCATCTAGTGTATTTTCTGAATACAAATCATGGCGCTTAAAACAACGTTAAATGCCCTTTCAAACAATCCAAGTTTTTTTTTTAATTCGGATAACAACCACTACTAAAGTTATAGCAGGTTTAGCCTTATATGACTTGACAACGCCCACTACATCTATAATTCACAATATCACAAAATGTCCTTAACAAAAGTGGTGCGCAATTAACTAAGGTTTGTAATAAGTATTTTTTTTTTTTTTTTTTTTGTCGGTGGAAAATCCTTTATGGACGCTGTGTGCTCTATGCTCTATGCACACAACAGTGTGGACTCCCAGCTTCACGCCCTGGTTTACCCACTAAAAACCACCCAAGACTCCTAGCGCATCCCACGGAACCATCCTGTTAGATATTTACTTCGTGAGATCGCCGAGTATTTCACCGTTTAACCTCTTCAACTCTGTCTGCTTTGCATTTTCCTCTCATCCTTCTCTTTTTTCTCCATTATGTCCTGATCATCTTTTGCAAAGCGTCCCAGTGTTCTTTGGATCCTACCATCACAGCTATTAGATTCTGTGGAGTTACATCCTTTCCGACTTTTTGTTAGCCAACTGCCTTGCCGATATCCATTGTGGACAGTAGATATTGTATGCTGTACAGTATCTAATTCGCCACAATATACGCACTCTGGCCCAGCTGCTTTGCCTATCCTATTTACAAGAATCGGAATACCCCGTGCCCTGTCAGAGCTTGCGTGAGGTAATAATCTAAGCTTCTGTGTTACACTCAATCCAGGTTTGTAAATTCGGTATCAACTCTTTGGTCCAGTTACCGCTGGTGTG
Organism: Protaetia brevitarsis; assembly: GCA_004143645.1. Taxonomy (NCBI): domain Eukaryota; kingdom Metazoa; phylum Arthropoda; class Insecta; order Coleoptera; family Scarabaeidae; genus Protaetia; species Protaetia brevitarsis. The sequence continues at coordinate 6,643,006 of RXPK01000257.1, forward strand.
TTTTCCTGCCATCTTTTCTGCCACATATTTAAAGTTCTTTCCTTTGCGTTTTTAGCGGATATCTCTCCTTTTTTTTCATTCATATAGCTCCTTTCCTCTACTAGCAAATCAATTGCGGAATCCCTGTAATAGCTTGGAGGGCTATGGCAGATACAGTCCTATAGGCAGCCGCTGCTCTGATTAATATTTTACGCTGCACCCTTTGTAACAATAACTGATTTCTTTTAACTTTCAAAGCGCTTGCCCACACCGGTGCTCCGTACAGCAATATAGAATGGACTACTGCCACTAATACGGCTCTCTTGAGCTTAATGGTCCTCCTATATTCGGCATCAGCCTGGTAAGTGTGGCTATCTTGTTGTCCGCCTTCTCTGCTACTTTATTATATGTTGTCCAAAGCTGGCTGTCGTATCGAAGAAAATTCCCAGGTACTTTATACTGGTTTTGGCGTTATTTTACATTATCTAACTTGAAGCTCAGGCCTTCTCGTTTCCTCTTGTTGGTTATAATCAATGCCTCGGTCTTCTCTGGTGCTAATTTTAACTCGTTTACTTGCATCCATACTTTTATACGTTTTAGGTTTTCGTTTGTGATCCTCATTAGGTCTGCCTTACTGTCTGCTGTCACTACCATGCCAGATCGTCCGCGAACGCTATGCTTTTTGCTCGCCCCTCCAGCGCGAGTTCCAACACATCATTGTACAGCACATTCCAGAGTGTGGGTCCCAAAACCGACCCCTGCGGCACTCCGGCTTCAATTTCCATTGTATCTCTCTTCGTTACTCGGATACACCTACCTTTCAAATAGTCGTCGACGATGTTAATAAATACGCAGATATCTTTCTTTTCCGTAACTTTTCCAAGATGAGGTTCCAATTGGCTGTGTTGAACGCGTTTTGGACGTCCAATGTTATTAAAGCGTTCCACTTCTTACCATTCTTTTCACTTACATTTTTGATTACCTCGAGTGCTTGTATTGTAGATCGCCCTTTTCTGAATCCATATTGATTCTTCGCCAATCCTCCCTTTCTTTCAATCTCTTCCTCAAGCCTTTGTCGTATCAATGATTCATATAGTTTGCTCAGGGTATTTAAGAGGCAAATTGGTCTATGGGAATTTGGTTGTTTTAATTCACTTCCTTTCGGTATCAATATAACCTTGGCTACTTTCCAATCATTTGGGAAAATTTGAGTTTTTAGGAGCTGATTTAACACCTCCAATAGCCATCCACTATGTGCCTTCTCCGTTTCTTTAACAGCTTCTGTGGGGATGCCATCTAATCCTGGAGCTTTTCCTGTTTCATGTTGCCTAGAGCTACTTTAAGTTCTATGGGAGTGAATGCCGGAACCTCTCTCGTTTTAGTTCTATAATTTTCACGACTACTGTTTTGGCGTGGAAAGAGTTTTCCACTATTTCTTTTTGTCTTTATCCGGTAAGTCATAAGGTGCAAAGTTCTTTAGTCCTTTAACTGCGATCTTATATCCCTCTCCCAAATATTTCGATTTAAGTCATTACATAAATTGTTCCAATGTTCCCTTTCGATAGTCTAATTAACTTCCTCAGTTCTTTCTTATTCGCTTTATATGTCTCGTTTGCTCGCAGTTTCTCATCTTCTCGGGCATTTGCTTTAGCAATTCTGGTGTACCGTCTTCTGACTTCCTTACACTCTTTCCTCTTATCGTTTATACTCGTATTCCACCAATAGGGTACCGTCTTATTTCCTACTGGACTTTTGATAGTGCTGTTTCTGTATGCTTCCCTTATGATATCTGTGCATATTCTGTGCGAACTCCTTTCTTCCCTTTCTAAATTAAGAGTCTAATTGTCACGCTAGCATTATATGCATTCCAGTCGGTAATGGATTTTTGTTTTTCAATAGTTTCTTTGTACTGCATCGACTTTTAACTCATAGTATATGTAACGGTGATCCGACAAGCTTTCCCCTCCATCACTTTCCAATTTATAATACGCTTTGAGATTTTTGGTGTAGACAACGTTACATCAATAAATGACTCTGTCGTTCCTCTTACAAAGGTTGACACTTTCCTTTGTTATGAACCACCAAGTCTAATGCTGCAATCCACTCTGCCAGTGTTCACCCCTTTTATCACTACCTGGAGATTTCCATAAGTACGATTTGGCATTTATATCGCCGGCAATAATAACTTCTTTATTTTCGGATTTAACAAACGAAGCAATTTCATCCACCTTTCTATATATTCCACAAAATCTATGTTAGGTGATATATAACAGCCCCAGAGTTTCCACTTTCCAAAATTAATACTAACATACCCTTCCTACCTTATGTCTGCTACCGAAATTTTTTTGTTCATAAGCAGTACAGCCACATCCTCTCTTTCATCCTTTATCCAATCCTTTCTTTTAATAATGGTTTTATTTGGCTCACTTACTAGGATCATATCAACATCTCTTTGCTTGGCCATAGCGTAGGCCAGGTCATGCGCCGCCCTTCCCCTCCCTAGATTGGTCTGCAATATCTTAAAGGCATCTACGTTGTACTGCGTTTCCGTGTCTTTCCTTCTATAGGCTGCATTTTCTGTTTTCTAACTACTTCGACCATCTTCTTGAATTGCGGACACTTAATCTGGTCCGCTCTATGCCCGTCTACGTTACATGTTGTGCAACGGATTCTGTTAGTGCATTCTATGCCCTTATGGCCGGACTCTCCACATTTAATACAGTCTCCACTGCGATCGGCCTCTGATTTGCACTCCCCGTCTTGTGCCCATATTGCAGGCACCTAAAGCACCTTACAGATCTATTCTTTCTCTGATGCTACATTCTGTCCATCCTATCCTTATGTTTCTACGTTTAATTAATGGCAATACGTGCTCTTTCGGAGCCTCGGCTATCACGGTTTGTTCCCCAAATTTCCCAGTTCTAATTGCTCTAATTACTATATCGGTCTCGTTTACTTTTATTTCCTTTGCCAATGCTTGTTTAATTTCTTCTTCTTGGTCGTTGGATCTATTCCTATTATAAATATTGTTGTCATTCCCAGTTTCCTGGTGGCCACTTGAACATCGCCTACTTTACTTTTAATTTCATTTTGTAAGGATTTTGCCATTTCGTGTCCTCCTTCTACTGTCAGACGTAGGTCTCCTTTCTCTGTTTTCTGGAGTTTTTTAACTTTAACTCCTATATGGTCAATATTTACCTCCTCTTTCAACTTTTTAACTATATCTACAAAGGATTTACCTTGCGTTTAACTGTTACAATACTTTCTTCCTTTTTCTACGCTTCTGTGGATCCGATCTTGGTGCCTGCGCTAATAACTTTATCTTGATATTCTGTTTCGTGAAAACACATTCACAAATTTTCCTAAATACGAGAATTTTAAACCTTCGCTTATCACCAGGTTGATGTTATCCGTAGGGTGCATCAGGTTTTCTTTAAGCTGTAATATTTTCATATACAGTTTCCATGTCGTTTACTCCCTCAGCATCTATGTCCAGCGTAACAAATGTATAGCACTACTTTTCTCCTCGTACACATTTGTGCTAGTCCTCGTATTTAATGTTTGTATGAGAAAATCTGCCTGCCCCTCATTTTTCTCTATCAGTTCAGTCAAACCAGCATATTTTAACTTCAGATTTTCTAATAATTTATTTCCCTCTTTTTTGGGGTCCACTAGGATGGCATAGTCCCCCTTGTGCTCGATTTTAACTGATTGGTTAGCGCCTTCAGTCTCTGTGATATTATAAGTTTCCAAGGGCCACTTTTCGTCTAGGATCTCCGTCAGTTTATTATAGGTGACGTCCCCCTCCAATACCCCTCTGATTTTATTTATTATTATCAGCTTTCTTTCCTCCATTTCGTTTTTGATATCTGCCGGGTTTACTTGTATAGACACTGATCGCATTTCCTTACTTTCCGCTTTCTGCTTGTAGCTCCCCTCCCCCTCGTCTAATACTTTCCACCCTCTGCAAACATCGTTGGTTTGGCGTTTCAGTTTTCTGACACTATTTTTAATCTCTGTCTTTGTCTTTGTACTTGCATCAGTAATTTCCACTAGTTCGTTCACTGTTTTTAACTAGTCTATCAAATTGTTTCCTAAGTTCTTGTAGTTGGTCTAATTCATCTTCTTCCCTCAACCGTTTTACTGATTTGCTTCTTGCTTCCTCCAAATGTCTTTCGGAAATGTATTTGCTCTTGATCTGGGCGTCGTTTCTGGTACGTTGCTCTGCGCTATTCCTTCCATCTTCCCATACACGACCACTTTTCTTTGTTCCAGATTTTCTGTCTCCCGTAACTGCTGGTCTTCCACGAAGAAGTTGGTTTCTCTTACGTCAACCATACTTGTTGCTGTGTCTCTAGTGACCGCTTCCACACTTCCACTTAATGGTGGTTCTGATGATGCTGTCCCTCCTACGGAATGATCAATGCCACTCTCACTCAGTTCCTCTCCCCCTGCACGTCTTTCCCCTTCTGTATTTAAATTATTTCCACTCATATTGTTCCCACGAGAAGCTAGGGACCAAAACAGTCGCCCGCAGCAGAGCCCTGCGTTCACTGCGAGAAGGCTATTACTCCCGGAGGGTCGCCCGGTACTCCGGTGTTCGTTACTAGCGGCTAAGCACCCCCTTAGCCACGCAGTCCTCGGCGTAACTGACCACCTTGACTTGGGATGTGGTTTATCTGTGTCCACGGGCCGGCTGATCAAGGCAAGCCCCCTTTAGGCTAAGGTCGGAGGAGGGCGCCTTTTAGTGTTCCCCATTACAGCATAGCTGCCTTTACCGAGAAGGAAGGAGAAAGATCCCTAGCCCTCGCAACCTAATAGCGTCGGGATCTGAAAAGAGCAAGTATTGGCCAAGAGAGGCCGATAGTGGTAGAAACAGCGGAAGAAAGTACCTCACCCAAGACAAGTTGAAGCAGAGTGAGGTGAATACAACAAGTTGAGTCGTCCTTAGCTTCACTGTCCCTCCCCGTCCCAGAAGGCTCGAAGAAGGACAGTGATTGAGGCCCCCCACCACCGCGACAAGGTCCCACGACTCCTCGGTGGGGATTTGCTCGCGACTGTATTTACCTCTATATCTGATACACCCTGTATATATAAGTCATCATTACTGGATCATTAAATTATGAAGAAAACCAAAACATACATAAACCTTATCATGCGTGGCTATATTATGCATTGTTAAACATTTATTACACTGAATAAATAAGAAGTTTTATCATCATTGTTCCCGTTGTCTACAAAGCGTTCAGAAACAAGGTATTGTAAGCACATCATTCTATTTTAAAATCTACTTTTAAAATTACTAATGCCTTGGAAAATGGACTAATTTCGGTAAACATTTCTTTATTAATTAGATTTTTCAATACTTATAAAGGCTATAGATGTTTACGCTTGACAGCATTGCAGGAACCTCCATCTGTAGCCTTGACATTTCACCAAAAACTAGTTTTTATACACCAGCAGATTACCATGAAACTCATGTCTTTGATCATGGCATCGTTCGTTTTATTGGAAGGTCAGAACAGCATTCGGCGTGATTTGATCGCCTCAAAAGTAAAACTAAAAAACACATATCTTCCATATAGGGATATTCGACGTGAATGGAGCATTTATTAATCCGATTAACGCCTACCCACCAGGCTTGGAATTGACGCCAAAGATAATAGTCTGCCCGCCGGAATGTGGTACGCTGTTTAAGCCTCCAATCCACTCACAGTCCCTCTTATTGTAAGCCGGAATTTATGGAGTTTGTCCTTAGTTCGCAACGTCAGATGAGAAAGAAAAAATAGGCTATATTGTCGCATCTGTAAAGATTGTGAAGGTGATCAGATTGCATAATAAATCGAAAAAGCGTTTATGATTGTTTTATTATGTATATCCATAATAACTGATTTACTGAATCTTGAGACGAAAGCAACTGTTCTAGTTCTGTGACAAACCTAACTTATACGTTTGCCCTTGACACCACACACTGTTGAAAATTTGAACACTTTTTTGACTAATTTAATAGTCAGGAGGCGGCCCACACACTTTTCGTGTTGTCTTGAAGAGAACTACGAGTTTAAAATTTGGCGAGCAAAGATAGTCAAGTATTGGTCTATTCTTAAGGGATTATTTTGTCCAACTGACACACGTGGAATTATAAAAATACTTCTAATCACATTTTTATTGATCTAGATAGACAAATTTATTAGCTGTTTGACTAAATGAATGCGATCTATTAGGTGATTTAACACCGTTTTCTAAAAACGACGATTAATATGCAACTCTTATTTCTTAGTGCTATAACATTCTCTCTTTAAGACGTTTTCCCAATTATAAATATGCAGAAAACACTCATTCAAAAGTTGGTTTCAACTAAAACGTGCCAATTTTTAAAATGATTTTTTTGGAAACTATATATAAATTAAGTGCAATTTTTGCTATTAGCAGTCCAAATCTGAGCTAATTACGTAAATAGATGTTCCAATACATCTTTAAGATGTTGAAATTTTTAATGCACGCTGGAATTAAGTGTTTACAACTTAACTTTAACTAAATGCAAATTTGGTCTATCTTATTTAAAATTTGTGTTTACCGCGCAAAGTGCGTAAAATTTGTATTATGTGAACGTTAAAAGATTATGTTAGAGATTAATATGGTGTTTGGTGAATATTATCAGACTGATTATAATAAAAAAACAACAATGGATACACAATACATCGAACAGGTAAGGAATAAATATATATGATAATGAAAATGTAGTACAGTTCTTTATTTAGTTATTTTCATTCGCCTTGTACTGGACTAATCTTGAATTATCCTGTTGAATCAACGATACGGGTCTACTAGGACGAATGATCAGGGAAATAGGGAATGAAACCTCTCCTGGATGGGAAATTACCTCATCGAGGATGGAATTATGGGAATCCTCTTCGTAGAAAGTAAATATAAATAACTTCTGATATTAAATCAACAAATAATCGAAAATTGGTTAGGATACAAGTTAATATTGATTTGAAACTAAAGGAAAAATATTTGATTTTATCAGATCTGTGAGCGTCTGTTAAGTTTGTAGATTGTTTGGAAAACAATCTACGAACCTCTGGTCTCCCGGCAACGATGAACAATTGACATGAGGGTTCGAGATTAATGAATCAGAACAATCTTTGCAGTGAGTTTCCATTTAAAATACATAGAGATAAAAATTGAAACATTTATAATTCGAAACAGTTAAATACAAATACAATTTATTTAGCTTATTAGTTAATTTAGATATAATAAAATCGCACTTTCTAATATATGTATATACAAGTTCTAAATGTCAACCTTACTTTAATTATACATGTATTCTTGTGCTATTTAAGTTGCCTAATTCTTTCCATATACAGGGTGTATCAGATATAGAGGTAAATATAATAATATGTAGCAGCTGTAATCATATACAATCAAAAAGTCTTAACGCACAGGGGGTCTATCTGTAAGCATTAACGAGAAAAAAAATATTTTATAAATGCCCGTGGGCTAGAGCCGCACCTGTCCCAACCTAAATGCTGTCCGAGTATACCCCCACATACCACTATCATTCAGCCATTACCGCTGTTAGTTTTGTGTGGATCGCCACTTGGAGTGCAAGCCACTTCGAATATTTTATTTAAATCTTCCGTCTCGAAAAAACGATCCTTTTCAGGACCATCGTGATTTCATATAAAGAAAATCGAAGCTTGATGCATCGGCAAAAGCGCGGGAATGTATAGATTCATTTTTGCGCGATATCATAGTAAAAAAGGCGTGTTTGCAAATTTTCTGTATCTATTTTATTTTATTCTGTGTAATTCGATTTAATTCATTTTGCGTTATATGATTAAATAAATCCAAAAGAAATAACTCAGATTCATGTGGCACCGTTTATTAACAACTAACTCTCGATTCGACAAAGCAAAAGAAAAATATTTACGTTTTTTGTAACTACTGAAGTCGCATATCCGGTGAAACTCGAACGTTTTATCAGGATATTAAAAATAACACTTTGTAGACTTGCGTAGAATGCTCTTAACAAAAAAGGAATATTTATTTTATAAAAAGGAGAAATTTAAAATGCCTCAGTTTTGCTATTTTTTACAAGGCCTTTATTTATTCAGAATGACGTTAAATGAATTTACGGCATACCATTAAGAAATTACAAAATGAGTGCAATGTATTTATACATAATACCACGTTTAGCGGGTACTTAACATGACGTTTCCTGGCATCAGGCTCGGACTAAACAATTTTAGCTCTAAATTTTACTTTTTTTTATTCTTTAATGATGAAATCCGGTTTCGGTGGGTTTGTGCTTTATATGTCGTGTAGTTAAACACCCAAGCAAAATTTACTTTTTTATTTGATACACCCTGTAGAGTTATAGACAAATGATGTATGGATTCATTCGAATATCTTTAATACGGCTATTTTGATTTTAATAAGACTTTTTTTTACATTTAATTGTATGCAAATCGGGGATTTGATGGATATATTTATAGCCGGAAATGATGTTAACTTTTTTTATTTTAAATAAAGCGGCCTATATATTTTTGCGAATTTCAAAAGAACCCTACTTCAGGGTATAAGTTAAGTGGTGTAGCACTCCTATGTTTAATAACGACAAAGATATTAAAAAAAAAGCTAATAATGCAAATTTTATTGAGAACAAGAAAAATGAACATTTGCATAGAATCCTACAACGAGATTTATATACGCAACTAATAATACTATCCGAAAAAAAGCAAGTGGGGTAACTTACAGGCCGATATAATATTCTAAAATTGTCGTTAATATTTTAGCGGCGTCGCTTGTATATATTTGCGCTTTATTTCGCCGTTCTTCGGGACAGCTCTAAGTCCTTACGCTGTTGCCTCACTTCTCACGCCGAATTACCCACTGGAAAATCGTACTCTAATTCACGCAAACTGAATTTTTTATGACCTCCGTTGGCTCAAGTCGCGCACGCACACATAAAGTTTTCTCGCTTTTTGTACGCAGTCTATCGTTCTACACCAAGATGAGAGGAAGGGAAAGAAATGCTGCTCTTAAAAAGGAAAAAACAGAAATGATAAAAAAAAATGCGGAAAAGCTCTTGAATGTCTATCTTACATTGTTGTGGAAATTATTGCTGTAAGAAATTTGCATGTAAGTTGCGGGGAGAAAGTTGTTGTTTATTTATTGTACGATGCTAGAAAAGAAAACTATTACGTAATTATATCATAAATTATCAGAGAATAAAATTAAATTTTATAAAAAAAAATAATAAATACCACACGATGATAAATAAATCAAATAAATCGTTCTTCGTAAGGAAAAATTAAATGCTTTGTTTCCCCAGCTCGAAGCATACTTGATACACCTTCAAAACCGTATCACCTAACAAGATAGTCATTTTTTTCCTGCTTTTGTTTTACAGGAAAATATTGTCACAAAGTCTATGTCAGGGCCTGCTTTTAATATACATACAGAGTGTCCCCAGATTGATGGAACCTAACTTACGTAATAATAATTTACAAGAGACGGCAGATCGGCTGAGAAGGATCATTGCCAATCTTACAAGTCAAGCAGCAATACGCGGTGCCAGTTGTTGGGTGGGTGACCATTCGGACAACACTTCTCAGCTAATCGGCGTGTTCTTAAGCCAAAGAAGGAGAGGGGCTTTTCAAGGCTGTAGTGCTGAATTTTATAATTTTGTTAGGTGCACGCCCAAATGTTACTGAACACACCCCACGCTGCCCGCTGATTGACGAACGCACCGACGCCGACCACATCCGGGCACGCGCCAAAGTCGACCTTATTTTGTATGTAATACATTTTACCGCGTTTACTTATTGTTATTGGAAAATTTGTTAATATACTTTACATCACATTTGCACCAAGCGTTTCATCCTGAAGTTCGAACCCAATAACAAACGATTTTAATTATTCATTATTATTATATTTTCATCCGCTAGAAGATATTTTACAATCAGCTTTTAGGAATAACAAGAAACATAAAGTAATAATGGATGGTTATTTTAATTTACCGTTTCATAAGAGAAATACACCAACGTCAAAAAATTAGAGATTTTTTGAATTCATTTAATTTAAAAATAACAATTGATGCACCTACTAGAATAGGCAAAACAACGTCGACAACATAGATAACATTATTACTAATATGACTGAAGATGAAATTAAAATAAATACACACAGTATTGTCTGATCATATGCACAACAATTTCTCTGAAATGGGGGGTCAGTTAAAGGCAATTTACAAAACACAAAGACGGAATGCATTATACGCTCACTACTGCGGGAATATTGAATTTTCATCAATGGGTTTATGAGATCGATTGGAATTCTGTTATGGTAAAGAATGATCCAAATGCAACCTATGAAATATTTATTGAAAAAATTAAGAATAAATTTAAAGAAGTGACGATAGAAAAGTTGAACGAACTAACATGCCCTCAGAATCATGTATCAAGTGAAATTAGACGGAAAACCTCATTAAAAAGACAAATGTATGAGGTGTTTATTAACAACAGAATTGACAAGGAAGACTATAAATCTTTTCTGCAAGAATTTCAAGAAAATCTAGGGGTGTCATATCTGATGAGCGTGCAGCCCACTTAATTGGTCCTCTATTTCCAATCCAGTTCTGATGAAACTGTGCGTTCAAATACTGACTAACTATTGCGAATTATGAGGTGGAACACCGTCCTGTTGCCACCATATTGCACATCTCTCGACCAAAAGAATATCTTGAAGAAGAACTAAGTAGTGAATTTCTTAAGAATATTCTTACCTTTCCCCTATAAAGTTACCTTGATAGAATAAAGGTCCAATTAAACGACCATTGAATAAGCCACACCAAACATTGGCGCTCCATATAGTCTGAAAGTGTGTCTGCTGTACCCAGTGAGGATTTGTCGACGAGACCAATAATGGCTGTTGTGTCGGTTGACCAGTCAATTGTTGTGGAAAACCTGACTCGTCCGTCCACATGATTTTATTAAGGAATTCTGGGTCATTATGAAGTTGCTCCAAAATTTGAGCTAATAAAAGATAGTCTTTTTTTCAGGGATCGCTGGGTCGCAAAAAAAAATAAACTTCTTTTTTATTTCTCAAAATAGAATAAGTAGATGATTTTGATACATTATACTTATAATAATCAATAATGACGCGTATTTGAGACTTATCGTTCTTCTAATGTTATCAAAATTATTTTCCGTTTCTGTCATATTGCACAATTGACATTTATTCATTCGTGTTCCTGTCATTGTTATTGTAATCATATGGGTTGGTTTGATATTAGAAGGATGCCAAATCATATTTCATGGAAGCGGCCACTTCAGTATGTTCATTTATGCTCTCACTGCATACATTTTTCGGAACTACTTTTTGAGAACATTTCCTATAATAATAATAAAAAAAATACGTATGACTGTATTTGTAAGTCTGGTAGCTACCGAAAACTTGCGAAAAAAATTAGGGGTACAATTTAAAAAACAAGAAGTGGGACAGGGAGGTAAAAGGCTATTCATTCGGGTGTGTTATAATGGCAAAATTGGTGTACAATGTAGTCTCATTTCCACTAGATTTTACTGCAACTGTTTATCTGTATTAATTCCGAGTAAATGCGTGGGAAAATAGATGTGGACACACTGTATACATTCATTGTAAATATGCAATAATATGCGCGATAAGAATGATATTATTTTATTTAAAATTATCTGAAATGCTAAGAAAACTTTAAATTAATTCGAAGCCGTTCAACAAAAAAAAATATGCAAATGCCTTCACCATCACCAGCCCTTAGTGATAGCATCACATCACATTTTAAATATAGCAAGGCGCATGTGTCTGCCGTAGATGTAAAAACGTATTGCTTGTGAACTGAATGTCCAAGCATATAAGTTTAAAGAAATTAAAATGACAAAATAATTTAGCTAGCTCAGCAAAAATGAATTTAAAAGGGCGCCAGAGATTCTTACATCTCAGAGTAACTATCTTAAAAGTAATAGTGGGCGTTTGCAAAATTGACTTTTTTAAAATCCCCAAAAATTGAAATGGCTGATTCAAAAATAAAAGAACTATTTAAGATGATATTTAAAATCATTAACTTTTATTGTAAAAAAAAAAAAACATTTAATACAAATTACAGGAAAAATTAAAACCATGAATATAAGATTCTGGCAAAAAACAAACCTGCATACGACTCTACAATTTAAAAAGGACAATGCAAATCCTTTAGCAAACAAAAAGATGAATTCGTTCTAGAAGGAATTTCTTATACCACAAAAAAAATCCACGTGGTCTCAAAAATTCAAAGCAAACTAAAATTTAATTCAAATAACGTAGAGAAACAACCAAAATTAAAAATGAAATTTAAATCAAGCTCACAGCTTCTCTTCACCTACCCCGAGGTGATTAAAATACTATAAATTTGAAAACTACAAAAAAACAGAAAATTTTAAACTCTAAACGCGATCGCTTCTAAAACGAAAATTATTAACGGGCCTTATATACAAATTGTGCACAACGATATACAACGCCAATTAACAAGCGGAGACGTCTGAATAATGATCAAAATTAAAATAATCACCGAAACAAATCTTTACAAATGAAAAATCGTAAAATGGAAGCAATGAGCTTAAAATTTACATGTACTTACATTCGTGAACATTCATTCAGACTCTGCGCCCTTAAGAGGCCTCTCACCGCGTAAGAATACAACTGCTGCGCGCGCTGCAACAGCCGCATCAATCATAGAATACGCCTTATAAGAAGGACCAAAACAAGATAAACTAATGCTAAACATATAATCAAAGAAAAATAAACTAACTAACTGAACAAATAAATACATCCAACAAAACTACTAAATTCAAAGCAAAATGTAAAAATAAACATAAGTGAGAATTTGCGCGCGGCAATGCCAAAACTTGACCTTGGAAAATTAACAGCATAGAGTTCAAACAACCGGGGAGACATGTCACAGCAGTATGTTCAAATCAAAAAAAAGTTGTCATAAATGAAAATAATAAACTCATTTCTGTATTTTAATAACAGATTTATTACGAATCGATTACTTATTCTTTACCAGAATTTTGTACAGTCACCGACATTAATATTTAGCACCATCAAAGCGTTGAGCTATTCTTTCTAATGCTAAATAATAATATCGGCGAGTGTATATACAACTTCTATGTAACAAACTTAATGTATTTCTGCTCTTTGCAACTTCTATGTAACTTCTACAATTTGAATTAAAAGGTGATTTCTAGAATAGGTTTTTATTAAAAGCAGTTGTCAGTTCTCTATTCTCTATTCTGTGATATAAGTAAGACAAACCAGGTAAAACTTAATGAATGTCGGTAGCAATCTTTTCATTTAAATTGAATATCTTGCTAGCAGAATTCTACAGATTATTTAAATGCAAATTTCACTAACAGTACACTGTTGATGTAATGCCTGACAACTAGTACATTGTTTATGCTCTATCTACCCAGAGAAAATAAAAAAATAAATAAGATTTCAAAATCCAAAATACGTACGAAAAACCGTGACCTAAAACAAAATCAATTATTCCCGGCAAAGAAAAGAACAATAAAGCTAAAGCAAAAAAAAAAACCATCAAATAAACTAAGGTCATAGATCTAACTAAACCCTTTACTAATCTTCAACAAGAAACGACTAACGAAGCCGGTAACTTGCCACACGATTCGTAATACACTGGCAGAGGCAGAAAGACGAGCACGTAGGAAGAGATACATCTGTAGGTAGGTACTTCGTACAATCCACAATAATAATAGTCCGGTTTGGTCGTTCGGTCGATGTAACCGTCCATTTGCGGTAATCCGGCGGTCTTCCCGCAGAAACTTATTGATCTAAATTATAGCGCGGCAGGCTTACGATGTTCTCGGCGTGAGATATCTTAGCGTCGTTTTACGGCTGCGGCAAACGCAAAGGCCATCACATACCCGGAGTACGAATGGAATGGGCAAATAGCAGGGGAATGAAAATGCTGATCGTTACCTAACATGACAATTACGTGCGAATGGCGCTGCATTTCGACAGCCGAGGAAATTGGTTATTACCTAATCCTTGATGAAGTGATGAGTTCGGAAAATCATCGTCAGAACGGCATCGGTTGTTTGAAGTAAATAATGTACAGAGTGAACAATTGGATGTGAGCACCACGTGATCACAAACGTCACAGGAATAGAAAATAAAATAAAAGAACAGAATTTGGATGATGTTAAATAACAATCAAGAATTTTTATTATAAAAAAAAAGAAAAAAAAATTGTTAATTACAAATATGCAGAAAAAAACTGTGGACAAAGGGTCCTGGTCTAAATCAAAACTGCTCGATTCTAAATTACAAAAGGACAATGCTAAATCCTCTATCAAAAAAAAAAAACAAATTAGTTCAGGAAGATAGTCCTTTTTATATCAATCAATCCACGTGGTTTCAAAATTAAAACAAACAAAATTAAACGTGGAGAATTTAAGTAAATTTACAAAAGAAATATTTAAATACAAGCACGGTGCTTCTAGTCACCCAACCCGAGCTGATTAATAATTAAATACAAATCAGCAAAATTAAAAAAACGATAAAATTTAAAGAGTTAATTTTAATTAAATACCTTCTCGAACAAAAATAATAAATGATCTTATATCTAAATTGTGTACAACAACAATATAATAACAATTATTATAAGCGAGTTCCTTGATGGACGAAATAAATTCAAATTAAACGAAACAAATCTTTAATCAAAAGTGTGAACAAAATGGCAGCAATGAAAATGAAAGTACAACTACTCACGGTTGCATCTATCTAGGAACTAGCCCTCACCAGGTTAAACAGTCGTATACATATATCAACAGCTGCGTGCAACGCAACGCACAAATCATCGAAGAAAACTACTAGAAAGGACAAGACTACATTAGCGAACGCTATCCATTTTACAGAGTGAAATTAATTTAAAACAAATGAACATTTAAATAAATAAATTAAACAATTAACTCATAAACTAACTCTTATTTAAAAATAAACAATTGAATTTGTGGAAACTCCTACAAAACATTGATAAAGGCTGATCGGATTAAACACGACAACATCTGTGCAACTCTCGCGAAAACAAGGTGTCCACAGCAATACGTAAATAGCCAAAATTATCGTACCTGGAATACAAAAAACTCATACCTTACAAAGAAACGACATTACATCTCATTAAAACTGGCATGTGGGTTGCAATATCACGTATAGATGCATTATAACACCTATGCTTTTTGACGATACGGTTATTGCTGCTGGTTATAGACAAAGTATTTTAGAACCGTTCATTAATGAAGTCCACAATGATGAACTCCAGAACGGATATTTCCAACAAGATGATGCTACCTCACATACAGCTAATGCTACAATAAAATATGTTGAAGAATATTTTGGCAATCGATTAATAAGTAGTGCTGTTGGCCAGCACATTCCTCTGATCTAACATCACTAGATTTTTTTTTCTTGTTTAACTATTTAAAGAAAGTGGTGTTCCAAACCCCTCTCCATACTCTTGATGGGCTGAGAAATGTATTCAATATAGCGGTAAATGATATCAACGAAGAAGTTTTAAATAACATGTTTCACAATATGCAACCATTTATGCTTATAAAATGAGCATTTATTGGAGATGAAATTTTTAATAAAAATATTTACCAAAGCATTTTTGTTTTAAATGTGATCTAAAAAGCAATTTATTTTTGAAAGTAAAAAAAAAAATATGACACTTCTCTAGTTTTAAGGTTAAGTTAAAAAAATATCTGACCACCAGAAATGTGCCATACCAACTTGACAATGTCGCCACTTTAAAATTTGAAATCACGTCGTGGTCACATCCGATTACTCACTCTGTAGATCACACTGAGAGAAATGAAAAGGTTGTTTAAATATTTTTTGTAGTGTTAAAGGTGAGGTATTAATGTTAAACTAAATATTTATAAGATTAGAATAATATTTTCTCCACGACTATTAGTAGTGCCAATATCATTTTTAATAACAGAATGTAAAAATTCTCAGTTTGCAGTGTTAAAATAAGTACTTTCTAATTATTTTGTATTGTAATTTGTTTACTGCATTTTTTTCTTAAATTTAATCCATACCACGTTAAATTACACAATCAAATATCTAGGTCTTCAAATATTAATATCGGAGTGCCCAGGGCCAATTCTTGGACCAACTCTTTTTTTAATTTACATAAATGATTTTGCTATCTTTATCCTCTAAATTTAAATCAAAAATTATAACCTATGCAGATTATATTAACATTATCTCTATATTCATAAGGGGGATGCTTAAATGAGTTAGAGTAGGAACACTTAATTATTATGGAATCCATGTAGTTTTATGTGGAGCACGGGGTTGAGATGATTTGTAATTGTTTATAGTTTTTTATGAATAAAGTGTATGCTGTTAATTGTGTTTGTTGAAAAGCCATTGAACCCCCAAAAAAGTTAGTGTTTGATAGGGAATATGTCGAAGAAGACTAATGGATCCCTATTTTTTTTAAAGGCACATTTACTGTTGCACGTAATCGCAATGAAAATACTCGGTTCGTTCATAAATTAACTGGATGATGCAGAATGTCCAATTATTCAACGCCAATACATAATCAGGAAGAACTTAGAAATCGCATAACAGAGAAGTGTGTGATTAACAACACACTAAGTAAATTTATGTTAAATTTCTAAAATAGATTTTCGCCATATACAGCTATATTTACGTTTAACATGGAAATATTGCAATATCCTTGTTATGCGTGTAAGCAGATATATCACACTCATTCCTTTTCCTGCAGGAATGTATTCCAATACGTCAGTGTCGTTCTTGATGCACGACGCTCAGCCGCATATAATGTGTACCCATTTTTCCTCTACAATCTTCTTTTGTCTGCTTGTAACTTGAATTTTACCATAAGATGGAAAATTGTTGCTCATACTAAAACGTATTTAAGTTGCTTACCTTAATATAAACACTCAGATGCCTTATACAAAAATAGATGTATGTATTTCTAACACTATCAAAGGCACTTGGGTTGTTATCCACCACCTTCAAGGTAAAAATAATAAACAACATACTTTTAGTTTAGAACTGTTTGAAAGCTATCATATTGATAAGAAGGATATGTTGTTCAAGATCAATGAGTATTTTATTAATGCAGCAGATAACAACTGTCAAAATAATGTCAAAATAAGTGAGAATATAAAATTCGTTGAACAATCATTTTCTATGTACTTGACAGATTACCATGAAGTACTGGACATAATAAATGATTTAAATAACACAGCTGCAACGGGTTATGACGAAATACCCACTTCGGTATTAAAACAGTGCTCTCAAAGTTTAACACACCCATTGGTGAACATTATAAATAAGTCCTTCCAAACTGGTACATTTCCCAGTGCGTTAAAATATACCCTTGTAGAACCTATATATAAGTATGGTGAAAAAACCGATTTTAAAAACTATAGACCGATAGCGTTAGTGTCGAACGTTTCTAAGATATTCGAATATCTTATTATATTAAGGGATTACGCACAAGCATGATATCTTCGATAGGAATCAAAATGGTTACATCAAAGGCCGTTCCACAACTCGTGCAATGTTCCAACTGTTGCAAGAAATCATTAGTGCATTAAATCGGAAAGAATCCGCAATTTGTGTTCTTATAGATTTAACAAAGGCTTTTGACAGCGTTCATCATCAATTATTACTGGGTAAACTTGAATGTATGGGTTTTCGCGGTGTGACGTTGAATTGGCTTCGATCGTATTTATCTTTAAGATATCAAAGTGTAGTTTTGCGTTTGACAGATTTGGAAAAGAAATTAGATCTGAATGGCAACAAATACTACGAGGTGTTCCGCATGGAACGATATTAGGGCCATTGCTTTTCCTACATTACATTAATGATCTAACTGGTACAACTGACAACCTGACTTTGATGTTCGCGGATGATACATCGGCGGTAGTGCGAGGTACAGGAATAGAGAACTTACTTCCTGCTTTGACAAGAATGCTTGCGTCATTTAATGAATGGTTTGACAATAACAATTTAATTTAAATATAAATAAGACCAAAGTGCTTAGCTTCAACTGTAAAGACAATATAACTATTGATATAAAAAGTGAGAAACTTACCTGTTTTGCACAAGCAAAATTCCTTGGTGGACTATAGATACCGAATTAGGCTGGGAAACAACATGTGGAAAATATTGCAAACAAATTGTGCTCTAAGAGTTATGCATTAAGATCTATTGCAAAAATTGTTGGCATTGAAGCGGTGATGGCCGCCTATTATGCAGGTGTATACTCTAGACTTAAATATGGTGTTGTATTCTAGGGAAACTCTGTCGACGCAAGCAGAGTCTTTTACTACAAAAAAGATGTATTAGATCAATGTTTAACCCCTTAGTTCAAGAGACTCTTGCGTTAGCATATTTAAAGGCAAGTGTATTTTGACTTTACCATCTTTATACATTTTAGAATGCGCTTTGTTCGTTAAGATGTATTATGGTGAGTTCTTTCAAACATACGAATTAGTGCATAGTCACGAGACGAGAGGTACTTACCATAAAACACTGTCACCGCCGTTTACTTATTTGACAAAGATTCAAAAAATGTCGTTCATCAATGTATCAAAATCTATAATCACATACCAGAAAATATTAAATCTTTATACAATAATCGATTCAAGTCTCACTCAAAAAAATATTTAACAAACCAAGCCTTATACGAAATAGATCGCTTTTTTGATGAAATTGTGCAATGATTAATGTCTCTTATATTGCTACCAGCGAATTCTCAGGGCGTATTAAATAGTAGCAATTTCCCAGAGCATGAGACCAGATTGAATAATAATAAAAAAAGTAAATATTGTGTATAAAAGATTATTGATATAAAATAAAATAAATGATTGCAAAGACCGAAATATAAACAAAAAAAATTACGCTAAATTATGATTACGCCAATGGTAGTTCGTTACTACAAATACAAAAGCAAATAACTCTTAAAATTAACTTACATGTAACAAAAGCAATGCACAAACGGTTGATTGTCACCACACCAGGGGAGGGTGAGGAAGAAGTAGAAGAGAGCCGGAGGATGAAGAAAGAAAGCCCGGGTCCAGGGACGACTTAGGGCGGCGGGGCTCGCAAAATCCGCGTCAGCGGGGCTCCAAAAGAAGTCTTCGTAGTCAAAACACAGGGACTCAAACGGCTTCCGTGGAGTGGTTTCCTTACGACCAGAGATCCCCCCACAGGGGTTACCGAACGGGTAAATTTGGTCGAAAAGGGTTGCAGCAGGGCGTCGCCTCTTAGACTCGTAGGTCTGCACACTTAGCGGGCTGGAGAGTAAGTGAAAATCCAGAAGGGGAGAGGAATCTAGTTCCCGCGCTATGCCATTAAGTAGCCAATAGGATCCGAGTATCGAGGATTGGCACGTGGTCCGTGTTTATGCGAAAATTCTAACGTTTCAAGTACAGTGCGCATAAAAAAATGTGCAACAATTAACAAAAATGAATAAATTCGGAGCTAATTATGAACGGAGTTTAATGAAATTTACGAAACAAATGCATCTAAATAGATACTAAAATTTGACAATTTAAGAATTTAGAAAAAGGTCACAAATAAAGTGGTAAATTTAACAAAAAACAACTTCAAGGTCAAACGTGACGTTATATGGAAATAGTAATAGCGAAATTCTCGGTAACTCGTAAAGGTCAATAAATTTAGATGATTTCAAATAGGATAGTGTACAGTTGGAGAAATAAGAAAAGGTGTTTTCAACACGTAACAAGCCTTATACGAAATAAATCGCTTTTTTGATGAAATTGTGCAATGATTAATGTCTCTTATATGTACACCATATACATACATATACAATTATGTATACATGTATTTTTAATGTGTTGTTTGACAAACTATTTATTTGACGTTTTCTACACTGTATGTATGATGGAAATAAACAAACTATTATTATTATTATTCTTCAAACTTTAATCATATGCAACGGTTTTGACACGCCAGAACTCATATTAACTGATGGTAAATGGGGTAATACAATTGCTCATTTAATTAAACATTGACGTTTTGACTTAAATAAACAGAAGAGACAGCTTGCTCGTCCTTAATAATGTATGAGGAATACAACAAGTTGAACCGGAAACTGTTTGAATAAACATACGCGGCAGATACAAAACACCAACATATACATAATATATGCAGTACTCATGTCCACATACAATGATACAAAGCATACATATTCAGAGAGAAATTCAGACATTGGAGGAGCGCAAGCACATACCAATTTCGGAGCTTCTAAAGTGGTAGCCGGGAGCTCCTTTTTATTTTTAAGGGTACATACGTACACACGTAACACTCTCGGAACCGATGCGATGGATGTATACATAAATCAATATTTGAATTTCCTCTTATCCGCAATTTACGAGCGAAACGCGTCGGATGTCATAGTCCACATTTATCACTTAACCTCTCTTCTTCGACTTTATATAGTATACTAGGTGTATGTACGAAGGGATGGGGAATAAGTTGATGTGCGTCGGACAATATGGGATCGGGGACAGCCGTTTTGGAAATAAATTGTCAATATTTTTCGTTTTTGTCGAGTTATATTAGGAATCCGAATAAGATTTCAAATAAATGGCATAGAGGTTTCATGCCGATATTTTCATTCCTTGTGTGTGCGCGTCTATACGGTTTTAAACTGGCACCCAATAAATAAAGTGTCTGTGAAAAAAATATAAGATGGAGTTTTATATTTAAATTAGATCTTTTATTGTTACTAATGAAGGATTTATAATATTGATAGTTTAGATGTTGGAACATGAATTCTGCTTACATTTTATATAAAGTACTGCTGTGGTCTGGCACCCGGGTTTCCGGAAATTCAAATTTGTATTTTTATTCATTCCAAATCATTTTTATCAATGCAATGATGAGTTTCTACAATTTTAATATTTTATTTTGAAAAGATTTTGTTAATAGAATTGTTTGTTAAGTTTAATGTAATTGTTCAGTTGTGTAAATTTAAATTCATTCAGTTGTACATTTTTCGTGTACCAGTATTGTATATAGTTCATTGTAATATTCTAGTTTTTATTTTCTTTGCGTTTCATGCGCTGCTTTGGCACGCAATTGTAAATTGTTATATGTATGCGATGTTTGGGCTCCCAAAAGGTAGTTTCTTGAAAGATTGCGAAGTAAGTACATGTTTTTTATTTTCTTTGATGCCATTTTTGGTAAATTCATTTTTATTTAAAATGTAGTTCGTTTGATTTGAAATTTTTATCGTCCTTCAAGGAACTCTTTAATTAATAATTGCTGTTGTATTTTATTGTGTACACAAGTCGGATGTAAGATCAGTTATTATAATTTGTTTTAGAAGAAATTGTTTTTTTAGTTTAAAGAGTTTAATTTTCCGTTTCTTTGTTTTCAAATTAGTTTTCTTTGTTAATCACTTCGGTTTAGATGAAAAGAAGCTTTGTGCTTGTGATTATATTTCAATTTTATATTTATACACTTGTTTTGTCCACGTTTAAATTAATTTAGTGTGTTGTAATTTTGAGACCACGTGGATTTTTTGTGATATTGGATATTCTTCTAGAACAAAATTGTCTTTTGCTTTGTTTAGAGGATTTTGAATTGTCCTAGTAATTGTAGAGTCTAATGCAGTTTTTGATTTCGGCCAGAATCTTAAATTCATGGTTTTATTTCTGCATCATTGTAGTTAAATGTTTTTTTTTTCTTTTTTATAAAAAATAAATTTAATGATTGTTAACGTCATTCAAAATCAGTTCTTTTATTTTGATTACTTCACCCACAATTTAACTTTCATGATCGTTTAATTGTGAAAATAACCTTGAGGTTAATCGTCTTTTGCGCCCCTTTATTTTTATCCGCTGAGCTAGTAAATTTAATTTTTTTTTTACTTTCATGTTGCATTTATGCTGGTACCTATCATACAATCAGCATACGTCGAAAAGATTGGAAACACCCAAATAACAATAATAATAATAATAGTAATAATCATAAATAACTTTATTGCAATAACCTTTACAAAAATCAAAAATAAAAAAAAAAATAAACAGAGACAATCTGAAGGTGAATTTCAGTTGAAAAATTACAAGGAATACTATGCCTAAAAACTAAACTCGAAGACAAACAGAAAATTAAATCTACAAATTAAATAAATTGTACAGTATCTCCTTAGTACTATCCTAAAAAAAATTACAATGGAAAGGAAATACATGTACACTGACCCACTTATTTAATGTCGTCGTCTACAGCGCAGTGTCTATCAAAACTACTCACCATTTGCACAGGTACGCGTTCGGCTGGCGGTGCCGGTTTTCTAGTAAAATTGATTGTATTGAGGTATACAGTTGTAAAACGCTTGGCAATTATGCAAATCAGGTAGATCTGGGATTATTTAATATCGAAATATCTTAATATCTTAATATGATGGTTTGAATTGCAATATCTGTTTTACGGTTTGAGACCAAGTGGCTTTTAAAACTAAAGCTCTTATTTTCTGTTTAAAAATAATCAAGTGAATGGATAGATAACAAATCGAGTTGTATTGATTACTGGCTTATTTATATTAAATTTTATTTTTATATAATTTATCTTTAAAGTAGGAAATGTAAACAAGAGACTAAGACTTCATAAGTTACCTTATTAGCTTTAGTTTCAATAAATATTAATTTATATATTATAATATAATTATTGCAATTACCCACAGGTAAGAACCGTCGTAAAATTCCTGTTCCTACGAAAAATCACAAATGTCCTGCAGATCATTCATTTTCGTTTTAAACGGAAATTTTAATAAACTATATAAATTATTACCACATTACAGAAAATAAAGCTTTTCTTTGAAATTTCAATAGCCAACTTATAAATTCATTAATACATTATACGCATTTCGATCTGCGGCAATTACAAAACTGAGCCATCATCCTTTAGAATTGTTCTTTTATTAATTTATGTGTATATTGTTTTGTTTCTATATTTTATAAAATTTGTTTTTCTTTAATTTTTAGGGTGTATGTTTATTTTTAATTTTTGCAGAATGTGTTGTTTTAATGGTTAGGTTTTACATTATCATTTTTTTGTTTGTATATTTAATAACAGTTACGTAATTAGATTTCTATTTTTAAAATTTTTTTTTGTTAATATTTCAGAGTTTGACTAATTTTCTTACTTTTACGGAATCAGTTAATTTGTTTATTAGATTTTATATTGTTTATATTTGGAATTAGCATATTTACTTAAATAAATAATATAACCAGGCCAAACATAATTTTATTTTCTTATGAATAGCAATTTTAATGTCATTAAGTACTTCCTCGGGTAATACATATTTAAATAATAAATTTGATAGGTAGTAAAATTATCTAAAAACATCATGATAGACGACACAACAATAATTAAAGTGTGATAATACAAAAATATCACATAAATTCTTTTTAGTAGTCTGGCTAAGCACTGATCTATAAGGATATAACTTTTTAAATTTATGTAAGCTTTTTTTAATATATGTAGAAATCTGATCACGAAAACGAAAAGAATTATCCAATATAACACCAACACTTTTAACTTTATTAACAAAAGATAAATTTGAATTGTTAATGTGTTTTATGTTTTTTTTTTGGGGAAAAATCATAAAACACATCAATTAATGTTTAAAAGAAACTATCTTTTCACGTCATGACTTTTTTCAAATAACGATACATATAGCATTTTTGGAATCGTGAGTTCGTGGTTTTAGTGCAAGAATAATTAAAACAATACTCAAGTTGTGATGAATTAGTGTAATTTACGTTTCATTGTGGTGCATCACAACATTTTCAAAATTAGTAATCAAAAACCGAAAATTCACATTCTTTAAATTTTATTATAGTTAGTTTTAATTATCTAAAAAGTAAACATGATTTCAAAAATTATTTTTAAGTATTTCTTAGATTTTATTTAGAATATGACAATGTCTATGCAAAAAATGAAGCAAAAATTACCATTAATTACCGATATTGCCATTTGAAAGAAAAAAATACATGACGTCATAACTTTTTCAAGGTCATTGCAAAAACAACACTATCGTTATTTGAAGATAGCTTTTTTTAAAACATCAGTTGATATGTTTTATAATTTCTATTAATTAATTACGTTGTTATTTGGGTGTTTCCAGACTTTTCGGATGCAGAATGTATGATGAATAGTATTATTTGGCATTTTTCATATTCCTTTTCTATTATTTCTCGTCTTTGCATTGTCCTTATGATATGTGTCGTTATTGACATCTATCTACTAAAATACACATCATTCTTGGCATCTATCTTCTAATATCTGTTATTTTTGACATTTGTTTTTTATAATCTATCTATTTTTGACATTTCTCATTTTTGGCACTCGTCTTCTGATATTTATATATGATACATATATCTATCTTTGAGAAAATTCACCGGGAAAAAAGCATTAGATTAAGACAAACGCAAAGCAAAACAATCCTTACTAACAAAATTAATTAGTACACCATCCTAAATGCAACACTTGGCGTCTTCATTTTCCGGAGCACGTAACATCCATACATCACCTGAGAGGTCTGTCATTGTATCCGTACGGTTCCACGGGGGCGCGGCGCACTGTAGATGCATTATGCAGGATCGGGAATCCGGAGAGCCACCAGACAGAGGCAGATTTATGTGCCTCCGGTCTGCCTAGGTGCAGAAAAATTCTTGGGGCTTATTTATTTATGTTCCCCGAGGACCGCGGCCCAGTTTGAGAAAATAATTTTCACCGTGGCAAATGAACGAATGCGGGTCGAGTTGTTGTCCGGCTCGAAGAGTCGTTGTATAGCTGCGATAAAAATAAAACAGCCATTGCTTTAACCGGCAACGGTCGGGCGAGAGTATAGGTAGTTTGCATCGTGGGGTTTTCTAAAGAGATAAACTTGTTTTTAAAGTTAAAACACGTGTCGCAGTGTACATGGATTAAGTTTCGGGGCACAATTTAGTTGTCTTTTTTTTTGTACTGGTGATATAAATGTTTAATGAATTGATTAGTTATTATGGTGATAACATCCAATAAAACTTATATGTATTGCTAAGTAAAATAAGTTTGTTTGTGCTCTTATTATAGTATAATAATAGTTTTTCCTCCTCAAACAGTATGGGTCATCCAGAGTATTATTGATGATTGTGAAGAAGGTTGTTAGGTCGTTAGCCTACTGCTATTCTTTTCTATACTTCCGTTTCGTTTCTTGTTTCCACCATTCTGTTTTAATTCTTTTTATCTTGAGCTATTATCTTCAACTTTTATTTATTCGATTACATTGTAATTGCGTTTTTCTCCTCCACGCTACATAGGGACGGTTTGTGCGTCTTTTTCCGTTAATGTTGTAATTTAAGCTTTGTTGGGTAATATCCTAGATATCTTTCCTAAATGTGTGACCTATCCACCTCCATTTTCTGCGATTAATTTTCACTTCGGTGGGTTCTTGTCGGCTGATATTCCATAATTCTCTATTGGGGATTATATTAATCCAGTAGATTCTAATAACTTTTGTTGGGCATTTGTTAATAAAAACTTGTATCTTTTGTACGTCTCCATTATGATCACATCCATACAGCAATACAGTTTTACGTCTCTACGTTTGTATTAAATAGATCTAAGTTTACTTCTTGTTATCCACAGTTTTCTTAACATGTTGTATGATGACTGTATTCTGGTTTGTATATCTTTGTTAGTGTTTCTCCTCTCTTCCATGATACTTTCCAGATATGTGAAATTATTTACTCTTTTAATATAGGTTCCATTTTATGGTAATAATCACTATTAACAGCAACAACCAAACCGATATCGCTTGTTGTTGTCAATAGTCATTATTTTA
Organism: Protaetia brevitarsis; assembly: GCA_004143645.1. NCBI lineage: Eukaryota > Metazoa > Arthropoda > Insecta > Coleoptera > Scarabaeidae > Protaetia > Protaetia brevitarsis. The sequence continues at coordinate 6,668,933 of RXPK01000257.1, forward strand.
ATTTTGTCTGGGTTAATTGTTAACTTAAATTCCTTTGGATTCTTCTACAAGTTTATTTATTTCTATAACTAACAGCTTCTTGCGGGTTTCGCCGTATGTCAAAACTTTCGCTCGACGTTTCGCTGTTCATACTGACAGCTTCTTCAGGATAACTGAACTGATTCTCCATGGTCCGACATTCTTCTTATATACGCCCCTGGTGCATCCAACCGTGTAGTTTCCGCTCCATTGACCGTGACGGTTCGTAGTAGGCTCTTCCACGTGTTGCTAAGGTGGTACCCTTCTTCTCTGCTAACGTTTTATTCGTCTCTATTTCTATGGCTTCCCTGATGAGTCTTTTCCCGTAGTTCTTGGTGGTAGTTATTACTTTTACATTCTTGAAATCCATTTTGTGTCCGATGTCGTGCATGTGTTCTGCCACCGCTGATTGCTCGGTCCTTCTTAATCTTGCGTCCCTCTCGTGTTCTTTTATTCTTATGTCGATGGCTCTTCCTGTTTGTCCGACGTAGCACTGTCCGCATTGGCATGTTATCTTGTAGATACCCTTCTGTGCGCCCCTTGGGTATCTTATCTTTGCGGTCAGTAGATACTGTTGGATCGACGTTGCAGTCCCGAAAGCGTACTTGTACATTACGTTTCTTCAAAATTCGGCCTACTTTTTCGGTGACTCCTGCTTATGTAAGGTAAACACGCCATCCCTCTTCGTGGTTCTGTAGTTGTCTCCAGTGTCGTCTTCTTCTTAGTGGCTCTCCTTATTCGATGTCAGTGTAACCATTCTTCTTTAGTGCTCTTCTCCAATATTCTTTTCACTGTAAGATGTTGTTCGTCACTGATGGTTTTGGCTCTGGATAGCAATGTTTGTATTAATGTCTTCTTCTGCATCGGATGCTGGTGAGATCTTGCATGCAGATATCTATCGGTGTGCGTCTTCTTTCTAAAACTGCGGTGCTTAGCACACCCCTCTTTTGTTTTCTTAACCATAACATCCAGGAAAGGGAGTTCCGTTCTTCTGCTCGTAGTACAGCGAAACGTCGAGCGAAAGTTTTGACACACGGCGAAACCCGCAAGAAGCTGTTAGTTATAGTTACACCGGCCGTGAAAGCCTACGCAGTGTTTATTTATTTCTCCTGCATGTGATTTATCCTTGCCGAATTTGTGGGAATAGAATCCTTATGTTAAAAATAAAACAGCAAGTTTCCAAAATGTAGGCAATATATGTAGGCAAGAACAAATATAATTTATTCATATTCGAATTTAATCGAACTTGACACGTCCTTAGTGTTATTTTTGATATGCTTTTGCCATTTTTACCTTTCTGGTGCTTTGGTGTGCTAACGACCAACTCGTACGTAAGTTGTTATGTCGAGAAGTAAATAATTTCTTAATGTTTCATTAATATTGTAATACTTTCAGTGTCATCCTGATGAAGTAGTAATCAAAACTTATATACTAATGTTCATTCGAACTAGTTCTAGCACAGTACAAGTTTGGGGTTGGTTTCAAACGAAGCGTGCGCAATAAAGGAGTATATACCCTTGTCGGCAACTAATCACCAACTTTTTATTGGAACAAACCTCATATAACATTAATTTAATTTAGTAGCATGTAAAACGGCTATAAGTTTACAGCTATGTTTTTCAGTGGTTAGTGTCTAACATAAGCATTATTGCGCCAAATACGATGCGATTTGCTTGGAGAAAACTGAGGTCTTATATTTGAAGACCTTCTCGAAGTGCACACGTCTTGTAAAACGATTAGGTCACGACCGCTTGGGACATGCAGAATTGCCCCACACGTGTGCATGTAGAAACTCTCGCGTCCTCTATAAACATCCACATGTTCACCCCTACCTTTCAACCGTGGCTGAACCTTTCGGAGGTCTTTGTACGGCTGGATCTTCTTTTGTCGGCCGACCCCGGATCTCATCTTTAATTTATAGACACGGTTGAACGGTAACCGCTAAGTGTACATAGCGTCGTGCGCTACAGGGGATTAGCAGGGAAGCTGTTGGGACGATAGCAGCTCGCGATACACTCTACCTACTAATAGCGGCTATATTAAACACTTTCTAGACTCGACACTGGGAACGTGCGTCGGTCGTGGAGACTGAAAGATTAATGGGAGACGACGGACCCCAGGTATGGGTCGAGCAGGTGAGAGAGCGAATAACACGACGCCGACGCGTCGTTTTATAACGAATATATGGTCGAATAAGGCGAGAGAGAAAGCGGCGGTTTTCTATCTCGCTGATATTTATTATCCAATCAGGCTGTCGCTATTGTGTGCCTAGGCCAGGGCGACTATTGTCGTAAGTACGTACTTGGTATCTTGATGTATTGCATATTGCATTAAGAGGCGCATACGGGAGATAAGCGGCACGGGATAGGAGAAACGTTTAATAGACTGTACGTGTAACACAGTTAAGTACCTCTGTTCCTCTGTTGTGATATAGCGCATCGTTGTTGGATGTCGTTAAGGAGACTAGGAGAGCAGTTATTTAAACATATACCGCCGATTTTGAAAACAATAAAGATTGCACGCTGATTAAATAGGTCCTTTTTTTCGAAAATATTTTTCTATAAGGCTCATTCATGTTCCACCTCCACACAGATAAAAAAGATTTCTTCAGTCAATGAAGAGTACAGTTGCTCGAAATAATCGCTACTGAAACAAAGTTGGCGGTGTCTCTATGCGCGCTCTGTCATACCCACATTCAGATAGTATAGAACTGTCAAGCAAACGTCCAGCAATTAATTAGTAGTGCCTATACGACAGAACATAACCTACTAGAAGCTCTAACTGTCATACCCTAACTGAAACTGCGTTTAGCGCCGCCTGTTTCTCGTTCCTGTACTATTTTGTTCTTGGCGCGCAATTTAAATGCCATTCTGATACTTTTTGGTACTTTATACTTACATTTATGTTAATATACTGCTGTGGACGGACACTCAGTTTTTGCGAGAGTTTTTTTTTTAAGTTGCATAGATTTTGTCATATTTACTCCGTTCAGCCTTTGTCAATGTTTCGTGAGAATTTTCACAAATGTAGATTTTATGTTTATATAATATTTAGTTAATGAGTTAATTGGTTAATTTATTTAATTTAAGTGTTTAGGTTTTTTTTAATTAATTTTATTTATTTAAGTGTATAGCGTTCGCTTGTATAGTTTATGTTTATTCTAGTAGTTTTCTTCGATGATTTGTGCGGCTGCGTTGCACGTAGTCGTGAGTAGGATTTTTGTATGTATACGACTGTTCAACTTTGTCACGCAGTTCCTTGGCAGACGCAGCAAGCATGAGTAGACGTAAATTTGTAAATCTTTGCTGCCATTTTACTAATTCAATTGATATCGTTATTTGTTTTATTCTTGTCCATTAAGGAACTCGCTTAATAATAATAATTGTTATTATATTGTTGTGTACACATTTTTGATATAAGATCATTTATTTTTCGTGCAGGAAGATAGATTTTAGTTTTAATTATCTCATTAGAATTTTAAGAGTTTAATTTTTCGTTTTTAAATTTTGCTGATTAGTTTTGAATAATTAATCACCTCGGTTTGGGTGAATAGAAGCATTGTGCTTGCTTTTAGTTTTCAATTTTGTAAATTTTAAGTGTTCTACGATTTTATTTTATTTTAATTTGAAACCACGTGGATTGTTTTGAAAAAAAAAAGAATTATCTTCCTGAACTAATTAATCTTTTGCTTTGATTTAGGATTTAGCATTGTCCTTTTGTAATTTAGAATCAGTTGCAGTTTTTGATTTAGGGCAGGACCCTCTGTCCACGATTTTTTTTTCTGCAAAATTTTGTAATTAACTTTTTTTCCTTTTTTTTATTAAACAAAATTCTTGATTGTTTTTTAACGCTATTCAAAATTCTGTTCTTTCATTTTTAATTAATCTTTTTTAATTTTTGGGGTAATTGAAGAAAGTCAGTTTTCTTTCACTCACAATTTACCCTAATAGCCAAATTTAAATTTCCCGCCACAATTTTTAGTAACTTCAACGTAAAGAGATTAAAATAACTATGAATTGTGTTACAAAATAGTAGGTAATTTTATGTTTTCAACGTTGAAGTTACTAAGAATAATTGCGAGTAATTTAATTTGGCTATGTGGGTACTTTTCGCGGTTGGATTCAAGTTTTGATTCGCAAGGGTACTCTGAGTTTAATTGTGTCTTTTGCGCCCTTTAAAATTTTGTCCGTTGAGCTTAGTTTAATTCTAATTTTTCACTTTTAATATTCATTTTGCATTTTCATTATTACAATCAGTACACAGCAATACGTATATAAAAAAAAAACACGTAATTTTCTGAAATATTTATATTAGTTAAACAAAAATACAATGTGTTAGATGTACATATTTCTGAACTTATCTATAACATATGGAAATTTACAACAAACATAGTATACTTATTTGGTGCAAAATAAAAGCCTAATTAAAATTTAAAGAAAAAGGGAATAATAGTAACTTAAATACATTTTCAGAGGAAAATATAAGAACAGAAACAATAAAAAAGGCTTAAATAGTGATTCAAAATTACAGTACCTAAATAAAATGTATGTATAGAAAGTCAGAACTATGGACTACTAAATAACACAATAGTACCCTAAAACAAAAATACAATAAATTTAATCTGTAAAGCATTATTTCGAATCTGTCACATTATTTTACCGAAAAACAAAATATCCTCTAATAAATGATTTCAATAGTAAAATGACCTTTTTACATTTAACTTGCAGTTTCTTGAAATGCTGTTGCAACAAATGGTGTTTCTAAATAATCGAAGTGAAATGTAAGTTGTAAAATAAAAGCTTTACAGGAAAATACTAGGTTAAAAGTATAAATTAATATTTTCCTTCCCAAGAGTTGAATGGCATGGTCGGCTTGCATTTGATCAATAACATATTCACCTTAAAATAATACATTTATTTAAGGTTTTAAGGTTGGAAATGTATCTTTACGCTCACCTTACATTTTCACGTTATTGATGAGAAACAAATATTTTCATATTGTCGGACAGATCTGCTGCACCTATAAATAGAAAACTTATATCGCCATTATAGATCAAGTCACATTTATTGAACCAACACAATGTCCAGTATAATATACACCTATGTAAGTTAATCCTGTTCAAATATCAAATATCTCTAATTGAATACTTTCATAATCATTTATTCATTAATAATTCAATTCATCGGAAAAATTAATTTGTACTTTCCTACTTGTATTCGTTTTTGACTACAGTTTTTTTATATTTTTAGATTGTTACGTCCATTTTCCATTGTTTAACAAAATTTTGTGATATGACAGTTATGGGTTCTGAATGATTATTGGATTTTGCTATCGCTACAGTATTTCAGCTTACAATTATTGTTACTGTCTCTCCTAACAATAGGGTCCAATTTTCAAAAGCAAAAATACGGACATGCACCATATCAATTAACATTCGTGAAATGATCTTCAATATCACTTAGAGATATTGTTATTATTAATATTATTATATAAAAATATAATATATATCTCTCAAGGTGATGTACTGGAAATGCAATGTTAACGCACATCATACGAAAGTTTGAGCTAAAATAACTATAAAATGACAAAAGTACGACTGAGTCGACAAATGGAACTAGAAAAAAACATACGGACGTCTTGCAGAAATACGTACAAACTACGGACAGTTTATAATACGGAAAAGCTTACAAAATACGGACTGTCGTAGAAAATACGACGTTTTGCAACCCTAATAATCAATGAATTATGTACTTAACGCATAAAATCAATCACATGTATATACGCCGTAAATCCGTTTTCCCGCACATTATTGTATCTTTTATGACTGCCACAGTTGGAAATCGTCGGTTTTAATTCGATGAAATTAACTTTATGTCTCATAAAATCTAATAGCCTCAAATTTGCACAAATTTTCTTCTGTTTCACTCATCGTGTCAGTTATAATTGCGCTTCCTACACACACACAGGCGCACAGAATTATATCGAATGTGTATTCATTTTTACATTCCATTCGCAAGCTCACGATTTAATTAAACCCATTCCCCAAATTTATCTAATACGGACGATTGACATTGTTCGGCGCTCGAAGATAAATTAAACGAAAGAAATTAAACTTTTTGAAGGAATTTAATTCCGAAATTCATTCACCCACCCGCCTTATAATCGGTCCTACCCGGCTGCGATACAAAATTCACTCGGCCGCCGACAGATAGCGCGAAACTTAAGTAATCTGATCGGACGCCAGACGGAGCCACCAATCAAGTAAATATATTACTGCGGAAGTTCTGGGGGAATTTCTTTTTAAGCTCGGTTAGCGTTAACCGGGTTTGCGATAATTTCTGCGACAGAACAGTCTCTAATAACGTCGATATTTCAACTGCGGTTGAAAAACTAGACCGTCTAAGGGAAACGCGCTCCTGTTTACTAAATCCCTATATTTATACGTGTCGGTACGTTGTGATTTGGGGCGCCTTGTTTATCCAAATTCGTTACAGAATCCGATTTCGATGAATAAGTAGGATAATTATTGCATTTATAAGTTGAATTGGTTAATTAATTCATTTCATATTGTCTAGTACATCTTTGTCGCCTAACAATCTCTCTTTTCAATACTATTCGATACTTTAGTCTGTCAGTCGATATTTTATTTGGTATCGAATTTATTATTACGATACAATAAATAGTGTGATAATTTGGGGTATAATAACACGATAGCCCCAAAGTAAACATCCGTGCTGTAAATGTATTTGGTCTTTCTTAGAAAAATAACTGTTTTCAGGATGAGAATTCGCCATACTATTTGGCCATCCATGTAAACAATAACCAACAATTTTATTCAAAATTGCATCTTTCCTTGTTTCTTTTGCGATTTGTTTGTATGTAATTGGTAACCCTTCTTGAATGTGGAATATATGTCTTAATACTATTAAGTGAATTAGTCTCAGGTAGTGGCAACCTAGACAGTGCGTCAGCATTAGAATTTTCTGAAGAGTTGACGTATTGTATTTTGTATTGATAGTCTGTCAAAAAAATAGCCCAACGTTGCAACCTATTTGCCGCAATTGTTGGAATACCTTTTTTATTACCAAAAATGGTTACTAATTGTAATAATTTAGGGTATATATTTAGGTGTGAATAACTCAAGATCTCAACGGCGAATGCACATACGCTTTTATTATAAAAACAGGTAAACGTATACTACATATACAAGAAATGATTAACAAAAAGAAATACTCTAAGAACATATACGACGCACATACAGTGTGGTTCATACACATTATAACACCCCCTTCCATAACTGTGAACTTAAAAATTTTACACATTTTAGCAAATTAGAAAATTTGATTACAAACAAAACCAATATCTTAAAACTAATTCTTATTCCTAGGTCTTAAATTATAACGACTGAAAGGAAAAGTGGAATCGGATGTAGTTGGAATACCTTCTTTATTACCAAAAATGGTTACTAATGGCTTGTGATCAGTAATTAACGTAAATTCGCGTCCAAAAAGATACTGATTAGTATCGAATGAAAACGTATCGATGCATTACGAGTACTTGCAAGTATTGAATGAACTTTATTCACCTAAGAAATCAATTCCAAAGCCTTCTCAGGAAGTTCAATTGTCAGTGTGAACAGATCATACTGTTTTAAAAAACGACTTACAGTTATTTTCGTATAAAATTCAAGTAGTTCATGAATTTACCCAGGTAGATTTTGATACGAGATCAGAGTACTGCCAATGGTTTTTACAAAGCATAGTTGGATGACAACATTTTCGATAAATGCTCCTTTTCTGATGAAACTTGGTTCCATCTTTTTGGTTATTTAAATAAGCAAAATATGAGAATGTGCTCTGCAGAAAATCCTCACGAATTTGTGGAAACTTCATTAGGTACATCCGCAAAAAATAGGTGTCTGGTTAGCAGTTTCAAGGAGACGAATTAATAGACCTATATTTTTTCACCAAACAATAACTGCTGGAACATATCGAAGATGTAGATGTAGATAGCGACCTAAAAAATCTGTTGTGTCCCCTATTCTTGCTGCTTTATAGCTGGCATTCCAATCCTATTCCTTTTAGAAAGTGTAGGATGTCAGAGGGCCCTAGTCTAGGTAAGTCTCCCTTTTCGATTTCACATGCTCTCAGGTGCAACGCCCTCGAGTTGCACAGTGTTACGCAGTTTGAGAGGAGGTGGCTGGGTGTTTCATCCTGTTCCCCACAAAATCTACATTCGGATTCCTTTTCCAATCCAAACTTACTCAGGTGTCCTTTCAGTTTACAATGGCCTGAAAGTATTCCAGTTAATATTCGAATATTGTTCTTACTCAGGTTGATGCATTCTGTAAACCTCTTCTGGTTATAAGTTTCCAGAAGAATTTTACTTTGCCTCATTCCCTGGAGATTTTCCCAGTAACTGGATTTTCTCTGCTGCATTTCTATTTTTAGTTTCTTCAGTATTGTACTTAACCCGCAAAAGGGTTCAGGCCCTACAAAAGGCATTGCAGTCCCTTTTTTTGCGAGGTTATCCGTTATTTCGTTTCCTTCCACTCCTGTGTGACCCGGAACCCACAGGAGGGTTACTTTATTTCTTTTGCCTAGCTCATTTAATTTTCCCTAGGCATTCCCAGACCATCTTGGGAATTGATTTCATGTGAGCTACGCGCTTGATGACTGCTTGACTATCAGACATGATGATAATCTCCTGCTTCCGATAATTTCTATCCATATTGAACTGAACACATCTTCCAATAGCGTGTCTTTCCGCCTGAAATATAGCTTGGATTTTTTCCCAAGCTTTCGAAACATGTAGTTCTAAGCCCATATATTTCTATTCCAGTTCCTTCTGCCGTTTTGGAGCCACCAGTATACCATTTGATGGCATTTCTATTCAAGTTCAAGATGGTGTTACGATCCCACTCGCTTCTGTTACTGAGCTTTGTGATGAATTCCTTCACAAAGCTGAATTTTTTTAACATATCATCCCGGGACATATCCCAGGTTTGATCACCGTCAGGAGATTGAGGCCTATGCCTAATCATTCCTTCCTTGACCATTCTGAGTGTGGTTCTTTTTGCCACGCCCTCTACTACAATGTGGAGGGGGGGCAAGATCCAATACTACTTCGATAGCTGCTGTTGGGCAGCATATTGAAACGAATTATTACAGCCATTTATCAATGAACTTCATGATGACGAACTTACAAAAGGAATTTTTCGACAAGATAATGCACCGGCACACAAATCTCGACAAACAATAGCTTTCTTGGAACAATTTTTCGATACAGGAGTCATTAATTTTCCTGCAAGATCTCCGGACTTAACAATTTTAGATTATTTTATTTGCCCATATTTAAATAATACCATTTTTAAGATCAAACATCACGCAATCGAAGAGCTTCGCAATGCTATTAGCGATTCCTATGTCGACATAACTCCACAACTCCTCGTAGAAGGTTTCGTGAACATGAAGCCTAAAGTTCGATTGTGTCTTCAAAATAAGCAACAAGATTTTCGGCATCACCTTTAGTACCTATTCATTATATTTTTTTCTGCACACCCTGTTTGATTAACATACAAACTGTTAAAGTAATTAGTGTGTGCATGCACTGTGACTATAACGATCAAAATAAAAAGAGCGTGGCCTTCCTCTAATCAGGAAAGTATTTGAAGCATGGTATCGTTGTCGTGTAATCAATTTATTAGGCGATAAACAAATATTATTTATCGATCACCCGAAGAATCACGTCCCCTTGTTCTCACAAACTCGACGTCGCTGTATTCCCGATTAAAATTCGCTGCTCTAATTATGATCTAGTTCTAAGCACGCGTCCGCAATTTACCACAGTAAAATCGTGATCCAATTACGATCAGCTGTTTAACGCGATTCAAACTACGGCATTTCAATCACCGAATCTTATCCACACCCACTCTCCATTTCGCCCCAAAGCGAAGGAGTTCGCTCGGTAATAGTATTAAGCACTGGAACAAGAAGTTGCCAACGCAAGTACTACACGTAGAAGAAACTTTTGATTTATGTAATTCCTAGAGAACTTGGAGCTGGCCGCGTATATAGGTATAGCGTGCGGATCCCGTGCTATTGGATGGATGTGATTTACGGTAATTTCTACTATTAAGTCTGTGTTGGAGAAGAGGGAACTCTGGAACTAGAACAGGAGTCCTCGCCTTTAAATTTATTGTCGGTGTTGTTGTATTCAAAGACAATAGCTGACATTAAAAGATTAAACTACTTTTCTGCCTGTCATCGTCTATTGTTTTCCTAGATTGTTTCCTTTTTGAGGGAAATTTTTAGTATACGGCTAGGTTTTAGTGTTATTTTCTTTAAGGGGAGGTTTACATGTATTTGACTGGAAAAATCGATTTTTGGTTTTTTGCATTTTTTGAAAGCTCCAAATATATAACATACATGGTTAAAGTGGTTTCGTAATATTCGCATTGTTTAAGCCGCAACGGCTTATTAAAGGAGCGGGTGTACCGAACACAAACGGAGCATATTAGATGCAATATCATATTCGACTTGGGGCTACTCGGGTCGAAATATCATAGTTATTGTTTGTTAGTGTATGTATAGTTGTCTCTAATGATTAGAAATGCCACTACGGTCGGGATCACAAATAAACGACAGAGTAGCTATTTATATTAAAATAATATGAAGCAATTAGATCCGAAATAAAACGCACATTTGAAGAAACTGATCTAACAATATTTCTTTTACTTAAAACACACTTTCCCACGCTTTAAAAAAACTACTTACCATAAAATGTATCAATTTATTGCAGATGCACTTACTTACACTAAATTTCTTAGAAAAGCCATTAAAGGTAACAAATAAATACAGTTTTCGTATTTCTTAGAATTACTAAAGGGTTTACCACTTATGGCAGCGGCTGTATTTGTCGCATTGTATATTTCTGCGATTACTTTTTCTAATTCAGTATTTGGTGTGACGTTGGAAAAAATATAGATAACCTTTAATTAAGGATGCCCCAATTTATTTAAATAAGTGTTCGAGTAAGTTTCTCAGTAACTCTATTTACTATGTTTTGTCGATAATTTTCATATTGCGTCGAAATCCGTTTTTGAATTAGTTCCAAAGAAAGCCGTGAAAGAAGAAGAAGAAAGTATTAAAGCAGGAAATGAGCCACTACGTCTATACAGTATCTGGACACGGTTCATGAAAAAAACTAGGTGTTTCGTCGTTATTTGGTAGAGCTACTTTAACTGGAAAGTACAGGAAGGAAGTTATAGATATATGAGCACTTTGTCAAACTGCGCCAATTGGAAACGAAAGCAAGCGTACGGCGAATATGATGGCAAAGGTAACCGCACTACGTATCATCAGAGTAGCACAGGAAAAATGGAAATCGATGCGATGCCTTAAAAGAAATTTTCGCACGATTTCGGATAGGCGATTGTGACAAGACAATTTGTGATTTTTAGCCGTACGAAGATGTTACTTTTCAAGAAAAAAAGAGAATGCGTTGGAGATGCACAGAAAAGAATGACTGGACTTTGAATATAAGGGCGCTGGTAAACTGACTGACTAAGTTATTGATAATTTAATCAATAGTGTACTATGGACTGGCAATTAGACAACATCCAGATTGTGGCATAAAAAATGAAGGCACGCTATTTGGGCTACATTTCATTATAAATGTTCAACGACGCGGATCCACGACACATTTATTGTCCAAAAGGTGTTAGACAGCTGTTGTAAGTGACGCGTTGCAGAAGCCAAGGTTGAGCTTGCTTCATTCATACATGACTCTCTTTTGCAAAAAAAAATCAAGATGCTATTAGGCGATTTATGAGTTTTTTCTAGAGTGATTTATTGCAAAGATGCATTGGAAAAAATTGTCAAAACTGAAACGACTCGTTTAGTTCATGTGTGTAGAAACTAGCTCAAAAGATTTACACTGCGACCCATAAACAATTCAACTTGCTACTACATTGCCGCAAATTTATTCAATGAAGATTATTTTCTGTATTACAAATAATGAATGCGGTGGAATTGCAGTAGGATTGATACAAAAATTTCGTCATCAATTCTGATCGTCAGCGCATACAACGAGCAGAGCAGAGTATGTCCAGCGCTGCAAAACTGCTGTGGTGTCTAAAGGAAAGCAACAAATTTTGCAAATGCAGAAGTATGAAGAAGAAGAAGGATTAATGTGTTGATGCTGGAAATAGCTGACTAAGTATTGTATGTTGTAAAATCTTTTGTAAAGAAGTTTTTCTCAGAACATGATTTTCAAATCTGCGTAAGTTCTAGTCTTCAAGTGTTCAATATATCATCTTAATTCTTTGTTTTCTTAATGTAAACAGTTTTTTATTGGAGGTTTACCTATATATACTAAAAATTGCATATTATCCACATTTTTATATCCACATACACACAAAAAAGAAATAGAAAATAATAAATCATAATCAAAGTCAGGTATTGCCACATTGTTTGCTTTCGACTTATTTGGTTAAATTTAGGTATAACCCCAACAAATTTAATATATTTCTAATCTTCTTTTTATTTTCAATTTCGGATCACTTTTGCGTATGCTAGAGTTTACGCAGTTTGACCGTGTTTTCTGTGCACACTGCTACCAGATACAAATAGCGAACGTTTATAGTGGTCTTTGTCATTAAAAAAAATATTTTTTTAATGTTCAGTTTTAATATATTTATTAGAAAAAGCCGTATTTCGTATTCTTTTTCTTTGTCTGAAAAAAGCTCAAAGTTTTTGGACTTTTCCAAGATATATTATAATGTTATACCTCCCCTTAAAGAAACATTTACGCTGGACGCATAGAGCTTAAGCACATTGTTCTTTTTACAGACCCCGGCTTGTAGTAACGGTAACTCCTTCACGCTGGCGTAGTGGGGGGTCCGAATGTATGTATTATGCAAATGCGGTAATAAAAAGTATTTCCACCCCTTGATAAGTGCACGGTGAATGTGCTGCCCTTTTGTATGCTCTCGCGGCTGGCTGCCGTTTTGATTATATTCGCTACGACGAAAACCTATGCTAATGTACGCATTTGTTAGTCTAGATAATGTGGAATACTTTGTCGTGTAAAACATACAGTGGCGTCGAGAATGATATGAGTTAAAGGAGCTGTACTGAATTTATTAAGTACTTCTTACGTGTTTATAATTCATTTTCATGTAACGGTTTCGATAGCGCGTGTAAACTCTCTTGTGGACAGAAAAAAACATCTGCAATGATTTTATTAAAACACAAATCAGGTAAAACAATTAGGTGAGGTGACATATACCTATTAATAGTGCAGCATATTTTGCTGCACTATTGCGATGCAATTAGTAAATTGGCATTCACTATTCTCAAATTCTTTTAATAAAATGGATATGAGTGGATATTATCAATATATCAACCAGCAGAGACCTGTACAATTAATGCAGGATATTGGTATGTAATTAATGGGAAAGAAATGGAAGACTAAATACAAAAAAACCCATAGATCCATGTTTTCATATTTTCTAAGTACTTTATTTTCGGAGACACAGATATTGTATAAAAAGAAATCGTCAGGAATTGACCTTTTTGTAATATTTATCTAGAGAAAGATAGCTGCAACTTTTTTAGCTGCAATTTATGTCTGCTTTAGTTGCAATTCTTCCCAATGCGGACGATCCTAATTTACTAGTGAATACTGGTTAATTTATTTTGTCATATATTCAATAAATAATATTTATCCAACACAATTAGATTATCCATATAGCGTCCAAAATGAATGCACCCAGTACCTATATACCTACAAGTTATACGAGGAATGAATCCTGATTTATGTTTTCGTGTTTGTGAAATGAAAATTAGTTCCAGCTGCTGGGCCCTGTGCGCGTATGACGTAATATAACGGTTATACGAGCTGAAAATGAGTTACCCACCGTGCAAAATAATATTATTCGGGTTCTTCAATTAACGTACCAAAACAAATCGCTCGGTTTTGAGCATTTGATTTTTTTCTGTTTATCCGGATATGTAGCTATTCAATTTTATTATAGACTATGTGTACATTACATATAAACTAATTTTTATGAAGATTTTAGATTAGATTCCTGATGTATTAATGTTTTTTATTAACATTTGCAGAAACATAAACTTTCAGAAATTTTGGGCGTTTTACTGTTGATAATATAGTATGTGGGATGGATGTTAACTGTTATTATTGATACAATCTAATAACTGTTCTAGTAACCGTTTTGTATCAAGATGTAATTTCGTAAAGCTGTAAATTTTTCCTAGACCCCTCACCACACTGCACACTCACCTGCTGATGATGATAGTTTTGCTATCGAAACGTACGTCCAGTTTAGTGCAGTTTGTGATGAGGGGTCTAGGAGAAGTTTACAGCATTACCAGTACCACAGTTTGGAGTATTTTTGTTATATTTAATTTCGTAAACTTTAATACTTTTCATCCAAATTCTAGAAGGAACAAAAATGAAATACAATAATAAATATGTAGTTTTACGAATACTACGTCAAAAATGCAACTTTTAACACAAAGTGTCCCACAAGGGTCCATTTTGAGCCCTTTACTATTTATTATACAGAGGGAATTTTTTTTTATTATTTGTATGAGGATCTCGGAAACCATAAAAGAGATGTGCATTGAATTAAATAGAGAAAGATTTGCTTCATTGTAAGCCTAATCCAGATATATACGCTTTTGTCAATTTGAGGAAATGCATAGTTTGCTAGATATTTGCAAAAAATAGAAATTCACCAAAATATCTTTTCATTGCTGTAATTCCTTTATTTGTGAAGATGGAAAAGAAATCTGAATAATGTTTTTTTATGGAGTTTAATGTCAGATAAAATCTTTTTAAATTTTTAATTTTGTTTAACATTTTTGAGTTAGGAAGAAAAGGCTAAGTTTTTTAAATGGAAATCATAATTAGCTGTGACATATTTTAATGGTGCATTTTTTTTCCTGCTTGTAATGATGAAAGGGTCGCAGCACTTATTTTAAAACATAACAACGCAGTACACTATTAATATGTTTAACGAAAATCATATCTTGCCGTGGAACAGAAAAAAGAAAACTTATAATATTCAATAAAACACAAGAAACAATAAAGGCGCTAAATGAATTAATTATTAACAACATGAATTAATAGCTCTCCTAATTGTGTACCTATGTATTTAAACTGTCAAATACATTAATAATAGCTTCCAATAGCTCATCTTGGCTTGCATATGATTGCACACACGGTACAAATAATACGGTATGCTTACGCGCATATGGAAGTTACGTCACATGGGAGCATAAATGGCACCACATATATAATTATTATTATATTAAAATCGATTTCGACTGTGAGGGTTTTGTTAATGCGGAAGGTAAGTTTAGAAAATCCGGACGGGGTTACGGAACATATTTTAAAAGCGTTAAGGTGTTTTCACGATTCAATTTTCTAGAAAAACCACGAAAACACTTTGTAAACACACACGAAATTCACTACAATTGTAGAAATAAACACGAGCGCTACTAGATGGCGACAAGATAGATACAGTAAATGTCAACTTAAAACGGGCTTTTTTAAAGCAACGCTGCGTTTGAATTACATTAATTGGCAGTTGTGAGTAATTTAGATTTTAACATTTTGCTATTTACCATACATGTATTTTATTGTTTTCGATACGCTCCTTAATGACGTCATCTGACCGGCCTTGACGAATTTGAGATTCAAAACGAGCATACCGTATTATTTGTACCGTGATTGCACATATACGAGATATTTTATTGCTTTAAAGACGAAGAAGTCTAATGGTGAAAGATCTGAGGAACATGCAGGGAATTTAGTTCTGGACTACATCAGCTTGTGCCAATAAACCTCTATTACAGCCCCTGTCAACTAAAAACTGATGAAAGTTGTCAATAGCATTTAAAACCGATGTCAAAGTTAAGACCATCATTACCACTATTACCACACGAATGGAAACAACCATATATAGATTTAATATTATGAAAATTTACATACCTTCACAACTTTTCATTCATTCTTAGTAAGGTTTAGCATACTCTGAACAAAAAAAGGTACTTACTTTACCTGAAACGAAAACAGTTTTGACTAACAATAAGATGCAGAGGATTTTAGGATTTAAAAAAATCGAAAGTAAAACGATGAAAAAGTTTCAAACCAAGCAGGACATACTTCCCAAATATTAAATTCCAATTCAAAAATTTTTCGTCCGTCATACTTATTGTTAACTCAACCCTGTGGACACACTACATACTATATTTTTTTCTCTACCCTAACAGCCAGAAATATTACATAGATAAAAATATATTTTATAAATATTTTTCGTGAGAGGTTTTTGAATATGTTTTTCATATTTTTTTCTAAATATAGATAAAATATTCAATTAAAATATTTATTCCATATTTTAAAATTAATGTAAGCGCTATATTTTTTCTAAAATATTTGTAAAATATTTATATGAAAATTGAGATTTTTTTATGCAATCTATTTAATTTGTTAAAATGAACTAAAATTGTTCTTGATTATTTACAATGTATAACGTCGATAATGAAAAGTTGAAACATACATAGAGTTGTCTAAAAGGCAAGAACTTGTTTTTTCACACTCACCATACAAGTTAATGATCAATAATTCTGGTATCTTTTAAGGCATACTGAAGGTTTATCAAATTAATCACTATTTTTTAATTGAAGTGTTTTAAATAAAAAACAAACGTATTTATTATCATTTTATTTGAATAAGCCAATAAAAATGAAAAATACTCATTTTTAAGTCTAGCCTTGGCTGGTGCCAGGCACAACCCTATGGCTTTTTTCATATCTTCGGTAGTGGCGTTCTCATGGCGTTTCCTTGTGGCCTCTAAAACAATGCCAATTGTATTAGATCATACCATGAATAAAACATCGTACAACATTATCCACACTCCTATAAACATTTGAGCATTTACAATAATTGGAGTGGTAGCTACATTCTAATACTTACGATACTTATTTTTACTTTATTTCATAAATATTTGAAAACATTCTACGTACAAACAATAAACAACACAACGTATTCTAACCTCTATTTGAGGTTATGACGCTTATCTACGACATGAATCTCTTAAGCAAATCAACTAGCAATTTATCTGGTAGATGCAGTACATATATGATGCATAAATTCCTAACAATTATATTATTAAACGATTTCTGTACATAGCGATATTGAGCATTCCAATTATCTTATAAATGCCATGACATGTTCAAAGTTTTGCTTACCTCGTAGTTACCACAAAAACCTAAACACACCCAGCAACAATTAATTACACACAGTTAACCTAATCTGCCCTAATCGTATACTATTATAAAGTATAACATGTAACGGACAAACGAATGAAAACGTTGATGATACGCACGTGCGCGTATGCATTCTATGTACCTAATCCATAGACGCATAAACAATACTAAATCATATAACACCGGCACCGTAATGAATAGAGGGAAATATTACAAATAATATAATGCAAAACGCAGATATATTAATAGAAAAGTTACAGCGCTCAACTTAGATACTAATTAAATCATATTAGATATATATTATCTAATTTAATCTTTAAACTATCATTTTAAATAGGTACATACTTACTTAATATGTATGCATATTTTACCCATTTTATATTATTCGTCCTACGCACCAAATGTACAAAAGCAAAAATTCAATCTTTTTTTTATATGAAATAAATATTTACAGAAATACAAAGCAAAATATTCTTGCAGAGTTATGAAAAATATATTGAGAAAACATCTGCAATAAAATATTATTAATGCTACATAACATATACATTTTTTAAATGTTTTCCTAATATATTTTCTATAATATATTTTATGCATATTATATTAATATAACTAATATTTAAGAAAGATTTAATATTTTTTAAATATTTATAAAATATGAAATAAATATAGTTGGTCACTGGGGTACTATTGGATGTTTTTTAGTAATTTTTTGGTGGTTGGGTACTATTTTATATTATTTATTCAATGATATTTCGTGTAATAACATAATTACATTGAATAAATGAATTATGAATTATTTTAACGCATCCATTTTGAAGTGGGTTGAATAATAAAATTGATTTTTTGAAATATTTATCAGTATTAATTGTTTTTCTCTTTATTTCCAGGTAAGTAGAAGATTCCATTTTTGATCGCAAGATGCATAACTTAGATCACGATCAAATGTTCGGTAAGTCTAATGAGACATACTCACACTTCTGCCTGGCCCTGTAAAGAAGCATTATTCGAGTAATCTACTAAAGTTTTATTGAAATTCAGTACAACAAATCTCTTTCGAGAATCGTAAATAAATCTTATGCAGTTTCGCTGAACTAAACTAATCATTCCTTGTAAATCTAGCTGCCTCCAATTTTACATCTCCGGAAACTTTAATTCATCAAACGCTGCTGCGACTCAACTAACCGCAAAACGTTTTAAATATATACAGACCGGAGCGCCGAGAATCTTATATGCGGAAAGAAAATCGGTAATCCACCGGGTTCCGGGTGAAATTCCGAGCCGGCGAAGTTAAGTTGGAACCGGAGAGTCTGCCATTCGAAAATCGATCTTGGCAGAGGCACCCCGGAATAAATAACAAAATAAAATCGGGCGAAATCTTCCGGCAGCTTCCTCCGCACCAGGCAGGCAGGCTGGGGCCTGTTGTTGGGAAAGTCGACGTCGCCAACGCAGAGTCTCATATGACACATTATACTGGGTCAAATTGAATGCGCAAAATGAATGGGATACGTATCCTATATACGAATGTGTATGAAGAGGAGGGAGTGGGAGTGTTACATATATAACGTTTTAAAGTTTTGGTTGTTCGGATGTCACTAATATGGGTTACACAGTTGTGAAACTTACAATAATTCTAACAAGTTTCTATAGAGGATGACATTTTTTTTATTCTTACCATTGAAATCTGATTTTTTATTTTAGATAGAAAGTACGCTTAAACTTTTTCCAAATTTTGTCTTCATCTCATTTATTTATCTTTAGTGCTGTGATAAATGTGATATCAGATTGAGAATTAAAATCAGCTTTCAAAAAAAAAAAAAGAAACAAATTTATCAATCGAAAGCATAAGGACACTTTATTTATGAAAACTAAATTATTACAAATCATCCCAACCCCGTGCTCCACCTAAAAAGGTACTCACGAGGCTACCTATTCTAAGTACTATATGAATTCCATAACAATTGAAATGACCCTACTCTAACTAAATAATTTCCCTATGATTCTTAATAACAAAAATATAACACAGTAGCCTTGCGACCATATGAATACTACTTTTGAGAAATGATAAAATATGTGAAATGTGATTAGTTCAGATAATCGCGAGTCTACTGTAAATCAATCAGCTATCAGTTATTATTAAATGGGCCCATGGAACGACTTTCGTTATCTCCCAGCATTCGCCAAGGACACTGATTATATATAATATACTTATATAAAATCAATGGTCACGGAGTAAGGGAAAACCATGGCAAAAACCTTACTCTGGGAGGATCTGGGAAGAAGTCCCAGACCTTATTACTGATAGCCGCAAATTATTATTATCCTTCTGAGTGCCGAAGAAGCAGCCTCCGCGTCTCCTTAAATTCTGACAGCCTTGCCGTTCTCGCGTAGCTGCTCCCTTTTTCACACATTCAGAAGTTGAACAGAAAAGATGATGACCTAAAAAACAAACAAAACAACAGCAGTACCTATTCTAATACTTAATAATAACTTAATCCTAATTATCTAACCAGAGTAATTAAATAAGATTTATATTTCTAAATATTTGTAGTTTAAACCAATTCGAAAAAACTACAAATATTTAAAATATAAATCTTTATTTAATTACTCTTGGTAAGAGTAATAAAGCATAAGGAGAGATAATGTATGTGAAAGTAGCGGTTTTAAATCTAACTAAATGAAATTAACTAACAAAACATAAAGAAAGCGATTTACCCTAGATGTACTGTCCGTCTGTTAATTTGCGGAAAAAAGGAAGTTAAAATAAGGGGAGAGCTATGGATAAAGCAAGGGAAATACGAATATTCTAAAGGCGGCGAGAAAAATCAACTATTAACGCTGCGGGCCAACAACTGCTCTGCGCGAGAGCCAGACAACTCATATCTAGCGTATGGCTACATTTTCGATAAAAAAACAAAAAGGACTAAAGTATGCAAACTAAAAAAAACTATAAACTGACGTAAACAAATAAATACATGAAATTTCAACTTAAGATACTTAGAAAAACGTCAATAAATAAACAAATATTGAATTAAAACATTCAAAACCATCAAAATTAATTCAAATTTAATGAAAACAATTGGATCTCAAATCTGAATTTTATACAAACACATATTTATACAAACTCAACACAAATGATGCGAGTAATACACTGAATCTATCAAAATTTTACCATTCCATTTAAAATAAGAAAGTTGATAACAACACCCTCGAATACCAAAAGTGCTATAAGGTTTAAAATATTTTCTGTAAATAGATCATAGTCGGCCATGACTACTCTGCAAGTTTCAAAATCGAGTTGCTACTAGAAGTTCGAAAAATTCTAATGACCCAGTTCGGTGGGACACCGGTATATATTTTTTGTTACTAACTTACAAAAAGGAAATATGTTGTTTGTTCACTCTTATGTATGTAAATTTCATAGAAGGAAATCTTGTATGTTTGAAATTGCATATATGTATGTAATATTAATGTGTGCCCTTTCAATATTTTCAAAGTAGCATATACAGGGTGATTCAAAAGCACCGAATCACCTTCTAGAAGGCGCTAAAGAATCAATATTTGACGACAAAAAATGCAATCGGAATTTTTTGAGAACCTTTAATTTAAAAAAAATGGTATTTAAAAATATAACAATCCCGCAACATTGTGTAATTCACGCTAAGGTATAACTATGACACTAAAGTGATAAAACTGACACTGACGTTGTCAATTTACAATAAAATCACCTTGTATTGTATTGTATTGAAATGGTGTTTATAACGTAAGAAAAAATAATTGTTTCGAAAAACGTTGTCTAGAAAAAAAACTTTGTAAAAACCATTTTTTTATTTTTCATATCGCAAAAAAACATTTATAAAAAGGTCCGTATCATCTAAAAATAAAAAATGCGTTAATAACATTTTGAGTATATGACTAATACAAGAAAGGCTTAAATTTGTGAATTTGGTTTGAGAGAATATTAAAAATTGTTATCAAGGAATTGCACCTACTTTCTATCAAGAATATATATATTTTTTTTTGTTTAAGAAATCAATATCTAATAAAATTCTCATTTGTAGATCGACAACTTTTCAAGACACGCTCTATAATAGGTGTAGTTATCCAATATATTATCAAAAGGATAAAAAAAAACTATGAAATTATTTTCAAGTGTAGATTGTAATTAAAAGTAAAATTACTCACAACCCGATAGATAAACTTATTTCGTCTCGCATATGTTTCAAATTTATTTGCCTTTTGTCGTCTTTAAAATATCCCCCTGCTGTTGTTGCATTTTCTTCTGCCTATTACTTTCAAGAGAACAAACGTAATTTTATAAAAGCAACGACCTCTCTTTTTACGTCAATTTCTTGCGGTAAACATCTTATTTTCCCACATAATTTAATTTTCCTCCGTTTTTAATTTCAAACCGCTAGAGGGAACTAATTGCAATTTATTCGGTGGGAAATTTTGGATGTTTTCTTTTCTACTTCTAAAAAGCCAAAGTATTATTATTTCATTAATAATTATTTCTGAGATATTTCGAAATTAATATTTTATGGATAAAATGAAAGTTTCGAAAATTAAACTGTATCGTTATAATATTGGCACAATATTGTTGCGGTCAACATTAAGGTATTGTCGCGCCATCTGTCGCAGACTAGCAAAGTCTCAATATTACAAGTAACTCGAAAGAGGTTTAAGTATTTAAACATATTATGTTTTGCATTTTATAAACTACCTTAAAGTATTATAAAATAATTAAAACATAACATACTAAATAATACTTTTTAATTTGCAATATTTATTTGAAATAATTAGTTTCAATAAATCAATATTCTTCTTGTACATTCCTCCAACTGCTTCCATCTAGCGGCCAACTTCCGAATCACATAGTTCGTATGTCACGGGAAAGATGTCGCTACGGTAGAAAATCGTTATCTCCCACCACACGATCTTGTCATAAATTATCTCGATAATGCCGAATTCGGTATCTTTCTGGGATAATTTATTTATTTTCGCTGGGCTATCGACGTCAAATTAATCGAATTGGTTCCGGAAAGAGGCCCAGATAAAACCACAACATGAATTTTTGAATAGAACAGACGCGAAACGATAATACGAAATAACAATAGGAGAATTAAGGAATAAATACAAATCAATGGCTTATATTTTTTTCTCTTTCTCTCTCTCTAACGGAACGACGATGGTTTCGTAATTGAAAGTTAATCAATACTGTTGGATTAATTCATTGAGTAGCTGAAAATAGTGGCTCTCATTTAATTAAGAGGCGAAAAATTATGAGGATAAAATGTTATGTTAGTGGCACTCTTGAGATTGGCGGGAAAATGAATTTCGCTTATTTCGGCAAATTCTTTAAGTGTATTATTGCAGAATAAGTTACGTTAAAAGTTGTTGCTCATTTTGCTTTCCTAGTTAAGGTTGGTTTTTCATATTCAAACGAGTTAAGAGTTAACGTATTCAGAATTAAATCAATAATTTTAATTAGCATCCTAAGTTTTCGATCATTCCTTCCGAAAAATATTGAATTAAGTTTATCTGATATTACTAATGTTAGGAATAGGAAAGTGCATTTACTGAAGGTTGGCAGCGCGGATGTTAAATAAGACAGTTGGTAGCGAGAAGGCGGGAGAGGACAGTTAGTTAGTGAAAGGGACGTGAGCGAGAGAGTTTGTTTATAAGTTATAATGTAATTGAAAAGTTAGTTGAATTGAAATAAAGGAGATGTTAACACTAATAATAATTTTATATCATATTATCAGTTTGGTGATAGTAAATAAGAAAAATGGTGACAAAGTGTGGCAATAAAACAGCATTATTGCTAGATTTTGTTTGCTGCATTGATTGATGCAAACAAATTTCAAAGTAAGGCGTGTGATGAACTGTTATAATAAAATATGGAGATAAGCGAACCAAATTCTGTTTGAAACATTGATAAAAGTCGTATGTACACTGCAAAAACAGTTGCAGTAAAATTACATGTAAAATCGTTGGTAACAAAGTTGCCTACAATTTTACAGGTAAATTTGCTACATAAGGTAAAATTTCTACCATCTAGTAAATTTCACATGCTGATGTGTTTTTCAAAGATTGTACTGTAAAATTCGTATGTAATATTTATATGAACTCTACATTTACCGAACACTGAAGTAATTTTCATATGTATTTTTATAAAGAGAGCAAGCAACTTACCTAATTCTTTTATAGCACCTAATAGGTCATACTGAATCGCTCAACCAGGGATTAAGAATGAACACGCTTACGCGAAATCTACGAACAAAATTAATTTTAAAGTGCACTAAATACCCCAAAAAATGTCAATTTTACACTTTTAAGTAAATTTTGAGAGTAAATACAAAATTGTACATGTTTTTTCCTGTATTTTCCTTTTGAATTTTTGTTACATCTTAAACTTACATGAAAAAGCTATACATTTTACCGAAATTTTTTTTTCCATGTTAAATATCCTAGAAAAAACATGTAAAACAAAATTTACATGATTTATTGTGGTAAATTCACAACGTTATTACATGTAATATTCCTGATTTACCCTGGCAAAATTACTGTAATTTTTTACAGTGTATACAAATTGGCGGAAGAATTATACAGTGTGATTGATTTTATGTATCCAAGTATCTAATTTATTGATTATGAAGGATAGAAAAAAAACTATATTTTAAGTTTTTAGAGTTTTGTGGCTGGGTTTTCACTTCTTTTACTCGAATGAAAGGATTGTTGTATCGTTCTAAATTATTTATTGGAACCAGGACTAACAACTTAATAATTTGTTTTATTATTCGCTACGCTATATTTAAAACTTTAAACTGATTTTAAACGCGCGGTACACCGATGACGTGATGACAACGCTTACAGGTCGACAAATAGTTCGTGAGAGTGGCGCAGTGCCAAAAAGGGCTGTATCTAAAGTGAGTAATAATTACGAACAATAACCAACATTATGTTATTGTTTTCGTTATTCGTTGTAAGGGTATTTGTTTTACACCGCCCTTTTGTTTTATGTCATTTTCTTCTAAAGAGTACATGGAAGAAGTTTTAGTCAACCTAGTTGAAATTGTTAATCGTGACAAGCAATATACTGCTGTGTACTGATGGTACCAGCATAAATGCAAAATGAAAAGCAAAAAAAAAATGAAAATTTAAATTGACTAGCTCAACGGATAAAAATAAAAAGGCGCAAAAGAACTATTTATCTCGGGGTTACTCTCACAATTAAACTAATCATGAAAAATAAAATGTGGGCGTTTGAAAAATTAACTTTCTTTAAAATCCCCAAAGATTGAAATGGTTGATTCAAAAATAAAAGAACAGAAATTTTGAATGACGTTAATAATCATTAAATTTATTTTTTATAAAAAAAAGAAAAAAAAACATTTAATTACAATTACGCAGGAAAAATCAAACCTTGGACTGAGAGTCCTGGCCAAAATCAAAACCTGCCTGAATCTAATTTACTAAAGGACAATGCAAGTCCTTCATGCAAACAAAAGACAAATTTGTTATAGAAGAAACTCCTATTTCACAAAAAATCCACGTGGTCACAAACTTACAACAACCTAAATTAATTTAAACGTGGACAAAACAAGTATATTTAAAATTGAAATTTAATCACAAGCACAAAGCTTCTATTTATTCACCTTACCCGAGGTGATTAACTAAGAAAACACGGTCGTAATATATATATATATATATATATATATATATATAAAATTTACAACATCTGCGTGCTAAACGCAGCGCATAAAATGCAAAGATCATAGAAGAAGAATTCTTCTAGGAAGGACATAAACTACATGATCAAATCAAAATATATTACAGAGTGAAATTAATTTAAACCAACTGAGCATTTAAATAAACAAATTAAACAAACAAATCAAATCAATACAATTAGCAAAATCTTACTTAAAAATAAAAATATAATTTCTGAGAGAGTTTGCCCGACGCATTGACAAAGATTAATCTCTATTAATAAAATAACACTGACTTTACGAACCCCGGGGTGCCAGACCACAGCAGTTTAGGAGGCTTCGTATAAACTACTTAACAATTGCAATGTTGAGGAATTTTTCAAGAGATTTAGATTATCAAAGAAGTATTCAGTGGTTACTAAAAGGAATTGAAAATAAAGTGTATATGAAGTAAACAGAGAAAGCCTGTTTTTACATACTGAACAGTATTAACTCCTACTTACCATATTCTTATATACGAATTTATTACTATTAAAATTATCCTGCTACTTTAAATTCACTGTTTCTATAATTTGTTAATCGCAATCTTATAAGATAGGAGTTATTACAGTTTAGGTTTCGGGGTATGTACTAAAGAATATCATAATTTTTTAATTTACACAATTTATTATAATTTTTTAAAGAAAATATACATAAAATTACACAATATTATTTAATAAATTTTGAAAAAATCAATTATTGTTCTTCCAACAGCATCATCATTCATACTGGCAAATTACAGCACCGTTTGTAGAGGCATTTTGAACACATTTGTCTGATAAATTATCTTGATTGTTGTAGGTATTATTATGCAATATTACAGCTTTAAGAATAACTATCAGAACTAGTGGTATGCTACAGCTCATTACAATAGAAAGCACTGGAAAAAGGCTTTTCCAAATTCCTAAAGTACACTCAATAACATTCTTAGTGAGAATCAGTATAACGCTTCTGCTTAATTTTGCCAAAAAGTAATAAATTGCTCATGGAGTTTCCTTACAATGCGATGTGTAGCTCCAGGCCATCGTACTACTAAACCTTCAAAGCAGTTGTCTGCATCGTGGCTTCAAAAATCTAATATGTGTGCAGCCTATTGCACCTACACATGAGGAACAACTGTTTGCAAATTTTATTCTTCGGTATCTGGAAACTGTATAGAACATCAGGATGTAAATCAATAAAAGATACCTGTAACAAGGTGAATAGTTTTGCAAGCTGTTGATTTGTGCACTCCACCAAAATATTCAATTATTATAAAAAGCATTCGCTAGAGTAAGCCAAGTGCTATTAATAGTTGCTCTAGTGTAGATATAGCATGGTTTATATTATTGTTTTATTATTATATATTATAAATCGCAATGTATAAGGTCGGGCTTAGGTTATGTTCCAACATAATTTTCAGCAAAATTATGTCGTGAAAATTTTGTGTGAATCAAAAAAAAAACATCACGTCCATTTTAAAACGTTTATATCTTTCCGATGTAATAAAATACTTCTTGATAATCGGTAATCTCAATTTGGTGACTACTTATTATTAGTTAATGATAACCCAATACCAGCATTAGTAACCTAACCTTTAACCTTCCTTAAACGTTTCGCGAAATAATGATTAGTAAAAGCTATTTTTGTCAGTCTATTAAAAATATTTCAAAAATGATATATTTTAACTGAGATACATCTATCAATTTCAGCTTTGTTTTCGATTAGATACAAACGCTATACTTTAACAGAATTTTCGTAAATGCAGAATTACAATAGTGACCTGATTTCACAAAATAAAAATTATTTTACAGAAACATCATTACATTACATACGTTGGCTTTGAATATAAGCCAACGTATGTAAAGCCACCCAAAAAAAAACCGTTTTAGAAACTCAATGGATATTATATTGATGTATTTTTAGTTGTTTAACGGTGCGTACAGATATTCAATTAGTGGGTACGTGCCTGGCTCATAGTAAATCAAAAAGTTAAGCGTGGGATCGCGCGTTTGTATTTCTTTTCAATTTTTTTTTTGTTTTTGATCTATTCCGCGAATTTACGTTAATATAAAAGATTTAATTTCTCCTTTATCCACGTAATGCAGAGACCGTGGAGGTAAACTGTGTATCCAAGATATACTACGCAAAAAACGCTTTGTGGGTTTTATGCTTCCGTCCTTTTATGGCATTTGCTTTTTTTATGAGAGGATAAATTGATATCCGTATAGCTTTTATTATGATGTTTATTCACCGCAGATAAAGCGATCTCGAAATAAGGAAGTTAGATTTTGATTTAATTAAATAGAAAGCCCATGATGTTTTTCTCACACCCTTATAAATCAAATCATGCACAACACATTTAAACTATAGTACAATAATCGACGAAGTAACTAATTTATATAAGTATAAAAACGAACTTCTTCCACATTATCCAGTTTGTCCTCATCATATTTCCGTTTTCCATCGATTGTGATGTCATTATCTATTATTGATTCTCTCAACTCTTTTATCGTAGCTTTTAAAGTGCCGAATATCCTCTCAGTTCGTCGATTTTCGGCGTCGTGAATATTGGGTTACATCCAGATAAGTAATTCCATCAATTTAAAGGGATTATTTCATTTTCGTTCAATTTCCGTTAATATCGAAATGGATTTTTTTTTAAATAATGTCTTTAAAACAGTATTTGTCATTATTAGTTGCAATATAATTTAAATGTTGTTGCTATGTTATGTAAGAATACGAAATTCCATCCTGTATAATACAAAGTATTTAAATTCATTTTATTAAGACGTAGATGATAAGTAAGGTGGCATTCGCTGAAGCAGCGTCTACTTCACAGGAAATAATAGTCTATTTTCGTTTAAAGACTCGCGTAATTAAGTCAATATGGTATTACTTTGTATATTATCTGCTTCTTTGTTTATTGTATGTTACAAATGCTGATCAGCGGTTCCCACGTTACTATCAAGTAGGGCGTTTGAATATCAGAAAAATAACGCTTTCGGTCATACTTGCGCCCTCCTGTAAAGAGAGGTCGAACTAGTTATCGGTGCGAAATGACGTCACAATCAAAGTTTATAAAAATTCTTACATTGCTGTTTTAATTCAATTGGTTCGTGGATTTCGTTTCAGCTAAAGTAAAAGCACGCGTCTCCATTTCGTTCGGGCGTTCCTAAATCTTAAAAAAATAAAACTTCTCCTTAAAATTTTGCAATTTTCCTCGAGAGGTGTTTAGTGTTTTTGTGTTAAATTCGTTTAAATTTCCCCTATTTCTTGGCTTAAATTTTTGTGAGTGTTGTGTAAGTTTTTGTGCCCTATAATTTGGATTACGAGAAGAATTAATTACCCACATCGGCCGGTAAGATGTTCAAAATTCCTGCTTAAAACTAACCAAAGCAATACGTAAAAACCGTAACTCGTTCGCTCTCTCTCTCTCCCTTAATAAATAAATAATTTGTAAGTACTAGAAGTACTAGGATTTAAGTTAATCAACAATATCAAGAAAAGCTTAAAAATTCATTTTAAAAGTTGAGTTTCGTTTTATCTTCTGCTTGTTATTTTATTAAATTTGTAGATTGTTAGTTTAACTTAATTGTCACAAAATGTATTCAATATATTAGTGTAGAAAGTAAACATTCTATTATTTCGCCATACCAAACTCGAAAGAAGTTTATTTGGTACCCATAGTAAGGGGTTAGAGAGGAAGTTATCATCGGTAAGAGAAAGCCGACGAGGTGGGTAAATCAGCAATCTTTAGGCTAACTAACGGCCCTGCTTCGACTGACGGAGGAAAATACCGTTGGGAAACAACTTTGGCTAAAATTACTAAAACCATTCGCTACCGAACAAAAAGTTTGTTTTTAAGCGGTGGCTCGCCAGTCAAAAGAGCAGGAGGGGTTGTCTGTGAGACGGAATTTGGCTTTGTCTTATTTGAATTTGGGCTGGCCATCCCCAAAAGTTTCCGTTACAGTTAATATTGCCGTAATTTTATTAATTACATGTTGTTCGGTAGCTGGAGGCGTTGCATAGATCTTTTCCTTTAAAAAAACCTCAAACGAAAAAATTTATAGGATTAATATCGGGAGATCTTTGTTGGCTATTAATCCTATTCATCCGGAGGGAGTGATTTTACTGCCTTAAAGTTATACTGTGGCTAAACGTCTGCATAGCGCGAGGCAAGTGCGGCCCGTGTGAGCAGACACATCTGACTACTCTATTTATGACCTTTAGGTGTCATTACTGTTATGGTTATAAATTGTACTTAAGTACAATTTAATAATCAACCAAAAAAAAATAATACTATCAAGTTAAGAGCGCGCAAAATTATAAATTAGTTGTTAAAATAATCAATAATAATATATAAATACTGTAAATAGAATAAATATTGGTTTTATACATAGAAGCAAATAGAGTTTAAATATTTGTAAATCATTAAACTATGCATGCGTGTGTTAAATATTAAATGTTAAGCTACTGTGCAATATTACTAACATGCAGATGTTGTCTCCATTGCGCTTATTATTGATAAATAGATATTAACTATATAAACTATATAAATTAGAAAGAACATTACAGAAAAACACTTAAAATCGTCAACTACTTTTTTAAAGCTGTAACTTATGGGATGTTATAAAAGGAAATAGGGAAAATAGACAAGGAAAACGCAATAAGGAAAAAGAGAATAGGGAAAAGAGAATAGAATTTCATTTCAGCTCTATTTTTGCTTTTAGGAAAAAATCTTCTCTACAAAAGTTTTATATAATTGAATGCTGCATAACCTAAACATATTTTAAAATATACAGAGTGTTCAGGAAGACTGGGTTTTTTCATTATGGCTCTATTTTTGCTTTTAGGAAAAAATCTTTTCCACAAAAGTCTTATAGAATTCAATGGTGCATAAGTTAAAACTATTTTTAAATATACCGGATGTTCAGGAAGACTGGGTTTTTCATTTTAGCTCTATTTTTACTTTTAGGAAAAAACCTTCTTTACAAAAGTTGTACAGAATTCAATGCTGCATAAGTTAACAATATTTTCCACTACACAGGGTGTTCACGAAGATCGAGTCTTTGATTATAGCTTTATCTTTGCTTTTAGGAAAAAACCTTTTCTACAAAAGTTGTACAGAATTCAATGCCGCATAACCTAAAAGTATTTTCGACTATACAGAGTGTTCCAAAACTAAAAACAAAAGAAAACTACTTAAAGCGTATTGCACATTCTAAAAGTGCCAACTTCTCTCGAATGGGGACCGACTTCAAAAAACCACCATCTTCGCTGACGAAGATACGCAGCATCTAGTAAACTATATAAACTAGAAAGAACATTGCGGAAAAAGACTTATTCCCGGAAACATCAAAATACTAGGGTATGTAATATGTGGCCAACTCCCTAGCGTTAAAATTTCTTTTCTATTTTTAGTTCAAGATTAAGATTTGTCGGCCCAAATTCGAAATTTAAACATCTAAACATGTATTGTTACGTTAAGCACATAAAATTGAGAATTTTTGGTAAAACTCCAATATTGTTGTTTTAAGTACTGAGACATTCACATAAAGGAACTGTTAATTTTAACCATTAACCGCGCTGCGTTAATTTCACCATTTTATGACTATATTAATGCATGGTAGTTGTTTGAAATTGTTCAAGTCGTTGAAATGACATTCTCATCCCTCTCAATGCGTGTACCTATATACTCGTTCATGTAAATCAATTCTATTATTAGAGACTGTGTGTATGTATATACCGTCTAATTCCATTCACGTCCATTAATAAGTTCTCCAGTCTTATCGATTTCCTTGTTATTTTCGCAGGTAACTTTTCCAATTTTAAACTCGTCCGCGTCGAGTGATTGAGTTTTATATCTCGCGTGCGTCTACGCCCGTAACGATTCGCTTTTATTATATGACGCGTCGCGTCGCGGTGAACTATTTCCTATATACGTTTCTCGTTGTTCCGTGAGAATTTATCGTTTCTTTTTATATATCGACGGCGTATCCTTTTCGTTCGTTCGTTCGTTGAAGTATATATACGCCTCCAGGAATTCCTTTTGAGGGCGATCAAAGCTCGCGTTCTTAGAGGCCTTATACGAGAAATCTATATATAATAATGCCAGAAAGCGTTCCACCTGCAACGGTGGGTATACGACATATATTGGAGTACGTCCGATTTAAAATTATCTCACCCACACACGCGCAGCGCCTTTCCGTATGCATAACGAGAGCCGAAAATAACTGTCCTTAAATATTATACTGAAGCAGCGTTTACATCCGTGGACAAAAACAAAACGAATTTTGTTTTTAGAGGATCTTTGATATCTTGATATATGGAAAAGTTTTTAAAATTAAAGTGTTAAATCAGAATTTATTGAAACAATTGATTAAATTTGTTAATTTAAGCTCTTTGTTGATAATCTCTTAAACAAAAACGAAGGTACCCCAGTGACCAACTATATTTATTTCATATTTTATAAATATTTAAAAAATATTAAATCTTTCTTGAATATTAGTTATATTAATATAATATGCATAAAATATATTATAGAAAATATATTAGGAAAACATTTAAAAAATATATGTTATGTAGCATTAATAATATTTTATTGCAAATGTTTTCTCAATATATTTTTCATAACTCTGCAAGAATATTTTGCTTTGTATTTCTGTAAATATTTATTTCATATAAAAAAAAAGATTGAATTTTTGCTTTTGTACATTTGGTGCGTAGGACGAATAATATAAAATGGGTAAAATATGCATACATATTAAGTAGGTATGTACCTATTTAAAATGATAGTTTAAAAATTAAATTAGATAATATATATCTAATATGATTTAATTAGTATCTAAGTTGAGCGCTGTAACTTTTCTATTAATATATCTGCGTTTTGTATTATATTATTTGTAATATTTATAAATTGCGAACGTCAACACAACACCTCTATTCATTACGGTGCCGGTGTTATATGATTTAGTATTGTTTATGCGTCTATGGATTAGGTACATAGAATGCATACGCGCACGTGCGTATCATCAACGTTTTCATTCGTTTGTCCGTTACATGTTATAGTTTATAATAGTATACGATTAGGGCAGATTAGGGTTAACTGTGTAATTAATTGTTGCGGGGTGTGTTTTAGTTTTTGTGGTGACTACGAGGTAAGCAAAACTTTGAACATGTCATGGCATTTATAAGATAATTGGAATGCTCAATATCGCTATGTACAGAAATCGTTTAATAATATAATTATAGGAATTGTATGCATCATATATGTACTGCATCTGCCAGATAAATTGCTGGTTGATTTGCTTAATAGATTCATCTCGGTAGATAAGCGTCATAACCTTAAATAGAGGTTAGAATACGTTGTGTTGTTTTATTGTTTGTACGTAGAATGTTTTCAAATATTATGAAATAAAGTAAAAATAAGTATCGTAAGTATTAGAATGTAGTTACCACTCCAATTATTGTAAATGCTGCAAATGTATTAGTAGGTGTTGATAATGTTGTACGATGTTTTATTCATGGTATGATCTAATACAATTGGCATTGTTTTAGAGGCCACAAGGAAACGCCATGAGAGCGCCACTACCGAAGATATGAAAAAAGCCATAGGGTTGTACCTGGCACCAGCCAAGGCTAGACTTAAAAATGAGTATTTTTCATTTTTATTGGCTTATTCAAATAAACTGATAATAAATACGTTTGTTTTTTATTTAGAACACTTCAATTAAAAAATAGTGATTAATTTGATAAAACCTTCAGTATGCCTTAAAAGATGCCAGAATTATTGATTATTAACTTGTATGGTGAGTGTGAAAAAACAACTTCTTGCCTTTTAGACAACTCTATGTATGTTTCAACTTTTCGTTATCGATGTTATACATTCTAAATAACCAAGAACAATTTTAGTGCATTTTGACAAATTAAATAGATTGCATAAAAGATCTCAATTTTCATATAAATATTTTACAAATATTTTAGAAAAAATATAGCGCTTACATTAATTTTAAAATATGGAATAAATATTTTAATGAATATTTTATCTATATTTGAAAAAATATGAAAAATATATTCAAAAACCTCTCACGAAAATATTTATAAAATATATTTTTAAAAATATCTATGTAATATTTCTGGCTGTTAGTGTAGTATTTAAGAAAAAAAGTTGGTATTGGCGAGTATTTTTCATACGTGCTGCTGTGTACTGAAGGTACCAAAGGAAATGCAAAAATGAATTAATAAAAATGAAAAATTAAATTAGCTAGCTCAACGGATAAAAAATTTAAAAAGGCGCAAAAGACCAATTAAACTCAGGGTTACCCTCGCAACTTAAAACTTAAAACGAAAAGTAAAATGTGGGTGAAAGAAAACTGACTTTCTTTAATTACTCCAAAAATTTGATAAGTTAAATCAAAAATAAAAGAACAGAAATTTAGAATGACGTTAATTAACAATCAATAATTTATTAAAAAAACAAAAAGTTAATTATAATTAGCAGAAAAAACCTTGAATAGATGGTTCTGGACGAAATCAAAAACTGCATTAGACTCTAAATTGCAAAAGGACAACGCTAAATCCTTTATCAAAGCAAACAACAAATTATTTCAAGAAGATAATCCTTTTTATTATATCAAATCAATCCACGTGGTTTCAAAATTAAAACAAAAATTAAACGTGCACAATTCAAGTGAATTTACATAAATGAAAACTAAAAGCAAGCACAAAGCTTCTATTCACCCAAGCCGAGGTGTATCTTGTCAAGGAACTGGTCTCACAGGGTAAAACAATCGCATACATATAAAATTCTACAGCTGCATGCGCTACGCCTCGCACAATGATCATAGAAGAAAAATATACAAGAAAGGACATTGAACAACATGAGCAAATACTAACAAATCAAATCATTAACTAACTCTTATACAAAATAAAATATTAATTTCTGAGAAAATTTGCTAGAAACATTGATAAAGGCAAATCGGAGTAAATAAGATAACATTGAATTTACGAAAACCGGGGTGCCAGGCCATAGGAGTGCGTATACAGAATCAGTTGGCAGAAGCTATAGGGAATTTAATTATTTAATTTATAATTTTAATTGTTTCACTTATAAAAACCTCAGTTAATTAATTCCCAGTATTTTTATTTGAAAGGGTGTTTAGTGCTGTTTTAAACCTCACAATTCATACCTTGAATAGATGTTCAAGAATTGCGCCAGGAAGCATTATGCCCAATTACTTTTTTCTTCTATTTTTATTTAACTTTAATTTTCTAATTATTTTGGATTGCCGGTTTAATAAATTCGACTTTAATCTACATATTTACCTTTTCGGTAATCGGTTTTTATGCTTTTTTTTTTGTACGGAACAGATCTTCTTATTCAATTTCCTATACAATAAAATTGATTTACAAGAAAAAAAAAAAATATTGTTGACCTTTGGTGCTGCGTAAATTCAACATTTTACAGTATGCTAATATCAACCAAGTGTTAGACACATTTTTAATGTGACTTAATTATTAATTAGCATTAGTTCATCAACGGATGTATAGTGGCTCAAAGTCGTTCTTCTTTTATTAGTATATATTGTAGTTTCAGATCGATAATTTAGCTAATATCTTCACGTTAATAATGAGTATTCTTCCACTTATTATTAGCCATTATTGGAAAAAAAATATTTTAATATCTTATCACTGGTCTGTATAACTCTGTTTTTTTCATACGATAACAGTTTATATTTTTTAAATTCATTGAATGGTAAGAATAAAAGTTAGTGAATCTACCAGAGGATGTAGGTTTTTGCTACCAATCTAATGTAATGTAAACTTCTCCTAAACCCCTCACCACAAACTGCACTAAACTGGACGTACGTTTCGATAGCAAAGCTATCATCATCAGCAGAAACACTGAACTAAATAACTACACTAAAACTACCCTAATTTATACCTAAAAGAGGTCATGGTACAATGATCACGGCCATGGCTGACTGCTGTCATGCTTAACTAGTCACTAATCCTAACTCCGCTTAATTTACTACTTAATAAACCGTAAAGACAAGAATTTAATGGTCCTAAATCTGAATTCATTAAAATATGTTTGTTTTTATGTATTTCCATACCCTCATAACAATTTAATTGCACATAGTTATTACGTTTTTAACTAACTTTATATGTCACTTTATGGTTTTTCTCAAGCATATGTAGGGCTACATTAGATTTGTCAAACCTTCTAAATTTAAGATGAGCCAAATGCTCCTTGTAACGCGTTTTAATTGATCTTTTAGTTTGCCCAATATATACATAATCACAATCTTTACAAGATATTTTATAAATACCTGATTTGTTCAAATTATCTACTTGATCTTTAGGGTTACCTAAAATATTTTTAAGACTATTTGAAGTAGTAACTATGTCAAGATTGAATTTAGAGAAAATTTTTTGTAGACCTTTCGTGTAACTTGGATAAAAAGGTAATTTAATATATTTCTTATTTTTCCTGTCACTAATTTCTAAAGTACTCACATTTCTAATTCTTATTTTGTTTTTATGTTTTCTAATTAAATGCAGCGATTTTAATAATTTCTTTAAGTTCTTTATTATATCGTTCTGTAGATAGAGGGACATTAAGTAAGCGATGTACCAAAAAGTTAATAGCTGCTAATTTGTTTTTCGATGAATGGTTTGAATCTTCTGAAACAAATCTGTTGTTAGTAGTGGGCTTTCTATATATGTCTATTTCTAATTTATTTTTAATTTCTTATTACTAACATATCGAGAAAAGCAATCCTGTTGTTTGTTTCCTCTTTATGGGTAAACTTAAAGGAAGGAAATTTTGAATTGAGCTGTTCAAGAAAATCTCTAGCACTTACTAGTATCAAAAACACAAAAAAATGTCATCGACGTACCTAACCCAAACCCGTGGAAAATATGCCAAAGTATTCTGAAGATCGGTTTCAAATTTTCCATAAAAGAGTTAGCTATGAAGGGAGATAAGCTGTTACCTATTGCTGCTCCTTCAGTTTGTTGGTAAAAGGTACCGTTGATTTGAAAGAAATTTTGTTTCATGCAGAGCTTCGCCAAAGAAATGAAACAATCAACTTCATTACTGTCCAATTGATTACCTTTCAAGAAATCTTCTAAATAAGTCAAAGTGATATCAACGGGGACGCTGGGAAACAGTGAGCTCACATCAAATGAAATTAAAACTTCATTGTCAGTAATTGAACATTGAACAGTAATCTAGGTATAACGTTATCATATTCATCATCATTCATAACAATTATTGCTAAAATTGGAAAATATTTGAACTAAATCTTCCTAATCATAATTTCTTCACAATCCAGATTCGATTCATATATTCTTTGTTAATAGTATGCAATATGTTAATAGAATTTAGATTCCTTCTGATACACCATGTATCCGAAAAGTCTGGAAACGTAATTAATGCTTTTTGAGAAAAATCATAAAACATGTCCATTATAACATGTTTGAAGAAAGCTATCTCTTAATAACAGTAGTGTCATTTTTGCAATAACCTTGAAACAGTTATGACGTTATGCATTGTTTTTTAAATCGTAATATAGCATTTTTGCTTGATTAGCAAGCAAGTACTACAGTTAATAAAGAGCCTTTTTAAAACACGCTGTATATTTAGACCGATGATTAATAATAGGTCTGAGTCGTTTTTGTCGGCACTAACCTGTAATTGGCACTTTATATTTAGATTTTTTTTTCCATAACATGCGGAAAATTAATGATTTTAATTACGTTTATGTGACCCTGACGTTGTAATTAATCTTATCTTAATGCTCTTCTTCACTGTGTGCATAGAATTTGGAAGATTAATTTCGCTGCATCTGCAATTGCTGGCATGCGATAATTAATTATTTCGTTTCCCACAACGTGTCGCACCTACACATTCGCACGAATGCCGTGGCGAACCGCAAAAGAAATGATAACACCTATTCTTCTTTCTAACGAGATAACACTTAAATAGACAAACTGAAACCGTGTTTGTTAGTTTCTTCAAACCCGACTAGATGCTGTTAGGAGTAATCGAAATTTTCGTTCCATCTTTTCCGTATGGCATGTGACATTTTCCACTTTTATTGTTTGTTTATCTTGTGTTTAGTTGTATTTATATAATATTCTGACACATCTACTTTAAATGCAATGCTATGGTAATCCGCGACTGACTTTTTCGGCTTGGCGACGATTTACATTGGCAGAATTAGACCTTTGTAATTTCCGTCAAGGAATTTGATATAATAATTCGTTTTTATACGTCGAAATTTTATCTTAAGCAACTGTTGGTTTTTGTTTTTAACTTTTCAGTTATCATTAACTTTAGTAGTATATTTTACCTCTGCGTTCCTTATATCAGTATTCATGTAAACAATGGTTTGTTTTTGTAGGTACCGTTTTTATTTCAGCTATGCTAAGATGTATATAGCTTATTTTTCTACATCAATAAATAAATTTCTACAATCCTTACAATTTTTTTACGCTTACACAATATAAATAAACTATTTAGTTATTTACACTATAAGTGTTACAACTAAGAATACTGCAAAACGAGTAGTTTACTTGCTTATTTCTCATTCAATTGAACGGCCAAGGTTTGAATGAAAAAATCCATAGAACAACAAAATAATTATAACTACATATCTTTTTGTAATACTAAGTTTACAAAAACAATTATTTCAAATTTATTGACATAAAAATGCATTAATGATAAAATAGGCATACAATATTTCTCCAAACTAACAATAAGTACAACAAGCCAACGAACTAGCCAAGGAGGGCTCTAAAAGACATAGGTCAAGAGCCCGTATGTGGAATTATTAAGGACTCTGCTAAAAGAGAAATTTGGATCTGGTTAGAGGAAGAAAGTACAAAGAAATGGAGGTCGACTGAAGGTCAACTCCATACAAAAGCGGTAATAGGGGATGGGGATGCTGAATTCTCTGATAACCTACTCAAGCGCAGTAAAAATGAAGTTAAAACCATTACTGGTTTGGTAACTGGACACTGTCCCCTGAAACAGCATTTATACAACACAGGCCCAGTAAGCGAACCGTGGTGCAGAAGATGCGAACTACAGGAAGAAACGAGTTTACATGTAATCTGCACATGTGAGAAATTGAAAGTACTCAGGCAGAAATATTTCGGGAAGGATCTATTGGAGCTCTGGAAGGTCCTCAAGTTTCCACTGGGCAAGATACTGGGCTTTATAGAGAACACCAAGCTGCTCGAGTGGAAGTAAGAGATTTAATGGGGACGGTACTTAAAAAAAAAGTACAATATTTTTTTAGAAATTTGTTGGATCAAAAATTTTGATAACGTTTTTCATATTTAATCATAAAATAAAATCAACGCATTATATTAGACGCAATCCCTACATACAACAAAACGGTATATTAAAAAGATATATTTAAACAAAATAATACCAATTTTATCTTTACAAATATAACTTGAAAATCTTTAAAAATTAAATGAAACGTTATTATAGATTTTTATTTTATTTTTACGTAAAAGATCAAGAAACTAGGAAAAAATATCAAAAAGCAAGTTTATGTATGTAAATGTAAAGTTTTTAATTAATAAAACACAATTATTTCAGATCTACCACAATTTCGCTTTTATTTCGTATTTCATCTAACATTCAAACTTAACTGAACTAAAACTATCTAATACGTTATACTATTTGAATCCTTAGCGTAAATACAAACGGCCATACGATGATATTCGGTACCGCTGATGAATGACTTGTGCACAAGGGCTGTACAGTAAACCTCAAGAGTAATTGCAGTGCAGTTAACTCCAAGAATAATAACACCAAAGGCACCAAAATGTTAATATGTATTATAGGTTTTCAACTCAAAACATCTAATCTACATTTTGTGCAGAAATTCCAAGAAATGTAATTCGATTTATGCCGTCATAAAAAAAAAAAACAATGGAAACAGAACATTAAGAAAGAATAACCAATTATTGTTTTAAATAGGATTAACAATTTTTTCCAAAGTGATAGAATATAATAAATAATATATATTATTTATTATTTATTTCTATAATAGATTATCTTATACAATCAAATTAAGAAGTTCTTACAAAACTAAATCTTGAAAAGTTTTTATAATGCAAGGAATAACTTCAACAAATTATTTTTTTTCAAATAATACGTTTTGTTTTCAATACAGCACAAAATAGGTATGTAATTAAATGCTGGCATTACTACATTAAGTATTTGTAAATTATATAGCATCTAAACACCCGCCAGTAATCAACGGTTAACGTAAAAAGCAAAAGAGAGACATATATACAGACACTTGTTCTAAAAGCTAATGCCTTTTATAGTATGCGACAAAAGTACCGCATCCGAGATTTACATTGGTAGAACTTTTCACCAAAGAATTCAATAAAACAATATATTCTTAGGATTTATGCATACGCCATCGCTGGTAGATTAAAAGAGATGTATCCTTCCTTATGCCTTATTTTCTTTATGTCATTATTTTTTGAGTTGAGTGTACATTTAGATATATTATAAAGTGTAAAAGATATGTTTATTTGAAAATGTTTATACAACTCAAATGATTTCTTTTTGAAGCCTTAAGTTTGTAAAAGCAATTTCCATGTTAGTTTGTCCAGTGTACTACTGTCAGTTTCAGTTTTCAATGACGTATTTCATACTGTATGGTATTATGAAATAAAGATAAAGATATTTATCTCTACACTGTTATACTTTTGTTTTTAATTTTATTTACTTAAAAAACGAGGTATTGTGTTTGTGTAAATACCTATCAAAGACGGACAACATACCTTTTAGATTGGGCATGTCTACATCATCCATTGACAGTACATTACTACATTGCATTGTCAGAACAAACCATCAACAATTGTTTTGGCGCCAGGAACATTTATACCGCTATTCTCGTTGCGACGACTTGAGTTTTTCCCAAGCCTGTAGGTGCATACAACCGCAACCAGCGTTGTTTACTACTGCGGACACCACAGTCGCTCAAATCGTGTGTAGCTATAGCACACGCGGCGCGATTTCTTAGACATCGCTTCTACTTTTGCGTTAAAAAAATTCAATTAAAACTGTTTCGTTGAACGTGACAATAATCAGAGAATGATGATTTGACGTAAAATAAAAATCCATGGCGAGAACGTCTCTTACGAACGTGTTGTTACTTCTGATATCGTGTCTTGCAGTCGCTTACAAGTTTTTACACCGATACGAACCCCATTAGCGCCATGTAAAGCTCTTCCGCGGTTAAGGTTTTGCGGTGTACCTGAACAACGGTGCCCCGACGTTCGTATGTGTGCTTAGAATATGTGCGGTGATCGATCAAATTAATGGGATGCGGAAGCGATGGTCCGCTGATCCGTTAGTGGGATGTCGAGCATCAGGATGACATGGCCTATATCAGTCATACGACCAGCCGTCACAACACTCCGGCCCCCGTCAGCAGAAGGTAGGACAGGTAAATACGTACTTTAGTCAGATCGCACGTGTCCTAAAATTGAACTGCGGTTTTGCGTGAAACGATTCAGCGTGGCGTTGAGGTAAAAGTTTACTTGGACGATTAGCAGAATTAAATATCGCTCGATATGTTTGTCTGGTCGGGAGTAGCCATGAGAAATTTGTCCGATCAAATTAATCAGTCCGAATGCGTCCGAAAACAAGTTGCATTTGCACGCTCGTAAAATAAAATTGTTGGCAATGATACTTGGCGTTTTATAGTATTGGATAAATATGATGACACGTGACATAAGCACCTTCGTAAATAAATATAATAAAGCATTGCGTCGCATGAGCAATTATCAACATTTGTTTGGATTTAGACGTAACAAAAATACTCCAAACTGTGGTACTGGTAATGCTGTAAACTTCACCTAAACCCTCACCACAACTGCACTAAATTGACGTAGTTTCGATAGCAAAGCTATCATCATCAGCAGAAACACTGAACTCCAGTCCTGTCAGTTCAGTGTTTCTGCTGATGATGATGCTTGCTATCGAAACGTACGTCCATTTAGTGCAGTTTGTGGTGAGGGGTTTAGGAGAAGTTTACAGCATTTAGATGATAGTTTAAGTTCCTTTAAGAACAAAAACGATGTATCGCACTTATTTATATTAAGGCTATAACCCCTTATACAAAATTCTTTAGAATTTGTGAGAAAGTGCACTCTTATTTCAATCTTCTATTTTCTGCTTCGTTAAACAGTGTTATTGGAAATAAATGTGCGAAATTATTTCCTTTATTATTCAGGAACTAGCGAGGTTAGCCCTGCGCTTAGGTACAGTTTAATCCTCGTTGACCGAGAAAGTGGACCTTTATTTCTATCCCATATTTCTTGATTGATTTACTCACATAGAGTCGGAAATGGATTACATGTTTAATGAAGTTCTGAACTGTCAGTTATCCCTGCTTAAATGTTTAGCAGTTAACTGACAATCTCAAATCAATAGTTTATTAGATAACCCATGACGGAAATAGCACCCAGTTAACTTGCTTTTTGTTAATGCAGCTGCTAGTTCTGTAATAATTTCACATAAAGAGCAGACGCTAAATTTTGTAAAAGCTTTACAGTAATGGCTTTAACATTATACATATAAGCAAAAATATGATTTATCAAATTGTTTTTTTTAAGTGTAAAAAATAATGTAGAGGAACAGTTGATAGCTGTCAAAATTGTAAGAATCTTAACAAAAATTAAAAGAGAAGGTGAACTACAAAATGTTGCTGTTGAATTTCTTTTTATGACACATATAGATTTCTTAATAAACCACTCGATAGATTAGTAAAGAATTTAGCAGAAGTTAATGACTGTTATTGTTCTAATTGTAAATCTATACAAGACATAATTAATACTGAATTCCTTCCAATAAATGAAAATGATATATTGAAAATAAAAGCAAATTACAAACGATGTAATAAAAAAAATGGTAAACCAATCAATTATAACAAATTCAAACATATACTTTATCACTTTAAAAAAGAAGATTTACATTTAGTATTACAGAAAGGAAAATATCCCTATGAATGGGATGATTCTTACAATAACATGTATGAAGCTTTACCACTAAATAAAGAATATTGGTATTCATCACTAAATGATAAATGCATGTGTTTCTGAATTAAACTTTGCTAATAAATTTTAAATGTAAAAACTTTGGAGATTATCATAATTTATATTTAATGGATTCAATTTTATTGAAGGATGTATTTGATAACTTTAGAGAAGGAATGTCATAGAGATTATACATTAGATCCTGTATACTATACAGGGTGTATCAAA
This sequence comes from Protaetia brevitarsis, assembly GCA_004143645.1. Classification (NCBI taxonomy): domain Eukaryota; kingdom Metazoa; phylum Arthropoda; class Insecta; order Coleoptera; family Scarabaeidae; genus Protaetia; species Protaetia brevitarsis. Next base: position 6,711,282 of record RXPK01000257.1, read on the forward strand.
TAAAAAAGTAAATTTTGCTTGGGTGTTAACTACATGACATATAAAGCACAAACTCACCGAAACCGGATTTCATTATTAAAGAATAAAAAAAAGTAAAATTTAGAGTCAAAAATTCTTTAGTCCGAGCCTGATGTAAGGAAACGTCATGTTAAGCACCCGCTAAACGTGGTATTATGTATAAATACATTGCACTCATTTAGTATTATTCTTAATGGTATGCCGTAAGTTCATTTAACGTCATTCTGAATAAATAAAGGCCAATCGGCCAGTGTGCCCTTGTAAAAATAGCAAAACTGAGGCATTTTAATTTTTTTTTTTTATAAAATAAACATTCCTTTTTTTGTTAAGAGCATTCTACGTAAGTCTACAAAGTATTATTTTTAATATCCTGATAAGACGTTCGAGTTTCACCGGATATGCGACTTCAGTAGTTACAAAAAACGTAAATATTTTTCTTTTGCTTTGTCGAATCGAAAGTTAGTTGTTAATAAACGGTACCACATGAATCTGAGTTATTTCTTCTGGATTTATTTAATCATATAACGCAAAATGAATTAAACCGAATTACACAGAAATAAATGTAGATACAGAAAATTTGCAAACACGCCTTTTTACTATGATGTCGCGCGAAAATGAATCTATACATTCCCGCGCTTTTGTCGATGCATCAAGCTTCGTTTTTCTTTATATGAAATCATGATGGTCCTGAAAAGGATCGTATTTTCTAGACGGGAAGAATTTAAATAAAATGTTCGAAGTGGCTTGCCTCCAAGCGGTGAACCACACAAAACTAACAGCGGTAATGGCTGAATGATAGTGGTATGTGAGGGTATACTCGGGACAGCATTTCGGTTGGGCACAGGTGCGGCTCTAGTCCACGGCATTTATAAATTTTTTTTTTTCTCGTTAATGCTTACAGATAGACCCCCTGTGCATTAAAACTTTTTGATTGTATATGTGATTATAGGTGCTACATATTATTATATTTATCTCTATATCTGATACACCCTGTATATCAACACCAAAGTTAGCAGATGCTGCATCTCTTAAATTAACACGTTAACCTCTTGAATTAATACAAGATAGAGAATTATATGAATTATATCAAAAAGGAATTAGAGGTAGAATATCTATGATACTAAGCAGACATGCCGTAGCTAATAATTGCTACTTCTTTGATGAAAAAAAAATCAGAACAGTTAAACTAACCAAAGAGAAGGCAGAAGAAAAAGGAATTAATAATTTCAGAATTTATTACGAATTCTATTTCGTCTCCTAACATAAATATCAGCGAATTTCTGTTATTTAAATGGGAGCTAAAATAATCGTGACAACAAGATTATCCGATGTTCTACACGCTTAAAGCTCAAAAGTTCCACTGCCAAATAGCTATTTCTTTCTATTCAATTTAGCTGTCTGTAACAATAATGCAAGATGTATACCACACAGTCATCCACCTGTACTCCACCTATTTTTGGGATGGTATCTATTTAAAACATCGTCCTTTACACAAATAGAACAACGGGATTTTCTAATTTTCCCTCGTCGCTTAAACAAACTCGCGTTTAGCACAATCAAAAGGACGAATTTAATAGATATAGAGCAAGACAGAGTATCCGCGATATTCGCAGCCAAAACAAAAGATTTAGAATTATTTGATCCACCTAATTGAAGTAGGATATGCTTGGCCGACCGTCAAACCGATTTATACTCTGATGTGTGTCAGGATCCAAGAATGCCGGTCGCGATTGTGCAAGCGAAATTTTCGCCGAGGCATAGTTTTGGGACGACGTGGGTTCGCAGATCTTAGTTGTTTCAGGTCAATGCCATTCGTACTATAAGCGTTGAAATAAAGCTTCCACAACAATTTGTTATTTGTCTCCCAAAGAACATTATTTTACAAAAGGATTTCATAAGATTTGAAACACGTAAGTAAGCTCATTCATGAGAGCTCGTTTTTGAAAGTTGAGCGTCAAGATCGTTTTGCTATTACGCGTCAAATCGTTAACCAATGGTTCGAAGAATAAGGTAGAGCTGTTACTATGCGTACACTATAGATAGATAGATAGATAGATAGATAGATAGAATTTTTTCATCCAAGCGACACAAAAAGTGTATAGGACAAGTCAAAAAATAAATGTATATATGTAAAATACAATAATTACAAAACAATTATTTAAAAAGTGCGACAAACTCTTCCACGAAGTAGACGCAGCGCAGAAACAACAAGGAGCGCACATTTTTTCATTATTCAAGGACACTATTTCGGGTGGTAGTAAATTGAAAAGTGTCAACCCAGCTGAGGTTGAGGATCTCTTTGTTACGTTGAGCCTATTTAAGGGTATACTATATTTGCTTTTTTGTCTCGTATCATATGAATGCAGGTCACCATTCCTGACAAAGGCCTCCTTATTTGTGAAAATGTGCATCAAAAGTTCTAGTATATATACACTAGGCAAGGGCAAGATATTAAATTTGATGATATATGGCCGACAAGAGCCTGTACTTATAATATTTGCCATGCATCGAATAACACGCTTCTGAGCCGGAAAGACTTCGTTTGATGAAACCGCCGCGCCCAGAATACAATTCATACTGGATAACACTGTGTACCGACCATAATAAAAGCTAAGTAAGTAGTTAAAGTCTATTATATGTTTTAATTTCTAATTTGAAAACATGCGAACTGATTTTTTTAACTAAAGAGAGACAATGATTTTTCCAACTCAAATTTTCATCAATATTTAAGCTCAAAAATTTTATGGTAGATTTTCGTTCCAAATCAAAACCATTAACCTGTACATTATCATTAGAAACTGACTTAGTTTTAGAGTTAGAAGGACGGAAACGCATATAATTGGTTTTAGATAGATTCATGCATAGTTTATTGATGTTAAACCACCGACCCAGGTCATCCAGAAGTCCCTCTGCCCTTTTACATACATCCTTAGTATCCGCACCGGTTACCACAGCAGAGGTGTCATCTGCGTAATGATCAAAGTATAATGCACAAAGTTAACAATATCGTTGATAAACAGGATGAAAAGAATTGAGCCCTGGGGCACTCCCATTGTAATAGGTAATTGAGTAGACACAACATCCCTAATTAAACCATGTCCGTCCTTAAAGGATATTTTTACATATTGAAATCTGTTTGACAGATATGATAAAAACCAATCTGCCATTACACCACGAATGCCGTAAAGATTAAGTTTACGTATTAAGATATCGTGATCAACACAGTCAAAGGCACGAGATAGATCGCAAAAGACTCCGCCGGATATTCACCCCTATCTAGAGATTTATAGACGTCATTTGTAAATTGAAGAATAGAATAGAATATATTTGTAATGTATTGTTCTTTTCCAGTGACTAAGCAACCTGTCAAACATGCGTATTCAAAACCTTGGAAAGACTTGAACTTATTGAAATGGGCGATAATTCGATATACTAGAGAATGAATCTTTTTTGTGTGTAGGATAGACTGTCGAATTTTAAGTAGATTGCTATATACACCACTCTCAGAGATAAGTTAAATAAGCTTGGTTAGCGGTTTAACGATATAGGGAGAAATCCGTATTAATAAGCTACTAGGTATCTCATCCGGCCCGAACGATTTTTATTGATGATGTGCTACAAATATACATAGGTATATTTGAACGTAACTATAGAGGTAGAAAACTTTCCCATGATAATAATGCTTAGATCACAGAACCTGTTTACAAAGTGTGGGCTAGTTTGGAAAAAAATAATTTGAACATAATAATTACATTATAGTTAACTACAATTGGGGTTAGGCTATTCCTTATTTCTTAATAATATTGACTTTGTTAATGAAGAGAACCTATTGTTTAAATGAAATTACTAATCATTATTCTCTATTTTCGCATGCCGTTCCTAAAATAAACAAGATTTTATTAGTGTGAGATTTTGTTTGTTGATTTTATTAACGACAATACGTAATCTCGAGAGATGTGGCAGTTGGTGATATAATTATTACTGCTTGTCGACATTAACATTACCTTTTTTGCTTCAGAAACAGCAACTCGTAAATTTTGTGGTATGTCCAAGATCTTGGCAGATCGACGTTATTCTTAACATTAGCGGAAATTAGAATATTGTGTAAATATTACTATGCGGATTTTTCTTTGTGCACAATTCGAAGTAGCTCTGTATATACGCCACGTTTAACCTTAATAAGTGAATAAGAGACGGCATTTAATTTCCAGAGGAAATTTACAGGATTTACACCCTTGAATCGCTCCAATTACAACATCCCTCCTTCCATCTTCTCCGTGAGATCTCATAAAGCAACGCTAACTGCGAATTTTACGCCGAGCCGAATCGTGCCACGTCTCTCAACCTAAATACTCATCCGAGTCGAATCGCTAGCATCCGTGGACTTCCATCAGGGATTCTTTTGAATCCGCGATGGAAATGTAATAAATGATACACCACAAAAGATAATACATAAACACCGGCGGCGGCTGAAATAACCGCCATCCACAGACATGTATTTAGGTATGTATATATACAATACATCTCTAGGATAGAGATTATTATTCTCCGCCTCTAAACAGCTTTATTGTTCGCCTTTATGCACACACGACGAAGGGAGAACGCATGAGGCGGCGGGCAGAAGCGCAAACAGCGTCTCTTTTCAACCTCCGCACACGGTCGCAGCGTCGTGAACGTAATTCTTCCCCTTGAATTCATTGACCGTAAAAATCAACATGAAATTTCTTTTGGACCTTTTAATCGCGGACGCGACGGGTGCAGTAGTGATTCCTCCTTGTTACCGCCGTTCGTTCCATCTCTTTTCCGCACAACAATTCGAGCACGGGAGTTAAAACGTTACTTATTACATTGCGTCCCGGCGTATAATCGTCCCTTCAAAAGCCCTCTCATATATTGTACGTAGTCACTTTGGTGTGGTGAATGTATGGAGTTGGTTAGCGCATCAAGTCGAGGGTTAGGAGAAGCTATCAATGAAATTAGTTTCTTTATATGCCAAGGCTTAACAGTGCAGGGGAGAAGAGAGTTTGGAGTAGTGGTCATCTTCTTTTTGCATTCTTATTTGGATTGCATAGCCTATAGGCATTTATCAAAAGATAATCCCATAATCCACTTCGTACGTTAAACATATTAGTCACTTATTTCAAATTCATAGTTCTTAGTGCGAGATAAACGTAATTGTGTGACATAATAAAAACTAACCAACAAGGAATACATGAACTAATACTGTGATATAATTTAAAAACCACACATAACATTTTAATTCAAAACATCAAGTTGTTTCACAACTGTTAATGGAAAAGATCAATATCAAGGAAATTACAGATGATACAAATAATTATACCACAACGTGCCTTGAAGTTGGGGAGATAGAACCGGTTTATAAATGTTTGACGATCGACAAATGCCCGTAATATTCGTGTAATACGAATATTTGGGAAAACATGATACTGAACAAAAAAAAGGGTTTGTTTAGAAAAAAATTGAAAAAGAGACGCGTAGAAGAGAAGAAAGGGCGTATGTTTGAATTACTCAGAAAAATAAATGTTGCACGCTAAAACAAAAAGATTTCACCCAAAAAGTGGCCAGAAATTAAAAAAGAAAAAAATTATTCAACGAAGTACTGTTATAACAATTAAAGTGAACATTATAAAACAAGAACGAAGAACTGAACTTCTCTTCTTCTTACTTTCTAACGTCACTACTGACATTCACCTTACTCCTTTGCCTTCATTTTAATTAATAAATGTATGCCGGTAGTTCATTATCACTAATCCAAATATCACTTTAACATTAATATCTTGCTTAACTTTAGTGCTTAAGATACCTTTTTCCTTTCTCATGCCGAATAATATGTTATTTAATTATAGTTTAGATTAAGTAACTTTGCTTCTATGAGATTATATTCGTATATATGTATATGCGCACTTACTTTATTGTTGCTGTTGTCCTGTAAATGGATTTTTTCTGTTGGGCAGCTTAATAAATTGTTATTATTATTATTATTATTATTATTACCGAGGATATTGATGCGAAAATCCAAGTTTAAATCGTTCTCGAAGAAAAAAAATCATCCTGCCAGACATTTTCAAGACAAGTACAAGAAAGCGTAGAGAGAAGCTAAGAGGCATCATTTCAAAGTGACCAGATTCCAATGTCAAACAGGAAATAAACCCGGAATAAACAGGCCTGTACCCTTTCTTTTATAATACACATGTTAATTAAAAGCTCAGAATTAATATTTGAAACGATATAAAACATTTAAGAACAATATAATAATCAAAACCATTTCAATCTACAAAAAAAAAATACCAAACTGGTTTATGATACTTAGTTTAATTATTCGTTAAAACATTCAGAAATTCATATTTATCTATTGTTAAAGTCTATTCTACAATTTTTTTTTGAAAAAGAAACGATCGTACTCTGAATAAGTTAAAAGTTTGAATCATAATGCATAATTTTTAAAAGTTCATAATCTAGTCATCATTTTAAGTAATTTTAACAATTATAACAGAAGTTTAGAGATTAAGTTGTAATGAAAATTTGTAGAAAAGTTAAAATACCTGTTAATTGATAATGCACATTTACTTGATTTATAATATACGAGTTAAAATTTACCTGAGAATCTGCGTTTTTCTTGATAATTGGCTATTACTTTACACAACACTTTTCTGTCAACCATTATTCGACTTGCCGGGAAATACTTACCTCGTACAAGCAGATAAACTGTCGAAAAGTCACAATTTGAAAGGTGCCAAATAAGTTACGATTTGCACACAGTCAAGGTAAGCGATTCTATCCAGACAAGGTTTTTTTTTCGAATTCTTGAACGACCCTGATGATACAAATTTATTGAAGATTATAATTAATCAATTTATTTATTATTTGTATTATTACAATATATAGGCATTAAAATACTAAGTATATGCTTTCAATTACTTTCTCGATTAGAGTAGGCCATGTTTTTTTTTCTAATCGTTGGTCATAGTGTATGCAAGCACTAATTAATCATTTTCACAGCTTGTATGCCACAAAAAAACATTAAAAAAAATATTTACTATGAATTAAAAAGATAATAGTACTAAAGGTGATGCCTACCTGATTGTTTACGAATTTTACCGAAATGCGAACAATCAAATTTATAACTTTTTTTGTAAGAGATATACAAGTATATGTTTAAAAGTGTACAACTACAGAACTGCTCTGATATTATTAATATTTTTCCATAAGTATTATTGTGATTTTCCCGGCTAATGTTTTTACGGAAAAGATAAATAGAATAAATAACTTTCTAATTATTGGATCTGCTTTAATTTGTTTAAAATATTGAATCTATAAGTCTAATTCTTTTAATTCAATGTATCAAATGAGCTTTCATTAAAAAACAGGTAGTAATCATTAATAACATGTAATAATTTATTAATAAGTTTTATATCGAAAACCTATAAATAGTATGAGAACCCTACTCAAACAGGGTGAGTAATAGTTATTTTGGAATGTCAAAACAAATATTATCAATTATCCAGTATAATTTTTAGGTTCGTAATCAGAAAGTAACTTTAAAAAATATCCCGCGCTATCATAAGAAATAAAAACCACCAACCACGTCTACAATCTTATAAAAACCAAAAATTTCATCTCATAAGAACATAACAGTAACTCAAAAGACTATCAAAGTTATATATCATTATTTATATAAAAATTTAAACAATGCTTTGACCAGATACTTCGTTTATCGGTTTACACAGACCCCAGAGTACCTCCAGATGGAATTTCCTTGTAGTGATAATCCAGATTAGCTTGTATATTCACATAAAAGGCTCAGATCAGCAGAATAACATCGGTACCACAAAAATTCAGGGAAACAGACCTCCTCCGTTACATTCAGGATGTGTGATTAGATTCGGAACAGCAAACACATGTATGATTCTATGTAGAACAAGTACCCAGATATAGTAAACACCAAATTTGTGAATTTATCCCCTTCAATACCAGATATACCACAGCAATATGGTTTAATTCATTATATTCGATGAGGAATGACACAGCTTTTTCTAAGACTTTTAGCACTTTTTCAGGTGCGTACATAAAATAATAATTACATCTGAATATGGTTGATAACTTTCCTCTTATGAAACACAGCAGTATATACAGTTAGTGGTGCAATACCATCTACTCAGCTTTTCATACAATTGTACTTCATACACAATTGTTGTAATAACTAATAAAGCAATAACACATTTTACACTTTCAATGCCATATGCCTTTTGCAGTTGCTATGGTGTGGAAGGTACCCATAGATCACACTTCAACTTGTTCTTGTTGTTTAACAAATACAACTAGGCTACGGCTAAGTTAAAACACATTTTCAAATAAAATTCTGTAGCAATGGAGATTGCCGGTTTCAAGTTATATGAATAAAAATACTAGTTCTGAAGAAGATCGGATAATGAAGCTCATCTCTTGACACAATGGGAAGCTCAACTTTTCAGGGCGTGATTTGAGCTTATCAATGATAGTAAAAAAAAACAGACTGAACTTTTAGAAGCACGAAAAGAAGAGTGTAACCTTCTTGTTCGCAAGATTAAACTATCGAAATTGCCAAGAGAAAAACCCTTGAAATATCAAGGGTTTTTCTGAAGGCGTTTTTGAATTTAGCAGAGGAAATATTGCAAAAATCAGCCAGTAAAACCGTTGGGAGAGTTTTTTTCTTTTTATTTTGTAAATCAGTTTAATTCTTTTATTTTAAAATTATTCAATGATAACCGTACCGTATTATTTATTATTATATTATATATAATATATACATCATGTTAAAAAAAAACTTTTTCCAAACGCGCCTTACTCATTGACGGCGCTCTTACATCTATCGGTTTTTAATATATCACTGCATTCAAATATTCTCGTCTAGTCTTTAAATAAAAAGGGCTAATTGGTAAAATAATTTATAATGCTTATTTTAATTATGGTTTAATTACTATAATAACAAGAAAAAATATAATATACTAAGAAAAAAAGACTTTAAATCAACTTTACCTCTATATAAAAGAACTATTTTCTTTCAGTTAAAACGTGAATTATAGTGAGGATATAATATTTTAATGAAAGAAATAGCTGTTTTAAATAGCGATAAAGAAATATTTCTTTGGTTAAAATAATCGTTTCTTTCTTTGTGTATCTCTGTGTGATTATATTCTTTCTCTTAATAATCTTTCTACATCGCTTGTAACTAGAGCAAAATTAAAGTAAAGAACAATATTATAATGCTTCGATCACAGTTCTAAATTAATATTCTTTTCCCAAAATTATCTTAGATTGTGTTGGGAACTGAAAATATATTCGATAGGGTAGCATAAAAATACGATGGAACATTTTTTCCTCCTATAAAACAGCAAGGGAAGTATAAACGTTGATAGATGTATAGATATTTATAATTCCCCAAAGTGGTACTGTACCCAACTATCATGTCTAGATAATACTAAATACATTACATATACGTAAATGTATGTAAAGATATATATCCATACATAGGATGTGTGCGGGCATACGCCAATGATCTTTCCACTTCTTCGTACATATATGTCCGCGCCTTAGCTATCACAATTCCATGAGATGGTATTTGAATAATAAATGATGTTTTTGATTTTAAATTAAAATGTAAATATTCTATATGATTTGTATTATTTTTGTAGGCAAGATATAAATTACGGGCTTTCAGAGGTTTATTTGATTTTTTTGACAACCAATTAACTATAAGTAATTGCGTAGTAGCAATCTTTTTTTTGTATGTAGTGTATCTATCTCTAATGTATCATTTTCTTAAGTACCCCGTATTTACATAAAAGTCCACTAAAAACCATAGTTAAAAGGCCTCTTTCAATACACACAATCTCTAAAATCACGTTAACACATTGAACCATTTCAATTTTACAATAGCAATGGTTAATTTTACCTATTACCGACATCTCAATGGGATACTTTTAAAATTCGCAAAGCGAGCACATATACGTAAGTGCATTAAATCGACCATTCCATGCGTTTGGGACCGTAAAATGCGAGAAACCAGAAACGATTCATTCCGAATTCAATCTGTTAAACGGACCCTAATCATATAACGACCGTCCCGTCCGTCAGCCGTAAAACATTTACGTGTGCGTAAAATTGATTTAACCCGTTCTAAATTTTATGCTGCGCCAATAAAAGAAAAAAAGATCTTAGTTGCAATAGTTCCGTTGCAGCAAACTACGTTAAAATCTTGTCTTTGCGGATCATCTAATTGTATGTAGTACATAGCATACATAAGTAAGCGGCGAGTATTCGAGTCTGTTAGCGCATTTAACTCGCGATATAATTGAACGCGAAGCGAGAATTAAAATTACCACTCTCTAATTAAAACCGTGACTGCTATGAATATTTATATTTGATCCCGGGGATGAAAAGTTAAATAGGAACTTTTAGACGAGGTTTCGAACGGTCTCCTCCCTATATTGTGTTCCTCCGACGTTTCAAGCGATTAAAATTATTTACACCAAAAAACTGAACGAGCTCTTTCGCTTCACGTTTTAAATTAAGCGTTCTGAACTGGAAAATTAGTGCAGAAGTGTGGAATGTAATATGTAATGTATATAAACTTCGCGTATGCTCACTATATACATTTTGCATTAAATAATGTGATCTGTAATGTCCCAGGGAATTGGTGTATGTGTATTGATATTGAAATAATAACAGGTTAAATTCGTATTCCAAACTCCTTGTTATTTAATATATTTATTGCAACATGTTTCGGCTACATACCATCTTCAAGCAATAAAACGTCAAGTTTGTTTTAGTCTTGTTTAGTCAGTGCGTCCTTGGTTAGCATTCAGGCCATTTTGGTTTTGTTGTTTTCCATATGTTTTTAAATTTGTGATAATTTGAAAGTTTTTAAATTACGCGTTTTAATGTGTTTGTCTTTTTTCTTAGTTTATTAACGTTATGTCTTTTTAATGTAGTGTTAATCAGATTCAAAGTTTTTATTTCGTAAGAATTTCCCTTAATGCACAAAAAATATTGACACATCAATCTTATACATAAAACAAACTTGACATTTTATTGCCTGAAGATGGTATGTAGCCGAAACATGTTGCAATAAATATATTAAATAAAAAGGAGTTTGGAATACGAATTTAACCTGTTATTATTTCAATATCAGTTAAATAATGTGTTTCAATAGGTTTATGCAATATGGTGATTCTGATTAAGTCATATTTTACGTGAAATGGGTTATATAGAGTTACTTTTATTTTATCGTTGTAACTCGGGAAGGATGAAATAAAATAATCGAGGAGAGCTTGAAGAATTGTTGGATTCACCAAATGCAAAGACGGGTCAGATAAACACGTAAAGTAATCAATGGTTGTGTGCTGGAAGATTGTCAAATGTTTGTATCATCGCTTAGAAAGTAAGTATGTGATTTCTTAATATAAAAAAGGGGTTAAATTTGAATTTCGAACTGCGCTGGCAGATGGCGCTACCTATTTAGAGCGGAGATAACGTACTGCTGTGTACTGATTGAATTTGAAAATGTAAAATTAATATAAAAAATGAAAAATTAAATTAGTTAGCTCAACGGATAAAATTTAAAAAGGCGCAAAAGAACAATTAACCCCAGAGTTACCCTCGCGAATTGAAACTTGAATCTAACCACGAAAAGTAAATAGTGAGTGAATGAAATCTGACTTTCTTAATTACCCCAGAAATAGAAAAGGTTTAGTTAAAAATAAAAGAACAGAATTTTTAATCCAACGAAAATAATTAACAAACAAATTTATTATTAAACAAATGGGTAAAATTACAAAATGGCAGAAAAAAAACCGTGAACTTAGGGTTCTGGCCTAAATTTAAAAACTGCACTTGATTCTAAATTACAATAGGACAATGCTATTTCCTATACAAACCAAAGATTAGGTTGTTCACCAAGATAATCCAATATCTTACAATTTCAAACCACGTGGTTTCAAATTAACACAAACTAAATTAAGCGTGGACAAATTCTAGAAAAAATAAACAAAAGAAAAATTTAAATGCAAGCACAAAGCTTCTACTCACCCAACCCAAGGTGATTGATAATTAAAAACGAAACAGCAAAATAGAAAAACGGAAAAATTAAACTGAAAACATATCTTCCTGCACAGAAATACTAAATGATGATAATGTGCACACATCAATATAATAACAATTATTATAAAACGAATTCCTTGATGGACGAAAAATTCACAGAAAACAAATCTCTATATCTATATATAATTAACAAAATGGCAGCAAAGGTTTAAAAATACAAGTACTCACGTTAAAGTCAACCAAGGAACTGCCTGACAAAATTCTACAATCGTTATTCTTGTAAAAACAACGCAGACGTACAACCAATACGCCAACATTCAAAAGACAAATAATTGAATGGAGTTAATTTAAAAAAACTGAACATTTAATTAAATAAATCATACAATAAACTCATTACCTTAATTATTAAATAAAATAAATCTAAATTTGAGAAAACCCTCTCGGAACATTGATAAATGGTTGACCGGAGTAAACAAGACAAAATCTATGCAACTAAAAATACACTCGCGAAGAACGGGGTGTCTACCACAGCAGTACGTAATGAAACTGCTCATGAAGATGTAGATTGATTCAGAGTCAAATATGAACAAACCTGCGAACGAAAACAGATCGCATTTATTGGAGAATTGCAGCGTGAAAGCCGAAGTAAGAGTTACGTGCGAAGTAAGCGAACGGTGAAAATAATTAGTGGAAATAACTATTAAATAAGTAGTATTGCTTTAGTTATTTATTTTTCTTCTTCTATTTTTTCTTCCTTTTTCTCTAATATATTTGGTTTGTCGCTGCGTGAAATTCTCATTTAGGATATCTTTGAATGTATGTTAACACGAATTATTATATTATTATATTCGCGTGATTAATGTTTAAATTTTCGTGTAAATAAGTGTCTTGAGTTTCTTTACATTTTAAGATTAGATATTCTAACTATAATGACAGTTTGAATTGAAAGTTTAATGAGTGTGGGTTGCTATCTTGAGAGGCGTGATTTAAATTTGAATTTTGTTTTTAATTAAGATTGAAATTTAGTAATCTAAAATATACTGAATATTTATTTAAATGTAAATTTAACAGATACATTATCTTGCCGATAACTTTGACGTAAGTAAGTAAGTAAGTAAGTAAGTACTTTATTTCAACAACTTAAATTACAATTTTATTAAAGAACTCATATAAACTATAATAAGGTGTGTTTAGTAACTTACGCTTTAACATAATTTTAAAAGTATGGAGAGGCAAAGACTTTAATTCAAGAGAGAGATTATTATATATTTTAATACCTATACAGACTACACTTTTAGAGGTTAATGTTAGTCTGTGATTTGGTAGGTGTATCTCTGTGTTCCTTATATTATAATTGTGGGATGGATTATTGGTCTGAAAAAGTTCATGTTTATTCTTATGAACATATAGGGATACTTCCAGTATATAAAGTGATACCACTGTTAGCACTCTAAGTTTTCGAAATATTGGCCGACAAGAATCAGTTCGCGAAGCATTGGTCATTACACAAAGGGCTCTTTTTTGGTTTAACAAGATCCTAGCAATATCCGTACTAGAACCCCACACATTTATATCATATCGCAAGCGTGACTCGATCTTGGTGGTATAGATCGTTCTTAGTACTTCCAAACTTACGATGCTTTTTAGATGTCTAAGTTTATAAATCGATCTTGATATAAAAGAATTGACTTGCTCTATATGGTTATACCATTTTAAGTTGAATGACAACGTTATACCCAATGCTTTAATTGATGGTACGTTTCCAATTGCGGTGTTTTCGATGTGAAAATCGAATTGAGGTGAGGCATTCGCTGGGTTTGCGCTAAAGGTAATATATTTTGTCTTAGATATATTTAGAAATAGTTTATTTGAAACAAACCACTTGTTTAATAGGGGCAGCATGGAGTTGGCTTTATCGTGGATGGAATTGATCTGGTCATTTATTAGAATAGTGATATCATCGGCGTACATTATTAATTTATAATTTCGCAAGAAAGAAACAGTGTCATTAATGAAAAATGAGAATAAGACCGGTGAGAGTACTGCGCCCTGCGGCAAACCTATCGTCGCCGGTAGTAAATGTGAATGGAATATTTGTTTTCTTCCATCTTCGCTTGTCCTTATTTCTACAAATTGAAACCTGGTTGATAAATAGGAGCGAAACCAATCAAGCGTAATACCTCTAATCCCTATCAATTCTAGTTTATGCATTAGCAAATTATGATTAACGCAGTCAAAAGCCTTGCTTAGATCACAGAATACGCCAAGTGGTATCTGCTTGTTCTCTACATCAGCAGTAAAAGTATTATAAATATTTGAAATGGCTGTAATAGTTGATTTTCCGGATTTGAAACCGTGTTGACATTCCGAGATAATCTGGTGCTTTTCTAAAAAAGAAAGCAGTCGTGTTAGCATTGCATACTCTAAAATTTTTCCAATGGAGGAAGTTAAAGAAATTGATCTGTAATTAGCCGTATTACTACAGTCATCTTTTTTGTGAAGTGGTGAGATTTTAAAGCACGATGGAAAAATACCAGTAGCAAAAGAACAATTGATTAAGTGTGTCAGTGTGATTAAGTGACTTACTTCCAGTATTTTTTGAAGCTGAGACGATTGAACTAGAAAGTTTGTTTGCAATCACAATACTTACATACTTTAAAACAGAAACCTGAGTTTTCGTAAATTAGTGGTCACACCATTTTTTGTCTAAATTGTTTGCTTACTTTTAGTAACTTCTCTAAATGCTAATAATATTAATTAATCTATTATACATATTTATTATGACTATGTATGTGAATAACACCCACATAACCAAAGCTATGTGGACAATTAAGTTTACCACAATAAACTTCATTAAAGCGGACAAGCCTTCCAATAGCAAACCTATTATCATCAGCACTAACCACACTTAAAGTTCAGTGTCAGCATAGTATTTTAATTGCACAAAGTAGAACATACACGCTGTAATAGGAGTGCCAAAATGATATCTAAAAATCTTATGATTTTACTTTATTTTGCTTTTATTATCGTAATCTAAGAAAAAAAATGTTAACATTCCCATATAAATTTACAAATTTCTTATATACTACACCCCACCAAGAATAACATCAATATGGAAAGATTAAAAGCCTATCATATATTTTTTTTTTTTCTACCTAACCATTTTTTTATTCCTTCCTCATATCCTTTTCCTTGCTATTTTATCGGAAAGCTCATTGTGAGTGCCTGCGGTGTTTTAAACGTTACATTTGTTTATCGTATAAGAAAACAACTGTTGCGAGTGAAATTGTATTCGATCTTCGACGATACTTACTTACTACTGGTATATAGACAGAAAAGAATCCCTTTGTTTTTCTTCATCTTTGCTACGCCCATGCGTGATCGATCTGCTGAGAAAATATGTGGAGTGTAACGGTGAAGCTGGTTCGATTGATTTATGGTTCATTTAAGTGGATAGCAAATTTTTCCTACAAGGCAATATTTAATATTGCATCCGGTATCTCTTTGGGTTATTTACTTTTCTCGTATGTCCACCAAATGCATTTATTATTTACTCATTGTAACATCACCGCATACTATGTGAACGTTCCTAAAAAATAATGGCAGTTACATAAGTTGACAGATAAGAATCATAATTGTATTTTTCATCTCGTAAAGTAAAAATATTGGTGCATACCAATGTTGCACTCATAATCCCCATTTTAGGAAATTATTAAACTCTAGAAACTCGAAACTTTTTTCCTGCATCCAGCCAGCCAGCACTTCAGAAAATAACAGAGCGAAATACACGTACTACGAACGAATTACGGAACATGCATACATACATCGTTACGTTCGAGAAGGCAGTCTCCGTTTTGCATCATCTAATCCGGATTTACAGTCGAAGTTCCGATTGTAAAACGACATGTTGAACCTAGAAGCGCGCGTCCCGCAGCTTTCTAGCCGGCAGAGCCGCAATACGGTTCCGCGTCCCAAATAGACAAGTCGCACTCAACGTCTTCTGCTGGCGTTCCTCCTGCGAGACGCCCTCTATAGGAGTTCCGTTACCGAGACTCTCTCTCTGTGTGTGGGTGTATGACGAGGAACGATGCGGTAGCTTTATTAGTGCGGAGATCCGAGTCTCTATACCACCGAAGCGGCATCTATCGGAGAGAATGGTAAGCGACGGGAGGACTTGAAGAGGAAGGCGAGCAGGGTTTAGGATGTGTTTGTCTTATAACGAGGAGGAAAACGCCGTCGTAATTGAATTTCTGTTTATTCTTAGCCGGTCGATATTCAGAGCGAAGAATGAGGATGGGATATGACAGTTCGGGGGGAGGCAGAGAAAAAGAAAACGTGGATTTTTCAAAAACAAAAAGAAAATCCGATGATAATGTAATAAGCATGTTTAGAGGAAGAATATTTGACAATCATTGATGGTGTTTGGGCCTGTTAGAAAATCTATATTTCGCAATAGTTTTTAGTATATTAATCAATAACTTACAATATTAATTTGTGTGCATAGTAAGAAACAAACATGAAATTGACATTTTGAATGTTACATAAACTAGGTATGTCATAGAATAGGCGAGAAACAGTTGATGATTGGAATAAGAAGCAGCAAAACTTTAGGTTAAAATGTATGTATTTAAGTAAATAGCGAGTGGTCAACTATAGCAAAACCACTATGGTTTTGTTCACATGGAGGAGGAAGCTTTCCAAACTCCAGTGTCCCACTATTTAGCCAAGGTTAAATATCTGGGTGTTTTCTTGGATGCCAAACTGCTATACAAATTACACCTAGAGCATGTGACGAACAAAGCTATAAGGAACTTCTGGGCCTGTAGAGGTATGTTCGATAAAGCGTGGAACCTAAAGCTTGCAATAGTACATTGGCTGTACACGAAAATTATAGTACCCTCTATAACTTAACGCCATATTCATAGTGTTTCCTTAAGGTATACTTTTCCTTAAGATTCTCCTTCACATAAAAATTTTGGTTTCATAGACCACATTTTTTCCTTAAGGTTACCTTACATAAGGAAAATCTTAAGGTAGCTCCGTAAGTACCTTAAGGATACCTTAGGAAAGAATACTTGATATAAATTTGACACATGTTGTCATTTTGGATGTCATTAATAATTTTTTTTTTTTTGAAGGGGATGGGTAACGCCTAAGCTATATTTTTTAGCTTGTCAGGTCCCCCGCAGAGCCAAATCTCCCTCCTAATCAACATTACGACCCCGGAAAAAACCGATTATCGTAATTGACCAGAGTGAGATTAATAATAATAATAATAATAATAATAATATCAATTTATTGGCATTATACAAATTATACCTATGTACAGTCGCGAGCAAATGTTATAGGCACCTCTGACAAAACTAATGGGTTTCATGTTTCTTGCATTTTTTTTGTGACAGTTATGTCAACGTTTATATAATCGTCTTTATGTATGTATTTACAATAGTCTTTATAGATACCTTTTGTAAATATATTATTTTTTTTAATATATTTTCAAGTCTTCGAGAAGTCACTTTCCCCCTCCCATCTAAAAAGTATTATAGCTGAACTAAAAACACTCTAATATGCAACAAATTAATAAGATCTCTTAAAATACTAAAATATTTGTAATGTATTACCTACAAGTTTTTATTTTCTCATTTCTTACTGTTATATTCCCAAAATTTAGGGTGCCTATAACATTTGCTCGCGACTGTATATACATATCATACTCATATATGCAAAAAAGGCTAAATCATCGTAAGATGCTCTTCCTCTAACCTCCAATCAGTTATGACGTCCAGATTTTCACATTGTAATGTTGGCCAAAAGTTTAGTTTATGCACTTGATACTCATCCAATTTATACTTCGTTTCATTTTTCGAAGACCCAAGCAATTTTAAACGTCCTCCTGTCGCTTTGACAGATAATAAAAAAAAATCGTTCATTAATTAATTAATGGGATGCAATGGCAGATTTAGAGGATTTTTTGAATTATATAAATATAAATTATGATAGTAATAGACAATCGAAACAGTATATCAGGGACGCACAAAAAACTCGTGAAATAGTAACGCAGAATTTAGAAAGAGGTATTGTTTTTTTAAACAAATTCCATACATTTTATTGCCGTTTGTTAACGGACGATTACCAAGCATAGAAAATCCTGATGGTTTACCCATATCACTACTTTTTTGCACTATTAACTTCTTGTGCTTTTTTTTCTCACTGATATACAGTTTCAAGGTAGGTAAATAAATTTTTATGAAAGTCCTACAACATTGTATTACCAAATATTATACCAGTAAACGTATTTATATTGTATTTGCATATAACATACAACAGTATAGTTGATACAGCAGATTCGAGGTTTATCCGCATCATTCAAAAACTTTTAACTGCGTTTGCTAAAAAAAAGACAAGACGCTTTGTATGAAGAACGATAAAAAAATTGGTCTGAAACCTGAAAAAATGTTTTGAAATAGAAAAAAAAAAGATTCTTTGCTCTTATTGTGCAAATGATAGGAGTTTCAAATTTAAAAATACTTTATATTATGATCTATCTATTCAGTTTACACAAATTTCTAACCATACTAATCAAATAAAATTGAACCAAACCACTATCTAATCATAAACGTCACAAACCAGTCGTAAACTATCAACAACAAATTTAAAATAAATATTATAAATATGGAAGATTATAAGTACAAAAGTAATATGTGAAGCTAGTCAATGTGACATGCAGCTGATTTTATAGCAATGTGATTTAATAGAATTCTATTTATCAATTCTAAAGGAAGCATCCTTGTCCGAGAATAGCCGAAATGAGTCTCCTTACGTAAGTCATAGTTTTCCTTAAGATTTTGCCCGGACTATGAATATGGAAGTTAGATCTTGCTAGTCTGGTGGCATAAAGCAAATCTAGGCTATGCTATATATCTAAGTGCGCTTAGTAAAGTCCAAAGGATTGCCTGTCTGGGCATCGCTGGAGTTATGTCCTCGACGCCGACGGCTACTATAGAGACCATTCTTGGGCTTCCCCCGCTGCAGTTGGTGTTGTGATCTGAAGTAATCCTAGGGGCTTACAGAGCAAATGTAGTGAATGTAAGCAACCTTGTAGAATTACTACATTAACAATCATGGGGATGTGACAATTTATTGATAAATTTTTGCTGATTTTTGGTATTTTTTTTCAAATCGTTATATTACTACTGAAAACTGGCAGTTATGATTTACTACTTGAAACTTGCCAAAATTTCAGCTTTGTCACTCAGCTTCCTCAAGGTGTTGCATTTTTTTTTTTGGCACGCAGTTTATATCTAACTAAATAATTTGATTATAGAATATCTGCCTATATTAAAAGTTTTTTGGTGCCTTCATTGTAATTAGTAAAAATATACTTAAAAAAGCCATAATTTAAAAATAACAAAATAAAAAAAAATTAGAGACTATAGTGATATTTTAATAACGTTTAGTCATATATTCCACTATACTTTTCGTTCGTATATGCTAGCATATGTACTATACGTTAAACTATTAACTAAACCTCTAAAACCCAATAGCTATCTATGGCTACTATTTTACAGAAGGGCTTCAAGAGATTTCTGCTATTATCTGACGGAGTCACGCCCAAAAACTTTCAGTAGTTCAATATTTCGCGACCTCTCTTTGTTAATTGCATACTCTATCCCCAGCTGGGTAGACAGCACCATTACTGCGGCAGTAGAGCGGTACGCCACTGATATTCCGATAATGCGGGCAACGAACGTGATGGTCACGTCAGGATTTAACCGAATCCGTCCGCATGTTCCGATGCAATCGTCGTGAATAATATATCCCGTTCCCCCCATTGACGAGAGAGGGCGGACGTGCGCCCACAAAACACCGACGATATCGGATCCTTATCGGAGCGGAGAACAGTCGACACCGGAACTCTTAAAAGATTAATGGCGATATGCTAATGAATATACGCAACTTCTTGCGGTGTTCGGTTTATTTATGGGACCGCTGTCAAGTTGCCGCGCGTTTCGATTCGCCAGTAAATTATTCATGACTGCTGAGATGACGTTCGGGAAAGTTAATTTTGGGCAAGGAAAAAGTGCGCGGGGGTGTTTTCGAGAATCACCCACGGAAACGAAAATAATATAATACCATACACATTGTTTGACTTGATCAGCAAAAGTTAATGGCAGATGTGGGGGTATGTAACATCTTTCTCAAATTTAATGCGAATCTAAGCTCTACAAATCTTTTTCTAAGTTTCTCGATTCTTTATGCAATCGAAACTACAAGTAGATACTCTATACCTAGCGATAGGTGATTCAGAATTGTTCCCCAATCATTTTTAATTAACATTTAAGTGTGCTTTATTTTGGGTTGCATAAAGAATCAAGAATTTATTGGGCTTTGACTCGCATTTAATTTGAGAAAGGTAGTACGGCGAATAGTTCTGGCCAAACAGCTGGAGAGAATCTAGGAAAAAGTCGTGCTATACGGAGGTGCTACTGAGGTGCCACAGAAAGCTTAAACAGCTGACGGAACATCTAAATGTTACTTTGAGATGGGTGCCAGGTCGCTCTGGGATCAGAGGCAATGAAATAGCTGACACGTTAGCAAGGGGCGCCAGCGATGATAGCTCATATGGCAGCATCAAAACGTTTGCTAGGTTCCAGCTTGCTGCTAAGTACTGCTGTTTTTAGAATGGATTAGCGGGCGTTAGACACTGTAAATCCTTAGGGCTTCAACCGGATGAGGAAAGACTTCGTAAGGCAGTCTTTATGAGCAGAGACAGATTGAGATTACTTACTCAGGAATGTTAACTGGGAACTGCGCACTAAATAAGCACTTGTACCGCTTGGGGCTAGTGAACTCTCCCCTGTGCAGGAAGTGTGGGGATGCGGAGGAAACTCCTGCCCACCTTTTTGCAAAACCCGGCAACTGTCCCGGCCGTGGACGAGGAGAGGCAGACACACTTTAATAATAATAATAATAATAGTAATAATAGTTTATTGTCATGACCAATTACAATTGGTATCGACATTGTCATTCATGAATACATGTATAAACTTATATATTAAATATAAATATTTCAATTATATATAATATATTAATAGATTAAAATAAACAATGTAAAAATGTATATGGGACAATACATCACATAAGAAAATGGTATTAAAATACTCGTCACAAATGAATGAATGAATATAAGCTAACTAAATATCTTTGTCGTTAAAATATTCATCTAGTGAGTAGTAGCACTTCCGATTCAACATACGTTTTGTTTGCTCCTTAAATGTAGTGAATTTAAGTATTTTATATGTAATTGGTAATTTGTTATATGCTTTTATTGCTAGATACTTTGGGCATTTTTCACTAAACTTAAGACGGTGTTTTGGAATTTCAAATATATGCGCATTACGTGTTTCATAAAACTGTGTATCAAGTCTGTTCCAATAATTTACATTCTTTTTTGCATAAACCAGTAAATTCCAAATAACTATACATGGTACAGTCATTATACCCATTTCTATAAAAATGTCTCTGCAACTAGTTCTAGGAGTAACACCTTTCATCATACGAATTGCTCTTTTCTGTAAGCGAAAAACCCTTATAGAATTACTACTGGCTCCCCATGCAGTTATTGCATATGAAATTATTGCATGAAAATGAGAAAAATAGTACATTTTTAATATAAAGGCATCTACTACCCCTCAACCTACTCAATACAAAATAGATTGGAGCCAATTTTTTACATAATAAATTTATGTGTTCATTAAAGTTTAGATTGCTGTCAATTATTAATCCTAAAAATTTTGTATTCTCAACCTGAGTAATGCTAGTTTTATCTATTTTTACTAAATGAGAAAGCAATTCTATCCCTTTTTGTAGGTTTAAATTCTACGCATACAGTTTTTGTTAAATTTAAATGTAGATCATTATTTTTAAAATACGTAGATAGACTCGTTACAAAATCACTAGCTGCAGCACCCAAATTTTTAACATTTTCTGTACAAACAAAACTGACGTATCATCGGCAAACAAAATAGTATCTGGTCTTACTAAATCATTTACATACAAAAGGTACAGGAGAGGTCTCAGCCCATGAAAAACAAAAAAAAAAAATAGGTCTAGAAAAAACAATCTAATAATTTACAGATTTTTTTTTGTGTTGCACCGTGTAACCAATAAAGTAGTCGTATTTATTTAAATGGTTTAAAATTACTTTCGTCCATCCGATACTTAACATTTTATTCGAACAAAATGTTTTCGTCTAGTATCTAATTTCGTCGAATTCCGGTCTCGCCGGAGGGGATTCGGGGATTATTTACCGAATGCTTGATTGATCGCGCCGTTTCTTTCCAAATTGATCGGAGACCGGAGCACTAGTCGCTTTCGGCTGTGTTTCCTATGCCTGGGGACTATCGCTACGTTTGTCCTTTTCGCGCAACTGTCGTGGCTCGCCTGGAACGCCTGGAAAACGGAAACTATCCTCTGCGGAAGGCCGCCATGCGAAAGTTCACAAGTTAAATTCCGTTACGAAGCGACGAACGGAACGTGATGGGGAAAGATACCGGCGCTGTTGCTATGCCCGAAGTGGAAGAAGGGTGTTCCCTTGTGATCGACTGGACGGACGATGGAGGTACATAAATGACGAGTAGAGAGGGACTTGTGTGGTGTATGTTTAGTTTCGATGTTAACCTTTGAGAAGTAAATGTAAGGCGCTGTGGAATTGGTGAGGAAGCTCTAATGTGGGATCAAATTTTGTTGGCATAATTTTCGGTGATGTTTGAATTATGTGGTGAAGTAGCCAGAATATTAAAAATAATATTTTAGTTCAATAGCGCACGTCCGGCATTAGTATACTGCGAAGCTTTCAGGATTTTCCAATGTATGCTCTCTATATCTATCTCTCTATCGATCGATGCAGTTCCTTGTGAGACACTCTGTATACGCAAAGAAAATGTATTTCTTTAATTTATAAGCTTATCCTGAAATAAATTACAGCGACGTAAGTAATGTAACATCTCAAGTTTATAACGGTGTACCAAAAAGGGTATTTTGATTTTATTTAGAGCCGATGTACTCTTACATACTGGATGTAACATTTCCGTCGATCAGAATAATCGACGTAAATGTTGCATAGACAGTTTAACCTGTTGTTTAACATAACCGCGAATTGTATTACTGAAAGAGGAAAGGATTATCAGTAATTAAATCAAGCAAGAATTGTACGACAAAATTACATAGATAATCTACAATAGTTTGTAAAAATGTATTGATAATAAAACACTTAAGTTTTAATAAAAAAAAATATATTTTTCTGTAAGCAACATATCTATTAATAAACACAAAAAATTCATTTTATAAAATTAAAAATCAAAATTATTGTTTTCGAATTTGTATTTCGAAATTTCAAAATTTATTTTTTTTTTGCTTTCAACTGATAATATTTCTCTTGGGATTCAAGTTTTTTCATTTGTATATCTTCATAAACAGATGTAAGTTTATTTATTGATTCTGAAATTGTGGCAACATAAGTGGAATTTTTTTCATAATAATTCAATAGCTATTTCAGTAATTGGTGTCGTCTTAATATGTGTTTTCTTTTTTAATTTATCTTTAACATCCTTTTGTTGTCTACAATGTGGTAGTGGTTGAGCTTGAGATATATCCAAAATAATTTCTGTCTCATCTTCATTAATACTAAGGGGTTCATTAGGTTTAACAATCATTGCTTCCGTATTTTCTGTGAGTTTTATGTTTTCCTGTAAACCACCTTCTTCGCTAATAATTGTATTTCCAGTAACACATACTTTTCTCCAAACGGCAAGACCCCTTTCCTCTAAGTCTGATAGTTTAATATCTACAGGAGAACCTCCTCCAGTACCTTCTCGATGTTGATTTAGTTTACGATGTTTTGCTCTAGTTGCATTTTTCCAATCTTTGAAACGCTTTTTCCACTCATTAGTGGTTAATTGTGGAGCGTTTGCAACACTGTTAAGTTTGACTGTTGATGTGTCCCATTTTTTGTTTATATAGTCCTCTTGTAATGTTGGATTAATTGTCCCACTTCTGAAAGCATAATCCGCTTCCATGTCTGCTAAATAAATCATATACTGTTCTTCAACCGTGTTGCGTTTCCTTTTCTTTACATTACTGCCGTTTCTATATAAAAGAAACAAGTAAATTTAATTCTTCTAGCACATTTATAATAATACTTACAGGAAATCATCATTTACTGCCATTTTTTTAAATATATATTCGGAGTTTTATATTAATTAAAACAAATATTAGATGTAAAACTACCCACATAACCTGAATATGAAGATGACCTTATATGAAGTTAGTCACGGCGCAACACTGTTCTTACATCCTGAAAGATACAGAGACAATTTCAGAATACAAAAAATGTCACTGCTGTAAACTTTGATGTTACATCACGCTGTAAGCTACATCGATACAAAATATTAAATTTTGCGGTGATGTATGGCGTTTTTTTCAGAATAACAGCATCAGTTGTACCATTTGTTTACATTTGACATTTGTCACTTTGAAGTTGTTATTTGTTACAAATAAATATAACTATATTTAGATTCATATTTAAAATTTATATTTCTTTAATAGAAAAAAACTTTAAATGTCGTTTTATAGTGTGACGAAACAAAATTTAACTGGGTTTCGCTACAAATAAAGATTATAATTTATTAAATTGCATTTTTACGTTACATAACTCTTCCTATAAATGAAGAAACGACATTTGAAGTTTCTTTCTATTATAAATTTTAAATATGAATCTAAATATAGTTATATTTACTTCTGACAAATAAATACTTAAAATGCTGTCATTAAAAGTGATGTGTCAAATTTAAACAACTGGTACAAGCTAAATTTAAATTAAGGAAATATATCTTATTTACATATATACAGGGTATTCCACGTAAGTGGGTTCATTAAAAGTTTATGATGTTCTATTATTTACTTATATTTGAGATCTTAGCACCATTATCTGTTGGAGTGAAACTAAAAATGTGAAATACTTTAACCAAAATATCACTTCCGGTTGACCGAAAATGGACGTCAATTTTGTTATTTTAAATTGAATGATATAATTTTTTATTCATTTTTGGATTCTACGGCCATAAATACGTCAGTCTTCATTAGCCATTCCTATAACTACATGTTGCTGTTTTTGAGTTATTTAAGATTTTCTTTTTTTTTAGTCATAATCATTGCATCATTGAGAAATTAATATCTCGGTTAATACTGCAAGTAGAAGCTCCAGATTTGCTATGTAATGAATGTAGATATAATTCTAAGAAACGATATGCACACTTCAGATTCTAACATACAGGATGTTCAAAACTGAGAAACAAAGTGATATATTTTCAAATGCAGAAAACTCATTTTTTTTAAATAGAACATCCTGTATTTTAATTCTAAATTAAGAAGTAAATATCATCCTCTATCATTTTATATAGCATTCCCTATACCTATCTTTAATAGATTTTGAGATATAAACGATTTTAATTTATTTAATTAACAGATTATTATAGGAATTATAAATTTATTATTATCATTAGCAGGTAGATGGATTTTTTTGAAATAAATAAACGTTATGGATTGAAGAAGATTTATTTATTATTAAGCAAATAAAACACATAAATATTGTTTTACATAAAATATAATAACATGTGATGCACAGATATTTCTAAATTGCTAAATTATTTGAACGATTAATAGTAAATTATCACAACTATAATTTGCTTTTCATTTATTATTACATAATATTTATCATTTTAATGGAAGAAAATAACCTTTGATGAAAAATTATTTTATCAATTTTGTGTATATATACGTATATTTATATTTATAAGGTATGTGTAAAATAAACATGTCATAATAATACTAGTATTGAAAATCCCCTGAATATTGAGTGCGAAGTAAATATTTAAACAATCGAAACCCTTAAATAAATTTCAATATTAAAAAAAAAATAAAGATAAAATTGGTTGTTGGTAGAAGAAGAATCCATGGAGATGGGGCGGTTAATCCCTGGACAAGTCGCACAGGCAAGGAAAGAGCGTTATCGACTCGGGTAAACGAGACTCACGTGGATTGAAGAGCGATACGGGGCAGTTCGCTGTGGGCACCAACCACCTTTGCAGAGTGGTATTACCAATGCCCTGCCCACGCACCTCCCCTTCGTAAAGGGGCCTTCCGCACATTCGTCAAGTTGCCACCGAGAAACACTACAGTCCCAGACCCCGATTGACTAGATATTACCTGGGATTATATAACCGCCAGTCGTCGCTGCAGCCGCTGGTAGAATACAGTAAAAAAAGAGGATTGTCTAAGCAACTTAATGCTTGTCAGACGCACCCCCCCCGCCGAATCAAATCTCCCCCCTTCATCATTATCATGGTTCCGGAAAATGCAGTAACCACAATTGACCAGAACGAGATTTGAACCAACGGTAACCTGATAATAGTCGAGACCCTAAGAGAAGTCTTAAGGAACTCGGCTATCACAAGCTTTAATTGCAGTAATAATAAATAAATAAAAAGAATTAAAAATCGCGCACCCCCACCCACCTGTTTAAACGCTCTAAAATAAATAATAATGATAATTGAACCCATACAATATTATATACGTACATATACACTTACAAACAATTACAGGTAATTAAATTAAAATCTTTTATTTGAATCATTGAAATAAACAACGCCATTATAATTTAATTCCTACTTGGCGCTGGTTTTAATAATTTTTCACATGATGTACAAATGTTATTGAGTACTTTGTATATCTATGTATAAACTAAATAAATAAAAGCAGTGTTTGCGGATCGTTTAAGTCCCTGACTATAAAATTATAATAATAAAAACAAAAAGATTAACATCCGTACCACCGTTTATATATGAAAGTGAAACCCGAGAAAATCAAAATAAAAAATCTAACGACTAAAAGTCCGTAGTCCATCGGATCAGATGGTAGTCAGGGATGTCCCTGGTCGAAGGACCAAGCGGCATGTAGGGCGCGGCCATCCCGGTGGTGACGCAAGTGAGTACGTGTAACAGTGAGATTAGCAGGAGATATAGGTAGGCACATGCCACACTCCGTGACAGTACGTAGTCTGACATATGTAACCTTTGTGAATCTTTCACAGTACCCCACGTCTGACATAAGCCACTTTAGCAAAGTACTCTGGAAAGCACCTCACTCTCGCTGCCGGTCTACCACCACACCCACACCAAGTGACTACCCCGAGACCCTACGGCCAATCCGTTGCGTCCAGTCAGGAATCATGTGATGTACCCGTCACCGACTTCATCTACGGCCGCTAAGCTAATTTCTCTAACAGTGAAAAAAATTGACAAAAATAAAATTCGCGTCATAACCGTTCGCGATTAACATTCATCAATCCCACAAAACGATGTACGAACGAAAAAAACAAAAGATAACCTAAGCTGGAGCTTAGAAAACAAAAACAAAATGACGGTAGCTATAAAATCGCGTTCCCCCACCCTCCTCTTTAAAATGATCTAATATAAATAAAGGAAACGGTGGCATTTAACGAAGTACATAGATATACAATGCACGTACAAATAATAATTACAATTAATTGATTCCTTCTTGGTTACAATATTCTTAAGGGATTCACAACCGTTCGCGTTTTGGAAAAATCGCGGAAAATACTAAACAACAAAAAATACTAATCAAGAAATAATAATTAATGGAGACTCTAATATAAATACCTTATGATATCCATCCTGCGATTCTTTTTTCCTGGTCAATTCTTCGGCCCTTCATTCCGCTGCCTTTAGGTCCTTATTGTTCCGAAAATCCGATGACGGGATTACCCTGTGACAATAACAATAATAATCGTCTTGACTAATAATTAATTACTAATTAAATTAGTCGATTTTTCTAATGTTAAAAGCAACGCCAAATGCAACAATAGGACACCATATCAAAATTAACTTTATATATCAATTCACCTTACAATTAGTTTGGAATTGTTCGTGCATGGTCCCCGACCGACGCGGATTTTGGGAAATGTAACTTACAAGTAACCGATGCAATATTCCGTCACCTACCTTTGTTTATTTGATGCGAAAATTTCGAAGCAAAATCCTACAGATAGTTTGCATCGGTAAAAAAATGAAGCAAATAGAAAGAATGTTCGATTCCCATACACAATTCACAGTTACTAATAATTTACAGTTTAAAAAAAAATGATATTCGTATCGCGAAAAAGGACGCCATCCGAAATAAGCAAATACAAACGAGACGCTAAACCGCCAAATTGGTTCGGAATCTTTCGTGTATTATCGCCCATGCGCGCGATGCGAAATTTGAAAGGAATTTATCGTGCAAGCTGGCGATGCATACAAAAAAATTAATATGTAAAAAAAGGACTTGGAAATATATTACGTCAATGTAATAAAATAATAAAAGATATATAAACTGTACTGTAAAAATTTCAAACGCCTACAATGTGTATTTCTATGAATATTCTACAACTAAATATTAACAGGGTCATCAACATACCTTCATTTATCCCGCGTAGAAAATACGAAGCAAAATCCCACATTCGATTTGATATCGGCAAAAAAATAATGCACATAGAGAAGCTATCAAATTCCTATACTCGCACAATTCACTAATCTACAGCTGAATTAATTGATTTTCGGGATGCGAAAAATGACGCCGTCCGAAACATACAAATGCAAAGCAGCAACTGGACGCGTTATGATTGATTGGGATTGATAGCACGTGCGTCGTCATCGACTGACGCAGAATTAGACAAAGCAACGCCTACCTGCTTCCCGGCAATAGATATAAGAAAAGGTTTGAAAATACATTACGGCAAAGTAAGAAAAAAAGGTATAACATTTAACAGCAATAAAACAATCTCAAGGGCAAGTTTTAAGTAAATATATACCATTTATTACCTGGATATTTCCTTATTTAATTAATCCGGTCTGCTGTATGAGTTTAGATATCAAAATAAGAAAGTAATTGAAGTGGTTATATATTATACAGGTATTCCACGTAACTGGTTCATTAAAAGTTGATGATGTTCCATTATTTACTTATATTTATATAAATATCACTTCCGGTTGACCGGAAATGGATGTCAACTTTGTTATTTTAAATAGAATGGCATACTTTTTTATTTATTTTTGGATTCTACGACCATAAATACGTCATTCTTCGTTGGATATTCCTATAATAATAATAGTAATATGTATTTATTGCAGTCGACCATACACGGCATTGGGTACGTCATAAAACAGAAATGTATAATATATAAATAGATACTCTAGTAATATAAAAAGTAGAAAAATGTATAACAGTAACACTTACAAACATATATAAGCAACACCTGGAAAAATACTGCTAATACATACTAACAATAAGTATTATGATCCAGAAATTCTTAGATTGAAAAAAACTTTGATACTTTTAAGGTTTTTGGACACGTCTGTAATACCAAAATAATTTTTAAATGTCGTCATAATAGACTCCAATATATATCTACGGTTCGATCTAACTATTTACAGCCAAAATCCCGATTCAGTTACCAATTTTTCTTTTTTATTCCCGAGAGGAGTTATTTATACCAATTTCCTCATTAAGCAATTATTAAATTAACACAAACAGGAGTCTTATGTACCTACACACTACATATCCATCCTACGAACGTCAAACGTACAGACAAGTGGGCTTTGTGTGTCAATCAGTTGACGTTTAGACCGGTAGGAGCGTTGATGGCCAACATCGACGGACAGCTCGAGACCAGCTAAACAGCATGGCAGATTGTGTTGACTGCCGATGAGCAGGAAGTGTGATAGATAGCTAGGATGAACCAGAGGTAATCATCGCTGGCAAACAGGCCGCCGAACGTATCGTCATTGTTGTTGTATCGGACGTACATACTACAAGCGACTTCATGCCGCGATGCAAAACGGTGGCACTGCGCTGTTGGAATTACTCGGCATAATGCCGGTTGATTGCGGGCAATGAGCTAGATCTGTTACATCTATCAACACGGTTGCATCCTGTCGACTATGGGGCTTTGTTTTCGGAACGATGTAACTATTGTATTGTCAGTTTAGGATGAAGTATTTTCCGTTTTTGAAATTCTTTAGTGCTTTGTTTTTACTTTTTGTAGTTGGACTTCGTGTCTACATAATTTCAACCATGTTTATAATAAATACATTGTAGTAATGAAGCCTTATTGCGCACGGGTTCAATGCTGTTTGATTCTTAAATTTCCAAAAATTTGGTAGAAAATTATTATCTATATAATGATCTTGTGGAGGAATTGGAAATGGACGAAAATCCAAATAATGAATGTGTGGAATGCACAATATTTGAAACTACTCAAAAGAGGGAAATTCCTTTCAAGGAGATGTTGTCTCACAATTAGGAGGAGTAGCGGAAGTAAACCGGTTCACATTGCAAAATTTCATTAACGTGAGATACTTCAAAATAAAAAGGATAGAAAATGGCGGCAAATTTAAATTTATAACCAACGCACAATCTTTTGACAAACTGACAGATTCTTTGACAGATGCCAGATAGTTATTTAACCTTATTAATTTTTTTAAAATACTTTCGACAGGTCACGTTGACAGTTTAAATAATGAATCACATGATGACAATTTCCGGAATATCTTCTTTTTATGTGTAAATGAGGTTATGCGAAAGCCATACAAAAGACAAGGTATAGTTTTGATGTAAACAAGGCTGTCATCAGTTATGCCCGCCATTACTATTATTTTGACGTGTCAAGAAAGTAGTTCTTTTGTCCTCAAATGTCATGTCAACTGTCAAAATCATAAAGCAGAGCAGACCGTGGTATTTACTATTAGCCTTTTTTTAACATTTTTTTTTAACGTGTGCAAACATTACCTTTAGGCCAAACGAAATTTTATAAATATGGCTTATTGTTAGTTTTATATCCATTGCTATCACATAGATATTTGCAAAATGATCAAAAGAAGTCACTATAGATGGGTATAAAATGATTAAACTTAGTTTTGCTTATTCCAAGTGGGTTACGTTTAAATTGAAGGTTGATCGAGC
Organism: Protaetia brevitarsis; assembly: GCA_004143645.1. Lineage (NCBI taxonomy): Eukaryota > Metazoa > Arthropoda > Insecta > Coleoptera > Scarabaeidae > Protaetia > Protaetia brevitarsis. Next base: position 6,742,476 of record RXPK01000257.1, read on the forward strand.
TTAAGTTTATTCAAGAATATTATGATAGAAAATAGTATCAATTTATCGGAAAATCGGATGCACATTAATTTCGCTAGCAACATTATTTTTTTACTCAACATTATATATTACATTTTTAATAAATTGATAGAGTGATCTTGTGGCTGAAACTTTTTCTAGGTTAAAGGTTTGTAGAATGATAAAAGACATCCGTTGTTAGAGTAAAAAAAAATTAGGAAATCTTTCCTACAATTATCCGGTTACGACACCTACTTTCACTTCCAATTAGTATATTTAGGGTAATTACTTAATTATCTGCACATTGATTGATTGATCTTTTTAAGTAACTGATTAGTGTCTCATTCCCCCAATTGATTTTATTCCAATTTCTAAATCAATAAAAGCTTGTTACATTTTAAAAGAAGAAAACCAGAAAACTACTTGTTTTGGCGGGCATACCTGGAGTACCACAAGGGTGCATATTAAAATGCTTGGATATTCAATTTTTTCGTGTTTCTATTAATCAGATTGCCAGATAAATTTGAATGTTTTAACAACTTCTTTAAGCCAATCTGCAAATTTCATTGTACGCAGAACTTGTATTATTTAAATGAAATATAAAATCTTTAAAAGGTTTCAATTTTACAAATATGCGAAAATATATATAGTAATCTTACTCATGCAGCCAATCCTATTTTTTATTTTTTATTGGCCTTGTATATAGGTGTACAATGACATTTCTACTTTTTGCACCATTTTTTTATACCACTCTCACGTTTTTTTTTACTTTGGAAGCGTTTCAAAGGTAATATGATTTATTTTTTATCCTACGCAATATCTTTGAGAGTGTAAATGTAAACTATGTTTTTGTAAATCCATCACGATGTGACATATGCTTTCTCGATGTAAATTATATTGCGGCAGATGCTGTTTGATCATGAAAAGTTTTCTGTCGAAAATACAGAATACAGGCATTCATTTGTTTTTAATTTTTGACATGTTACATATCAGCGTTTAAAGAGAGAGATTAAACTTAAAATTAAATAATACCTTTTCATACGCATCCAGTAAACTATATATGTCTATGTATATATTCAAACGGTTAGATTCTGTTTAAAATAAATTTATCAACGCCCTGGAGAGGATGATTTGTGAAAATTACTTTCGATTGAACGTTTGATGCACGCTTTTAACGTTGTGTATAATTTATTTTTATCCCACATCGTTGTAACCGCGTACATAAACGAAACAATCAATGATTATAGTCCTAATAAATCCAATAACAGGATGAAGAAATAAAAGCAGGCGTTGATAAGTATTCGGCTGTATTTCTTTTTGCGAAGCGCTGAATAAGTTATAAAAGCTTCTTTCTAAAGCAAGCAATTTATTTCGATTCTTCGTTTGGAATAATAATATTGTGTAGATATTATATAAAGATGTCCATCTTTTTAAGACAGGGATGAAAGCTTTCTAAATGTATTAAAACATCAATCGAAATATTTATTTCAGCAACACAGATTCCACTCTAAAATATCCCGACAACTCTCTCCCTTTAACAACAAAACGTTTCTTTAGTCTTATTAAATCTAATCTTTCTTCCGTTGAGATCTCCGGGCATTGTAAAGAGTATTTCTGACAGGCTGTTAGCTATTGCTAGCTGTTCAAGTTCATGTTGGGAGTGTCTGTAACCTACACGTTTACTTGTTTCCCCGTATAACGCTGTACTGCCAACTGGAAACGAACGAGTTGCGAGATTTTAGCGCTATCCTACAGGTGAAATAGGTAGTTCTAGTGTGTTGCCTGAAGCGACGAGAGGATCTCGCTATTATGTGGCTTTGTTGTGCTTGCCAGGTATTAACTTCAAACAAAGCGTCTCCTTTATAATCCCGCGGAATATCGATTCCCCAGAAGCCCCAGACTGCATGGGGGTCGCGAAACCGTTTGGCCTTTATTTCTTTTAACGAGGGGAATGCTACAGCTGTTTTTAATCACTTCCAGATAAATTTACCCTTCTCCCAGTTATCTTCGCCACGTAGGCAGGAGTTTGAGGGGATTTTGGCTGTGGGCTTGTGGTAACCGAAGTAAATATTTCCTTTCTCTTCTGTTTCTTGTTGTTAGATATTGTGATATAATTTAAAAATCACATAATTATTTTAATTCAAAGCATCCAGTTGTTTCACAATTGTTAATACAAAAGATCCATATCAAGGAAAACAAAAGATAAATAACTTACATTTCAGAAAAATCATGTTTTAAAAAGAATAAACAATAACAAACAGAAATATAAACCATTTAATTTAATAAAAATTACATCTCTCAACTATTGACATCTATCGGCAAAAACAGAAAATTTTAACTCTTCAAAAGAAACGTGTAATCAGTAAATCACATACAAATATTAAAAGAGATACCCAATATTTGAATGATATATATTTTTACATTAAATGTCAAAATATGTGATACCGAGGAGTGCCTTGAAGTTGCCAACCGGTTTATGAATGTGAACCAGCGACAAATACCGTAATATTCGCATAATACGAAGATTTTGGAGTCATGACCTGAAAAAGAGGTTTGTTTTAGAAAAGAAAAATAAAAGAGAGACGCGTAGGTAAGAGAAGAAAAATTAATGCCAGATTGATTGAAGCGAAATAAAAAGATTTCATACAAGAAAGCGACCATAAATTAAAAGAAAAAGTTATTCCAACTGTTGCAACCATTAAAGTGAACATTTAAAATCAAGAATATAACTTACCGGAGATATTGAGGCGAAAATCCAAGTTTAAAACATTCTAGAAGAAAGAAAATCATCTAGCCAGACATTTTTTCTGGACAGCGTAGAAAGAAGCTGGGAGGCATCACCAGCATTTCAATATATTCTGAAGATTCCACCATCAATAAGGAGGCAGTCCACGAAATATCTGAATATCTGAATTTGCAGAGAGTTACCAACTAAAAATAAACCCGTCCAAGTCACAGCTTATACTATTCGGTCCACAAACGGCTCGTATCTACTCTGAGCGTAATCTTGAAATTTTTATTCGAGGGCAACCACTTGCACCGCAAAAGGTCGTAAAGAATTTGGGGATGCAAATAGATAACCGATTACGCTTTGATCACAACACCTCGCATCTCATTAGAAAAGGAATTTCAGCCTTAAAAGCGGTTTATATTAACCGAAGTTGCTTTGATATCACCAGCAAACAGCTATTGTGTGAATCTTTGGTGCTCTCGCATTTTAATTACGGAGATGTACTGTATGGTAGCTGTCTCACGAAAGAAGACTCGAAAAGAATCCAAATGGTACAAAATTCCTGTTTACGTTTGACATATGGTATGCGAGGTAGGAGAGGTATTAGCCGAGCTTTGTTGGAGTCGCAGACCTTAAACATGCATAACCGCAGAATACTTCACAGCGCTTCATTTTTTTTTCAAAATACTAGAAAGTAAAATGCCTCCATATCTGTACAGTAAACTACGTTTTCGGTGTGAGGATCATAACATCAATGTTCGCAACAGACATCTGCTGACTATACCCAGGCATAGGACGGAAGTATGCAAAAGAAGTTATACATATAATGCAGCTGCGGTGGTGAACAAGTATATACTGGCAACGGACATTGGCACAGCCCCCAGGATTTCTGCTTTGAGGTGTATGATAAAGCATCGCCTGTTTACCGACCAGTGTGAAGGACCAGACTAGTGCTTGTGGGGGCGGATGGTTCGGGGTGGGGGACTTGGTTTGCACCTGCAATGTGTTGTGTGTAATATAGTGCATTCTTTTTTTTATTATCTTTTTTTTTTTCTTTTGTTATTAATTCCTGTATAATAGATTAAAGGAAGAACGCCAATGCAACAATGTATTGTTCTGTAGGCGATTTAATCTTTTTGGCAATGTGTGGATATAAATATGTAGGTTAAAGTATTGTTGTAGCTGTTGTTTGTAATTACCTTTCATGCTACTGCCAATAAATACACATTATTGTTATTATTTATTATTAAATAAACAGGCCTCTACTCTTCATTTTATAACACATGTGTGATTAAGATCGCAGAATTCATATCTAAAACGATAAATATAAATAAATAATATAAATATAATCTAATAATTGGAATTTTTTCATTTTACTAAAAAAAATACCAAATTGGTTAATATTAATTAATTTATCATTAAAATCTATTAATTTCAATAATTCACTAAAAAAGAAAAGATCGTTTATTGATTAATTTAAAGTTGAATCATAATTAGTATTTTGTGTTAAAGTTTAGAATCTAATCAGCACTTTAAACAACTTTAAGCAGATCGAACAGAGTTAAGAGGTTAAGTGGTAGAGAAAATTTTGTAAAAAAGTTAAAATACCTTAAAGGCGCCTCCACCACTTGTCGCGTCGTTAATTTAAAGGGGTACCAGGATCTATACTTACCCGACACTTTTTACGTCTGGGGGGTATAAAAAAAAAACACTTTTAAAACTACGAACAACTACATTTCCTCACAAAACCTCACAATCGACTCCCCAACTTCTTCTCCAGGCGGTCAACCCGAACCCTTGCTTGCAGTGTCTTCGTTTGCTAACTCAGCTACTATTTCTTTCAACGATCATACCACAGGAAACGAGGCTTCGATTTTCGTCTATTTACATATTATCTATACAACGCATAATAGAACTTTCCGTGGTAATATCCAGTTTCCATTTAAAACTTATATTTGATAACACTATGTAACACGTTTTTTGTCCTTGAGTGGTAAGCGTTATTTCCAACTTATTTATGTTTCAAAACAATAGAAAAATACTTTTATTCCCCTCTAATTTTGCTTTTGTGCCTAGGGCAACGAAAATTTGAAATAAACCCACATATGTATATCGTATGTCCACTTAAGTATGAAGCAAATGGGAAAAATTTTTATTGTTGAATTTATAAAAAAAATTATGTAAAATAAAAGTTGGTGCTTCTTTAAAAACATATTTTGTATTCTAACTTAGTTAAAATGCGTGGTTTTGCTATAAATTAAGAAAAAGATTAATTGTCTTGAGAATAAAACATGCTTATTTTTAAAGATACCAAAAAGCTCAAAAAAGCGAAAAGTACTTCAACTCCCTAAATGTGCCAAAATACAAATTTTCAAAGTAGAAATCAAAGAAATGGAATTCTACAAAATTACACAATATGAGCCAAACATTGAAAAAATACTTTTTTAATTTTTTTTTGTAAAAATGTGTTTTTTCGATTTTTACTTGAAAGTTGGTATTTTGGCATATTTAGGAATTTGAAGTACTTTTTTTCTAATGGAACTTCTTCATATCTTTAAAAATAAGGGTGATTTATCCTCAAGACAATTTCTTTTTTTTTCTTAATTATAGTAAAATTACGAATGCTAATTTTATGGCGCCATAAATTTTCCTTAAAATTAGTCTGCATATGCGCTTTTATTAATATATTACAAATAAAGATTCTAAAGCAGACTATCATCTGTTAACACACATTTCTTCTCTGCAATTCGACACACCGAATTAAAAATAAAAACATTGTTGCTAGATTCCATTTCGCCGATCTGTGAGACGAGCCTTGTCTACAAATTTATATAATGAGGACAAAATTGCCATTCGTTACCTTAACGGGCAAGATTCGTAGATAAATTTGTAACTACGACGTCTGCGAGACGACCTTCAAGTACTTACCAATTTGCACTTGCTATCCGCTTGCAAGTTCAGTAGCAATTCTAGTACTTTTGGGAAGTATACGAATGTCTCATTGTTGTCTGTCTGCACGTAATTGTCACCTACTTGGTTTGAGCTTCGGGGAGACGCTTTGAATTATATTAAGGTGGAATTCTTGAATTTGCATTCGCATCTGGGACACTCAACGCGGCGACATTGGAATCGTACTATACGTATGTATGTGAACAGAGGTCTCGCCGTGTTCTAGCCGGGCATATATCACCCCTGGCTGAGATAGAGGTGATATATGCTTATAACATTTTAACGATTTAAGAGGCCTATATATATTAAAGTAACGTCTAACGTCTGGCGTATTTTTTTATAACTTCCCCCCAGATGGTTCTCGCGCTATCAAATAAAAGAATATGTTATTTCACGAGAATTGTTTTCAATAAACAATAAAAAAAAGCAAAGTGGGAGGAATATTAGGGATTTGAGTATCTTGTTAGTTGACCGAAGTAATTCTCTGTGTTCATTTTTGCCTTGCCAAAAATTGAAATTTAATAGAGCTTTGCATTCGTATAGAATGTGGTAAGCTTTCTCTGTCATCGCATTGCACAATCTGCGGTTGGTATTTCCAGTGTTGATTCCAATTTTTTGTAAATGTCTTTTCAGTGTACGGTGTTTTGTTCATTCCTACTGAGCTGCTTTCTTTCTGATGGTCCCTCAATAAAGTACTTATAACTACACTGTCTGCAATTATAAATGCGGCAGTTGGAAATTGTTTCAATATTTTCCAAAAAACTCTATAAATATATTTCCAAAACTGAAACTATCACGTAGACTTCCGCAGTCCGTTGTACATATTATACTCTGCTTGGCTCCCGGGTGGAACCGCGTTCCCTGAAGATATCCCTTACGATTGTGAACGAAACGTTGGCTAGAAGAAAATTTAGGACATGGTTCTAGCTGAGAAACCAAGCAGAGTATCATATTCGCGAAACTCACTTTAAACGATATTCTTCGGCAATAGTTATGATGCGATATTTGCAATGGAGATGTAAAAAGAATGGATCAGATATGTGCATTTCAAGCAATCGGGAGTGACGTCTTGCAGACAGAAACGTGCAGATTGCAAATAATCCCCTTACTATATAACCGCTTTTGATGCTAAGATCATTTTCCAAAAAAATCTTGCCGGTGCGTCGTTAAGTCCAGGCAGTGTACATTTAAATGTGGCACATCCATTATTTTGTAAGAGCAACGAACTCCAATCAGTGTTTTACCTAGGCGGACATCACACTATAAACGATTTTTGGCAAAGAACTTGAAGAAAACTTCCATCTTTTAGAAAAGTTGATCTACTAAAGTTCTTTGTCAAATATCTTTTAACAAAGAAATTTTAATCTTCCGCATTTTCTTGACGTATCATCAGTTTGTAATAAAACTCAAACTTTTCTCTACTTTTTAAGTGTGCTGAACCTTCAGCAGTGGAGCAATATCAAGAATATGGACGAATGTTGGATGTGGTTCTTTCAAGTTTGTCGTCGGGGATTACTGTGGTGCAAGATGAGCTGCCACTTGTTCCTGTTGATCCTTATCCTCCACCGCTTTCCATATCTGTTAGCACCATGGCTCCGCAAGCGACTTGAAATTTTCCATCAGCCAATAATAAGCGTTTCTACTTTAAACGAGCAGACTTTATTAAATCATACAATGACCTCCTGTACACCGATTGGTCGTTTCTCGAATGTCTGGATGATGTTGGTGTTATGCTTGACGATTTTTAGAATATACTCTATCTGCCAATATTGTGTGCCTCTATAATAATTGCTAATCTTAAAGTTAAAGAATACCACCAAAAAGGTTTACGAAATTTCAATTCTGATGTCACCACAATGAATTTAGACGTCTTAGAACTCTATGCAAAAACCAAATCTCCTCCTCACACCAGTCATATCTCCAGAAGGTTGAATGGACAATTAAATCTAATCCTAAAGAATTATTTAACTTTCTAAAGATCAAACGAAGAACTACGAGAATTCCTGGCATTTTGACTAACGATGACCGAACGTTTGAATCACCTCAGATACAGTGCATGCATTTGCGAACCTCTTTTCTCTCACTCATACGGATTCTTTTGATGGCTACAGTGATTACCTACCTACTGTCTTGGGATATGTAACCGAGAAAATTATGTCAACTCTGCCTCAGGATTTCACTGCTGCACTGTTGAAAATTTTAACGAGTTTAAATTTGACGAGCAAAGATAGACAAGTATTATCTATTGCTAAGAGGTTATTTTGTCCAACTGATACGTGGAATTATAAAATAATTCTAGTCACATTTTATTTGATCTAGACTAGACAAATTTACTAGCTGTTTCACTAAATGAATGCGATCTATTGGATGATTTAACACCGTTTTCTAAACACGACGTCTTTTTAATATGCAACTCTTATGTCTTAGTGCTATAATATTCTCTCTTTAAGACGTTTTCTCAATTATAAATATGCAGAACTACTATTTAAAATTTTGGTTTCAACTAAACGTGCCAATTTTAAAATGATTTTTTGAGAATCATTATAAAATTAAGTGAATGTTTGTGCTATTTGATTCAAATCTGAACTAATATGTAAATAGATGTTCCCAATACATCTTTTAGATGCTGAAATTTTTCATGCACACTGGAATTAACGTGTAATAACACAAAGTTACACTTTGCAGGTCAGTACACATTTGGTGGTTTGTTTGGATATGTTAATACGCAGAAACAAACCCGAAAACAGATACACGTGTAATGCATGTGGTGCGTATAATGTAATATTGTATTAGATTAGGTGGGGTTTCTATATTTTTATCCGAGGGAAAAATTTTTATTGGTTGACGCTTCTGAATGTCTAGAAAAATAGTAAGTCCTCATATCTGAACAAAGAATTCACACGAAATTTCTGTTCTATTAAACACACGTAGTCAACTCGTCTGGCAAAGTTTGTAAAAATCAACACTAATATATTTGACTAGCGCAAAATTAACGCCAACACCGATAATATTTTCAACAGTGTGGTGATGATATGCTACCCAGTTTTCTGGTACACGACTACCGCTTTGTCTTTACTAGACCGTGATCAGTATTATACAGATGTTCTTACCAAGCACAGAGATGTTCATAGTGCCCGTTTTTTGTGGAAATTAATTCATACTAAATTTCATGCTCCTTTTCTCCTGTCTTGTATCTCCTTTAATGTTCCTCGTTTTATTATTATTAAATGTTACTTTGTCAAACATTTTTTATCAAAGACATTTTACAGCGTAATATCTGACTCTCGGTGAGTAGATGTTAGAGAAATTTCGCGTGTTATAATAAATCATTTCAATGACTTTTACGCTTTTAGCACGTATTTACGGAGCCGTCCTGTCTGAGTGCTCTTGGAAATATGTTCTACACATATTTAGACATTCCAACATAACTGCTATAACAACTGTACCGCAACTATATAAGATCTACACGTTACATTAGCGATTCTAAGTGGTTCCTCAGCCTTCTGAGGGTACAAAGCGTGCGCTATCCGGCCCATTATAGTCCTTCACACATACATAACGTAATAAACGAACCCTTCTGCTCGGTACCACGCGGCGATAGACATTTAGGTAACGTCCATGTCTAGTAGCGCTTCCTAGACTGGTTGTAATTAAGCAGAAATTTAATTGAGCCTGTAAAATTCGAACGTCTGCAGACTGAACGCGTTATTGCCGCGTTTTAATGCGGGCTAAGAGTGTCAGATGACACTTTAAAGTAACGAGAGCATCTTGTGGAATTTTGCAGCGGAGACACCTACTCGGAGAAAATTCCTATTATGAAATCGTTGAACATATTCCTTTTGAATTTGACAGAGTTTAAGAAGCGATTTTAAAAGCTGTTAAATCGACTTTGAATCGAGCTGTAAGGAAATTAGGTAATTATATTGAAGCTACACGATGAACATCAAGTTAATTTAAAAAAAGTTTTTATAGCTTTATTGTCATTGTTGATTTTGATTAAGTTGTTAAAATCTCACACCTCTTTTCACATTAATTTACCTTTATTTACTATTTAAAATGAGATTTTTTTGTCTATATGAACGGTAATGGAAGATGAATATAGGTTTTCAATAATTTTAACAATATTTTGCTGTATATGTCATTTACAAGAACTTTTGCCGTGTAAAACTGATCCTGTAGTTCGAAATGTCTCCACTACTAGGCGAATATGATGTAAGGTGGTAGTATCCACAACTTTTTAAAGAAACTGCAAGCGAAACTATCGCTTCTATTCAGCGTAGGAATATTGCCATTCTCCATTAAGAAATTGTGCAGTTTGGAAATATGCTCCAACTATAAAAATAGTTTCTTGCAATGTGTACATTATTTAGTAGTATTAAGTTAAAAACTGTCAGGAAAATTTATATTGCTACTCACAAAATGACATTAGAAATATAATTACTTATCACAAAAGGTAAGTGGCTTATATTATAATATGCAAGTACTAATTAGTACTCAGTACCTACTGAGATTGTAATTCATTTTGAAGCAAATTGTACAATTTAAATGTGTCGCCAATCTTACTAAAGAATTTGCTTAAAAAAAACCTAGCCTACTGTAATCAGAAATGTATTTGAAAGCCTATATATAGTTTAAGTAAATGACCATACAATTTTCGAATAGAAATACAGGCTGTTTTGAAACATCGTTTAAAGATTTTAAGGGCATGTAGTACGATCGAAAATAAGGTTAAAAGTCATAATAAACATATGTTCACAAATCAACCGTTTACGAGATAACAGAGAGTGTTCCTAGTAGTACATGGATATAACATATCCCAGTAAACACAGGTGCTTATCAGCTATTGTTTTATGACAGTTTAATTTGACGTTTTGTGGCAATTTGTAGCAATTACAATGGTTGCGTATTCTAATGCTGAAATGAGCGATATGGTGTTCATGTACGGTCGTGCTAATGGGAATCCTTTACAAGCACGTCGCTTCTATGCTGAAACGTTTCCTGATCGCCAACTGCCTTCGCATGTGATGTTCCAGACGGTGTTTCAACGACTAAGAGAAACTGGTTCGTTTGAGAGGCAGTCTTGTGATACTGGACGGCAGAGAATAGCATGTACTCCACAGATAGAAGATCGAATTTTGAATATTATTGATGAAAATCCCGAAACTAGTGTTAGAAGAATTTCGACTCAAGTGGGTGTAAGCAGCAATCTTGCTTGGAGAACTCTTCATGAGCAACTCCTATAACCATATCCAACGGATACAAGCCCTTACTGCTCCGGATTATCAAGTGAGAAGGGCTTTCTGTGAGTGGTTTTTGCGAACAACTGTTCATCGGCCAGATTTCGCTGATAATATCCTTTTCACTGATAAAGCTGGTTTTACTAAAAATGGAATATTTAATTTCCACAACAATCACGTTTGGTGTGACGAGAATCCTCATGCTACCGTTGAAGCCAGGCACCAGCAACGTTTCTTTCTAAACATCTGGTTAGGCATGATAGGGGAACGGTTGTTAGGACCGAATGTTTTGCCACAACGCTTAACAGGTCCTGCATACCTCGAGTTCCTGGAAAATACTTTACCTGAACTTTTGGAAGATTTACGTATAAACCTAAGACTGAACCTCTGGTTTATGCTAGATGGAGCTCCACCGCACTTTACGCGTGCTGTTAAGGAACATCTTAACAATGAATTTCCTGGGAGATGGATAGGGCGAGCAGGTCCCATTGCTTGGCCTTCAAGGTCTCCCGATCTAAACCCGTTGGACTTTAGTATCTGGGGTTATTTGAAAAGTTTAGTGTACGCAACCGGTAAACGATCTTCCAGAGTTGAGTCAACGAATAGAACACTGTTGCCAGATAATACGAGAAAAACCCTTGTTTTTTGAAAGAGTGCGCGTTTCCTTTGAAAGCAGATGCAGATTCTGTGTCGAAATGGAAGCATGTCATTTTGAACATCTTCTTTAGTTATAATCTATTTTATGTTAAAATGCAATAACATCTTAATAAAAACCGCTAAAGCGACTTATTCTGCAATTGCGATAAAATCGCTGTTATCTCGTAAACAGTTAATTTGTGGACATATGTTTATTATGACTTTTAACCTTATTTTCGATCGTACTATATGCCCTTAAAATCTTTAAACGATGTTTCAAAACACCCTGTATAGGTAATTTCCCATAAGACATAGCATGACGTTATCGTTAATGTCCATCAGGAATTAAAACAGTGTGGCACAATCTAGCAAATGGTTGTCTGTTGTCGTACGTTGCAGTTTCCTTATTTACATTTATAGTCGATCCTGACCATACTCGGACATAACACAGCTTAAAAATATTTCAATAAGCAAGCATCTCCGTAGAATGAATATTTTCGTTAATTTATTGATTCTTTTATCCTTACTCGAGTACGCCCACACGAAAAAAAAACCTAATTGGGTCTTTACTCTCTCGCTTCTCTGCACGGACTTATAAATTTGTAAACACCACAGCCTTATATTATTCCACGAAACAGCTAAAAATATACACCTAAGATATCTCATCATTCCCGTCGAGAAACGTTTAAACCTTAACGGAACGAAATTACCTATCGATGCACACACCTATACGGGAATAAGAAGTGTGCAATCCGGACGGCTCGTTTACTTAACTCGACTACGTGACTGCGAATTTAAATTATCTCGAGAAAGGAGAGAGACAAAAAAAAAAGACGCGCCCACCATGGTCGGTTCTGAGCGGCTTCTTAACGAAACTTGTAAACAGGATTTTCGTGAGTGAAATGCGAAAGACCGCAGGGCTCTTCCATTACTTATCGACTTGAATTTATTTTTGGAAGCTATCCCCCACAGAATAAGGCCATTAGATCGCCATGCGGTGACAAAGATGTTGCGCTTTTAGGATTTGATAGGAATTTAAATGAGTTATAGGTACGGTTTCAATTCCTTGAAAAATGTGGGGAGTTAATTATGAGTTATTAACTTTTAGTTACCATCGATTCCCTTATGGGATCCAGATTTTATTTTTTTGTTAACTATTTAGAATATACATCAAAAGCACTTTTTTTTTTAATTTACTTTGATGGAAATTTATTGTTTGTTTGTGAAATTTAAGCGATTGTAATTATTGAACATTCTTTGCTTCATGAACGTGGTTTCATCCGTAAAAAAACATAATGTGTAGTCACAGAGATTGGTGTATTTAAATGTAAATAAATGTAATAACACTAATAACGTTCAACTTCCAATCTGTTTTATTATAAATAATTTTCTTTTAACTACATGTTTCGATTAATTAATAATTATGATCAGGTGAACTAAATATAAGACGAAATGCTAATTTTAATACTAATTGATTAAAAATTATTGATTAAATATATCTACTTATAAATGTCAAGTTAGATGTTAATATTAAAATATAAAATAATGAGTGATTTTAATTATGCAAACCAACGTTATAATCAAAATTGTAGCAATTAAAAATTAAAAACAAGACGTACCTAAACAGAAACTCGTTAAAATATTGGTAGCATTGAAAGAGAATAAACAATAACAAACTCATTAAAACATTGATTGTATTGGAAGATCGTAAGTGTATGTGTATGAAAATATTTTGCAATAATTTTTAATCAATAATATTAAATTTTGCATTTTGTTTTACATTTAGTTCACCTGATGATGATTATAAATTATTCGAAACATGTAGTGAAAAGAAGATAATAAAACAGATTGGAAGTTGAACATTATTACATTTATTTATAAAAAAAAAACATGATTTTAGGGGATCGGCGTTTTGTTTAAAAACCATCGACTGGATTGTACTCGTATAAGAAAACTATATGGAAAATATTTCTTGTATTTTTTGAAGGTGGAAAAGGCCTAACAGTTCGTCGACGCAAGAGCTGTACGATGTGGCTGCTGTCTTTCTGGAAATCGTGCGTGATTGGCTTTAGCAGCGCCAGACACTAAACGCAAAACCTTTTAATATTACCGTAGTAAACCAGGAGTATTACATGTAATAACATGTGAATTTATTACAATTAGGGCGAAGCATTTTATATTTTATGCGACGATTTTTTTTCAATACGCAGTGGCGTAGAACGAGTCAGGGTTTTTATACATACATAATACATATGTATAAACATCAGTTATCGTATGGCAGTAAGTATCTGTGTGGTGTCCGATACGTTAGTAGAAATAATATTAAAAGTGTCTATCGACAGATATTGCAAAATTGTTCAAAGGTGAATGCATGGATCGCAGAGTATGATGTATAGAGAATGTTAAAAAAAAATTGATCATGCTCCACTAAACAGCTGTGATATGTAAAGATTTTTTCTGTGTTTAAAAATATCCTACAACCTAATATAGTTTTACTACAGATAATTTAGGAATGATATTAATTGTCAATGTTGGTTATACATTTCACAGGTCACAATTCGAGGTCCGTCGAATTTAAAAAAATTATTTAAGAATATAAAACAGACAACTTTTTGAGATATATATTGCAGATGTAGGTGTGCACTAACAGAGTATAATTTTCCTTATGAAGCATTAATTTTACTGAACAAAAAAAATAAAATTTAAGAATCTCCTAAAAGGAAATCTTATTGATGGGACAAAAATTAGTTCTGCATTATTTTTGGTACTCACGTGGGTAGTCAATAAAATATAATTTAACTCAAGAAAGAAATAAAATGTGGGTGATGAAAACAATGAAAACTGTTAGCAAGCTCTTTTGTAATCACCTCATTCGGTCGAAATATTTTTAAACTTCTCTGGTAGTATGTACTGTTGTACCATCTTATTGGAGATACTCCAAGCCTCATCTGAGAAAAAAAATCGCAAGGATATCTTCATCCATTGACAAAATTCCAGTCTTGAATGATCCGCTGGAAGAAGCTCATGATGATAGTATAAATTTTTCTTTAGAATGAGTTGACATGTGCCATAAGACAAATTTATCTGTTGGACCATTACTGAAATGGGTGTTTTTCGAATGTTCATCAATGGCAAATGGTTTCAATACTTTCAGCTGTACGTTTAGACGGACGCCCACTTCCAATATTTCGACCGACGCTATCAATCTTGGAATAACTGCAAAAAATTGTCAAAATATTGTAGTCAAACACTAATTCAGAATGTTCTTCACATAAAAATGAGTCATGCATTCTGATATGGAATAATGCCACTCGCGATTTATTTTATTTACCAGTACGAAAGTAACATTCAATAGTTTTTGCTTTCTACTCTATGTTGAATTTTTTTTTTTCAATTTAGTGTAATTTAATAAAAGTTTTAAAAGAATTAACACAGAGATTCAGATTGTCAAGTAATAAATGGCATTAAGTGGCCAAAATTCTAATCCAAAACATTTACGTAGTCTACCCAAATTATGATTTTTCTGGATGGCTCGTTAGAACTACCCTATTGTTAATGACAATTTCTTGATTTTTTAAAATTTTCTTGCCAACGCAACAGTTATTTGATTTGATTTTTTTTTTGTTCTTCTTGGGTTCTTCTTATTGCAAGTGGAGTTTTTGATTACATGTTTATTAATGCTTTCAAGCTCATTTTCTAACGTGAATTCCAACTTTGTATAGTTCGTTAGTGGAGTTGTCTATATAATATTATTCGAACCAAATTAATATTTAAAGAAAGTTGGAATTAAATCTCGACGGGGCAAATAAATACATAAGCAGGAAATTACATAAACAACTTTTCCAAAAGCCAAGAACCGCCGCCGAGCTAATTACCGGTTCCCGAGTTCGCATCCCCTAACTTCTACCCTTAAAACTTTGTGTTCCTCTTTGGTGTGTTTCTCCAACCGGACTCGGGACTTTGCTACCAGCAGACGAAGAAGAGCGTTGTCGGTGATGAGGTTGTTGGCTACGGCAACTGGATGCATCCTAGCACGTGTTGATCTGAAGATATGTCTGGTGGTGGCTGCGCAACGTTAGTTAGATAAGCGGGGACAGACGGGGCAATCGATGGGGCGGCAACTACGGAAACGTTAGTGTTCGGCCGGCGCTCGGGCCGATGGGAGGCCCGGCTGACATGCCCAGAGCGCGCGCGCCAACCCGAAGCGGAGGCCAACAGCCTCTACCAGCCGCGAAGATATAGGCGACCACGTCGCAGGTACCCATCCAAAAAATCACGCCTACCAGTTGTAAATGATAAAGATACCACCCACCCAGCCACCCACCACCAGCAAGTTGTCACAAAACCACTAGCACGTGCTTTGTTTTTCGTTTTTTTTGTTATTATTTTAAATTGTTAGAGAAATTATTGTATCCGTACGAATCACCGCTCCCCCCAAAAGCTACACACGAATTACCATCACAACACCACCACCACCACCACCGAAAATCATGCAGCACGTTCCTCGTTGTATGTCGTTGTATGTCGATTGACATCGTCAGCTTGTGCCACGATACACAAGTGTATAATACACAGTCAATCGCAAAGAGAAACACAGCACACCCATGTTGTCCCCATCATTGCTGTCAGATAGGAATGCCGCATTCTGCTGCTCTTGAGAGGATGCACGTGATGTTAAAATGACACTGATGTTTGGATGGCTTTTGCTAAACGTCTTGTACAAAAAAATCAAAATGTACGCAAATTTTTGAAAGTCTTATCTCCATTTAGTGGCGCAGACGGCAGGATCAGTAAAACAAAAAATTACATAGTGGGATATGTATATACCTATGGTTTTTAGTGTTTAGTGTGCGATTATGTACTTGATCCGATTGGAAAATCTGTGCTGGTAATAGTGGTAATAAAATTTGATTAAAAACCAAAATTGTGGTGACGAATATGCTAAAAATAAGTTCTAAGTGAGATCTTAATTAGATAATATCGCCAACTGTCAAATTCAAATTCAATTAAAAGTCGTTTCTGAGTGTAATGGTTCAAATACTCCATTATTACTTTTTTGCGTTTTCGACTATCTAAATGTGTGGGTTATCTTTTGGATTTTAACCGCCTTCTAGAGGTATGCATGTTTCTACTATTCTTAAAACTATTACCTATATGCACAAGATTCTGTTAAATTCTTTTTTTCTTTTCCTTGAACATACCGGATGTTTGGCAGTGCGTTGTAAAGTTTTGTACGATCGATAGATGAGGTCATTAGCAGCCATATTAATCATATATATATATCTAAATTCAAAGTGTAATAGAGTTTGAGATATTTTAACTTTCTAAATTTTGAGTTTTCGGCGAAAATTCACTTATACACCTCAAAAACATTTTTATTTTCGTGTATCACACTAAAATGTCCATTTTATAGAAGTTTATGCATCTTTATTTAAAAAAAAAACGCAGAGTATTAAAGCCCGAAGTCAGTTAGAAAAGAAATATAGACCTATATATTTCACTTAACGACATAGAAAATTTATTTTTAAACCGTGTATAATATTTTAATTTCTTTTCTTTTTTTGGTTTTAGGTCGTAAAAATATGGAAATGTACATTAACAACACGTGTCGCTTTGACTTCAAAAGCTTTTCAAGTATACATATAAAAAATAAAATTGTAATGGGGTAAAAACACAAATCAAATCTACACAAAATTAAAATCAAAAATTGAAAAAATAAAACATCACGCATGGTTTATAAAATAGACTGTAAAAATTGTATGGTGTATATATTGGTGAAAGCATGCCATATTTGGAAAATAGAATAAAAGGATATAAATATAATAAAAATCTTACAGCCTTAAAAAAACAGGCATGAAATAACTCCAAATCATACATTTGATTTTAACAATATAACAATTTCAAACAAAGAACAAAATTTAAAAGCACGTAGTAACAATTGACGTTGAAACAATTCAAATTTATAAACATAAATACGCAGTTAATGATAAAACAGACGTACAATATTTCACAAAATTATATAAGTTAATTTTATAGCTAAATACAATATTTTTTAAAGATCTATTTAATTACAAGATTCAATTTTTCATATTCTACTAACAACAAATAATCAAACCATACTATATTGAAACGCAATCTTTAAATAAAACATAATGACGTATTCAAAATCCTAGTAAACAAAACAATTATGATTTATTAAACAAAAAAAAAATTATTTATAATTTACACCATTTACAATTTATATTTTTTATATGTATACTTGAAAAAGCTTTTGAAGTCGAAGCGAATTGTTGTTGTTAATGTAGTACATTTCCATATTTCTACGACCTAAAAACCAAGAAAAAAAAAAGAAATTAAAATAGAAAATTTATAATTCTCAAGTTTGTAATGATTTTTTTTTTCTTACTGAATGAAACAATTCAACATTAAAATTACTTTAACAAGTTCCTTATTTTATGCCCTTCCGATGAGTATTTCACTTGTAAACTTTCGTTATTTTTTATTATTCTACTCATTATGGTTAGATATAGCATTGAAGAATACACCGATATAAAAATTGTTATTGTTAATGGTTAATTTTTCTCAGAAGCTCAAAATTTACTAAAAGTTCAAATATTTCAAAATCTATTACACTTTTGACTAAGATAGATTTGATTGATTTCGACGGTACAAAACTATACATCGCTACTATCGAACACCCTGTATATGTATATTTTCAAAGTTTGCTCCAGAATTCCGTAATTTGTTCTCAGCAAGATAAAGCAAATACATATACACTGAACTTCAAAGAACCGACAGAATTAATTAAAAGGGCTGGCAGATAATTAAGATTACTTTCCTTTGAGAAATATTAAAAAAATAGCTTAACATTTTCCCAATGGCTTCTTATTGTAGGAAACAGGAAAAAAAATAAACAAAAATCCAAGTTAATCAAAATATTTAGACAATTTATTTTTGTCTTTTTCAATTGTATATGATTAATTAAATAGCAACAAATTTCGAAATTGTCGTGTATTGTTTATTTTACATAATTTTTAATATGTTTTTTTAACTTAATTCTTGACAAAACTTTTTCATTTCGAAACTTTGCCGTTTTTTGATTAATTGTACACAATTAAAAATACAAAAATAAATTGTCTAAAAGTTTCATTTAATTTGTGGTTTTATTTTAAAAATTGACGAATAACTTCATTCCAGTTGTTGCCATTAGATTTAAATCATACGATATTTTGGTTTAAAGATGGCGAATAAGATATAAAGACTCATGTTTTATTTTTGGCAAACTCAATGTATTTCAAAATATCAGCTAAATTTAATTCCAAATTTGAATTCGACAGTTGCCGTGTTATTTTAATAAAATTAAAATAGATAATTAAATAATTCTCATTGTCTTTTACCATTTACAATCAACAAAGCATGGACATTGTCAATACTTTCTCCAGCGCTAAATTGAAATCGCTTAGATGTGCTTTAAAATTGTATTATCATCATTCTTATTGTACATAAATGTGTTTTTCCTTTACACCAGAAAGGAATATGTCATATTAATATAGGAGTAAGTTTAGAGCCGAATTTGTTAGGTTGCATGTGAAAAAAAAATTGTGTGTTAAATATTATCGAGAACGTATTTTTGAAACTAAAACGTTGTACCGAATGATATAATATTTTCCGTTGCTTTCACAAACGCTGTGATCAAAACTATTATGTTTTCTTTGAGCGTAAAAGAAAATTGTTAGTATAGTTTAAAGGTACGCATATTGAAGAGAAGTTTTCGAGTGTCTGATGCGGAATTTACAACACTGTTTTATACTTGCATTCACGTCACCGGAGTAAGTATCTATATAATGTTTAATTTAGTATGACACAGGAGAGAAGACATGCAGGATTACAAGTATATCAAAATCCGTTGAGTTTTTATTCAGGGCATGCTCGCTAAGAATATTTTACGATATCCAGTTTTCAATTGGAAATATTTCAACACACGCATTTCTGGTTAAAAAAACAAACCGATTGAAAGGATTCCGGGGTAAAATCAGTCCGCAGACCAGGCAACCACGATTGGCATCCGCAACCTGCTTCTGCAACACGTTGTACGTATATTGAATATGTAAGTACTACATATGCATATAGCTTCCGGGCAAGTGTTTTCCCGCTGCGTACACAATTTCGCGGCCTTTCCGTCGGTTGGGAGAATTGATTCGCGTTGCTGATCCCGTAACACAAGCGTTTCTATATTTATGTATGTATGCAAGTCTACTTATTGCAAAGCGCGACGCGTGCTTTGATATACGCACACAAACTAGACTGCGATTAGCATTTAAATCGATGGACGCACGATCCAGCTATATACGGATTTAATGTAGAGCGAGTTGCAGTTAATGTTATAGATTTAGGAATTAATATACACACAGGCTGTTCATTTGAAGAAAACCTTCTATTCTAAATTTCTGGAAACCGCAAACCTCGTTTTAATGGTCTTTCGAAACATTACCTTTTGGTATTTAATTTTTTTTAAATAGATCTTTTTTATGATTTAATTTAACATTTTAAAAAAAATAAATACATATATTAGCTCCTTCAGCCACTAATTCTTTTTTGAAAATAAGATCTTTTGATTTGTTTTATTTTCTATTTTTAACTGGTCAATATTTTATTTATTTTAGGAGCATCGGAACAAAAGCCAATACAGTGAAAGCTCCCATAAACAGACACTCATGGTTCTGCCAAGTTTGTCCGCTTAAGGGAAGTGTCCGTTTAAAGGATAGGACTAAGAACTAATAATAATGCTACGTTTTTAAAGTGTGTACATATTTAAAGGAAAAAAAAAGAAGAAATCAAGGTCTTGATCCTCACAAAAATTTTTAATGTATCGCAGGACCAGTTTCGCTCTAGCCGAGCATCCTCAGGTCAGAATTTAAAATCAGTCCAGGTTTAAAAAACTAAAATTACAAAGTGCAACGTAAAAAAATCTAACCTGAGGATGCTCGGCTAGAGTGAAACCGGTCGTGCGATACATTAAAGAATTCTGTGAGGATCAAGACCTTGTTTTCTTCTTTTTTCCTTTAAATAAAACTCACACAGAGTCAAATTATGGATTTTACAAGTATGCATAATATATATTTTTTTAAAAAAAACATTACTTTTTGGGTTTTCGAAAAAAAATCTAAAATGTTTGTCTGAAGCCGTGTCCTCGTCATTATCACTCGACATTATGATCAACATGTGTATTAAGTGTAAACATGCAACGCTAATAGCAAAATTTCAATTTCCCGTAATTATTTTTAGTAACTTCAACATTGAAACACAAAATTACCTGATTTTGTATTAGATTATAGTTGCTTTGATGTCTTTCTATTGAAGTTACTAAGAATTATTGTAGTGAATTTAAAATTTGCTATTAGGGAATCGACTATGTCGATCAAATGTGGACGAAAGCTATTCTTCGTTTTTGTTAAACAACAGTGTTCATCGATGTTGTCAACTGAGTGAGGACGCAGCTTAACGAAATCTCGCCATATTTTGCTGATGAAGACAATTTTCATAATAACTTTCTAGATTTTTAAGTGTTGTAATATGGTGAAATCACCCCTAGTAATTTTTTTCAACATAGAAATATGATTTAGAGCTCCACATTATGAGTTTATAGATTTTGAACTGCATGATGCTGCCGACATTTCAACTTTTTCTTCTGAGTCATTTGAACTACCTTCTTCAAACAGGCCTCTGTAACTGTACCGACTTTGCAGAAAATAAATAGTTTCTTTAAGAAAATCGTAAGTACTTGGTATCATATATCTAAAAAATACTTTTTCCTGTTAAGGTAATTTATTTGAATAAAATATACTATTTTTAACTGTAATTTTCCAAATTCTAAGAAATGTTGAATTTTTCCTGCCAGATATTAATATTTTTCTCAGTAATATTACAACGTAAAAGATTATATTTTTAAGAAACAGAAATTTGCCATTAATGTTCACGTAAAACATTTTGTATATTTACCTCCATTGAATGCGGAAAATTATCCAAAAAAGTGATTTTTGCGCTCAAAAATTACCTAAATTCTTTAGTGTGTGGGTGAGTTTTTAACAGATAATACTGAATTAATTCCAACGTGCATGCAAGTTGTTTCAGATATATCCTGTTGAAATTATAGCAGAGCGCGTAACAGACTTTGAAGCATTAAAAGTACAACAAACATATTTTCTAATATGAATTAATACCACCAACTAATAATCAGTATAATAGTTATAAAATAACAAGAAAATAGAACCACGTGTGGCCGAACACCATGTCATTTCTGCCTACGTCTGACTTGAACCGGAACCGCTTTGCTTATTTCCTTATCACTTGAAAACTACTATATTTATGACTGTAATTTTACAAACTATAAGAAATTTTAAGTTTTTCCTAAGAGGTATTAATATTTTTCTTGGTAATATTACAATGGTAGAGATTTTTTTCTAAGAAACAGAAATTTTCCTATAATATTAACGTAAAATACTTGTATTATGATAAAGTTTCTAACATTTCGACATTTTCCTTAAGTTTCTCTCCCATTGAATGTGGAAAATTATCAATAAATTATCAAATGTGATTATTACCAAGAAAAAATACCTAATTTTTTTACTGTGCATTATTTAGTCAATAACGGATAACATTTTTAACAAATATAAAATTGCTTTTTTTACAAGAAAAAAAATAGAATTCTTAAATACGTATGAGAAGAAAAATAAAACATTTTAAGTAGTTAAAATGTGTTTTTAAATTTTAATATTGGTTTTTTGTACCTATACTCCTAAAATATATTGGCAAGCTAGAAATAGAAAACCAAACAAGAAAGCCGTGTGTTTAAGGAAAAAAAGTAACTACCCAATTATTATAAAACTCCAAATTTTTTAAAGATGTAGAGTTTCGTTAACCCGGGAAAGTTTCTAACTAGCCAGTTCTATGAAAAAGCCTGTACCTACTTATATAGACCATATACACAGAGATTCAAAATTATTGTCAAATCCGCTCGTATAGATAGTAACAGGGTGTAGGTATATGCCGCGTGTTTGTAATGAAGGTTTGAACTAAGTCAGTGTTGGAACATAAGAAAGTAAACGGATCTGTCATAAATAAGGAAAACGTAACCTATATTTGAACTCGCATTATATAAACGACTATGGATTGGTGTTTCTGCTTGTAAAAATAAAATGTAATTAATTTAACTTTACTAAATTATGATTTTACAATTCAGTACTAACTGGTGTTTAACTAAATTTATTTATTACTTTAAATTATAACATACAATTAGTATAATTATTAAGTGACAAAACTGCATCTCTCAGTTCTTCTATGGTATGCATGCGGTTTCTATAGATCCTATTTTTTAGATAGCCGAATATGAAGTAATCTAATGGGGTTAGATCAGGCAATCTTGGTGGCCATCTTTGTGCTCTAACGAAAAGCAAAAAACTGTTGAAGATATTGGCAGGTTTGTCGAGCAGTATGTGCTGGAGCATTATCGTGCTGAAAATAACCTGCTTCAAGCTCATTTTCTTGTACCTCTGCAATAAACAAATCCAACATCTGTTGGTAACGTTGGGCTGTTACAGTTTCCTCGAAGAAAATTGGCCCTATTATTCGTTGCCTGGACATAGCTAACCAAACTCCAACTTTTACGGGATGCAATTGCGTTTCTCGAAATTCGTGTGGATTTTCTGCAGACCAGATACAATAGTTTTGTAAATTGATATAGTCTGTTAGATAAAACCAGGCTTCATCCGAGAAAAGTGGTTTGTTTATCAAGTCATCGTCCCTTAAATTGTTATTAAATCAATGACAATATTCCAATCGTCTATCGTGATCTAATGGTAGTAATTCCTGTACTGTAGAAACTTTATAGGGATGAAAATGTAACTTTCTTTTGACAGCTCATTGCGCTGAAGTGTATGATAAGCCTATAAAATTATAAAATGTAATAAACTATTTCACTTAATGTTAATATTGATTTTTTTACTTGTTTGTTGAGCTAATTACCACAGATAAATTCCCTTATTTCCTTACAGTATTCAGAAATACTATTGTTGGTGATATTAGATGTAAATATAAACGATTTGAAAAAAATTATAAGATAAATAATCGAAAGATACTACAACACGCACGCCAATGTCGCTAAATGTCAAGAAAATTCATTTAATGTATGAAATTTGTATGTAGCTAACTTCGCTCATTAAATTGGTAATAAGTATAGATAATTTTTTCCGGAAAACAGTTTTTTTCTTACGACAATCATTTTGAATCACATGGTATTTCAATATTCACGATGTTCCGTTCGAAATAATGACATAGGGATGTGTTATAAATACTTTTGATACACTCTGTATAGTTGAAGAGTTGCAGATTACGAAATTGCGAATTTCTGTCGTCGACGATTCAAGTTTTCGAAGGGAAGCTTTCACATCTGTAACATATATACCTAACGTTTTCTGTTCGTATGTATGTGTTTGAGTTGGTATTTCGCTACACGAAAAAGTCGATTAAACAAACACAGATGGGAGATAGTGTGTGACGCCGTGTCGTTTTCCCGCGACTTATTACTTAAAGCCACGCCCTCCTACAGCCGTGCCGAGTGGAAATTGAAATCGTGTTTGCGGATTAGGAGCCTTCGATAGCAAGCCTCCTCGTGCTTCTGTGTGCGCTTATAGAAGGGGGACTTAACCTGTTTATATACCTGAATCTACAGGTATTGTTGAAAACCGTTCGAATCGAATGATCGAAGAGTAATAATAACATTTGTGGTGCGGTAATTTGAAAATCGTTTAGCATACTCTAATCTTTTTACGTGAAAATGAATTACAAAACGCCACTCGAGAGATTTAATCACATCGAACTTATTCGAATGAAAAATTCTATTTTAAATTTGAACCCGCTCAAGATAATCAGACGGTTTTACGTGATAACGTTGTGAGCCTTACTTTATTAGCCCGATCTAAATCTCCTATTCTGATTAGACACGACAATCTAGAATTAATATTCACATCACGAAGAATAATTACGTTTCAGGCCTTGTTAACGTGGGTCGCTTCGTATAACTTGTCACTTCATTAGCATGTTCTACTTGTACATACAAACGTAGCTTGCTCATCAAATTCATGTTAACCTGTAGACAAGTGAGTGTTCTATCGTCAATCACTCAATCAGCAATCATTCTATTGCTAACACGTTTTTGTGTTTACAGGATTCACAGAAAATATCGGCAGATATTCAAATTAAATTCTATATAAATGAGATGGTAATTTAAATGATAAATTGCCCAAGTCAGTGGAGAATGAATAAACATGTTGTTGAATAAACTTTGCATGTATTTTCAGGATAAAAATGAATAGGAATGCTTATCAAAATGTTCTAAAATACATTACATTGTACTCATATACTATAATTTCAAATACTTGCCTGATTAGAGTAGACTGGTTTTTAAGCAAATTCTTTAGTTAGATTGGCGACCTTGGGCTACTTTCAAATTGTGCTTCAAATTGTGACAGCTGTCATTGACAAACCAAAATTAGAAGCGATTGTATTATTTTATTACAACATGTTAAAATTACAACACAGAACAGTTATTATCGCAAAAAGCGCCTGGCATAAGCGTCTGGCTAGCAGTTTCAAGGAGACGAATTATGAAATCTATATTTTTTAACCACA
Organism: Protaetia brevitarsis; assembly: GCA_004143645.1. Lineage (NCBI taxonomy): Eukaryota > Metazoa > Arthropoda > Insecta > Coleoptera > Scarabaeidae > Protaetia > Protaetia brevitarsis. Next base: position 6,767,712 of record RXPK01000257.1, read on the forward strand.
CAATTATTACAGCTGTTTATCAATAAACTTAAAGAAAGATTTTTGTAGCAAGATAATGCACCGGCACACAAATCTCGACAAACAATAGTTTTCTTGGAACAATTTTTTGATACAAGAATTGTTAATTTTCCTGTAAGATATCCGCACTTGAGAATTTTAGATTATTTCATTTCTCCATATTTAAAGAAAATTATTTTTAACACTAGGCATCCACACAATCGGAGAACTTCGTAATGCTATTACATATTCCTGTGTCGACATAACCCCAGAACTCCTCTTAAATGGTTCTGAGAATATGAAGCGTAGAGTTCGACTGTGTTTTCAAAATAATGGACAACATTTTTAGCATTAGCTTTAGTACTATATTATCTTTTTAAATTATAATAAATATTTTGTTTAAAATATTTTTTGCACACATTTTGGTGTCATGAAATTGTCAATTGACTTTATTCAGAATGTACATGAAAAATTAAATAATAAATACAAAGTTGCTTGATTTGACTAAGGCATTTGACAGCTTAAGTCACTTTATCTTTACTAAAGAAACTTGAACGAATGGGAGTTAGGGGAAATGTAAAAGAGTGGTTTAAATCATACTTGAATAACCGTAATACTAGGGTTAAAATTAATGATGTTCTGTCAGCTTGTTATGATGTTTCTAAAGAGGAAAACATACTAACACCAACCTCCCCTAACAGCCAAAATATTACATAGATATTTTAAAAATATATTTTATAAATATTTTTCGTGAGAAGTTTTTGAATATATTTTTCATATTTTTTTCTAAATATAGATAAAATATTCAATTAAAGTATTTATTCCATATTTTAAAATTAATGTAAGCGCTATATTTTTTCTAAAATATTTGTAAAATATTTATATGGAAATTGAGATTTTTTATGCAATCTATTTAATTTGTCAAAATGAACTAAAATTGTTCTTGGTTATTTAGAATGTATAACGTCGATAACGAAAAGTTGAAACATACATAAAGTTGTCTAAAAGGCAAGAACTTGTTTCTGGCATCTTTTAAGGCATACTGAAGGTTTATCAAATTAATCACTATTTTTTAATTGAAGTGTTCTAAAATAAAAAAACAAACGTATTTATTGTCATTGTATTTGAATAAACCAATAAAAATGAAAAATACCCATTTTTAAGTCTAGCCTTGGCTGGTGCCAGGTACAGCCTTATGCTTTTTCATATCTTCGGTAGTGGCGCTCTCATGGCGTTTCCTTGTGGCCTCTAAACAATGCCAATTGTATTAGATCATACCATGAATAAAACACCGTACAACATTATCACCTACTAATACATTTGGAGCTTTACAATAATTGGAGTGGTAGCTACATTCTAATACTTACGATACTTATTTTTACTTTATTCATAATATTTGAAAACATTCTACGTACAAACAATAAAACAACACAACGTATTCTAACCTCTATTTAAGGTTATGACGCTTATCTACCGAGATGAATCTCTTAAGCAAATCAACTAGCAATTTATCTGGTAGATGCAGTACATATATGATGCATAAAATTCCTACAATTATATTATTAAACGATTTCTGTAAATAGCGATGTTGAGCATTCCAATTGTCTTATAAATGTCATGACATGTTCAAAGTTTTGCTTACCTCGTAGTCACCACAAAAACTAAAACACACCCGCAACAATTAATTACATAGTTAACCCTAATCTGTCCTAATCGTATACTATTATAAACTATAACATGTAACGGACAAACGAATGAAAACGTTGATGATACGCACGTGCGCGTATGCATTCTATGTACCTAATCCATAGACGCATAAACAATACTAAATCATATAACACCGGCACCGTAATGAATAGAGGTGTTGTGTTGACGTTCGCAACTTACAAATATTACAAATAATATAATACAAAACACAGATATATTAATAGAAAAGTTACAGCGCTCAACTTAGATACTAATTAAATCATATTAGATATATATTATCTAATTTAATCTTTTAAACTATCATTTTAAATAGGTACAAACCTACTTAATATGTATGCATATTTTACCCATTTTATATTATTCGTCCTACGCACCAAATGTACAAAAGCAAAAATTCAATCTTTTTTTTTATATGAAATAAATATTTACAGAAATACAAAGCAAAATATTCTTGCAGAGTTATGAAAAATATATTGAGAAAACATTTGCAATAAAATATTATTAATGCTACATAACATATATTTTTAAATGTTTTCCTAATATATTTTCTATAATATATTTTATGCATATTATATTTAATATAACTAATAATCAAGAAAGATTAAATTTTTTAAATATTTATAAAATATGAAATAAATATAGTTGGTCACTGGGGTCAATTTATCAATACAGGGTGTCGCACGATGAACATCAGCGATCTATATATGAAAGACTATTTACCAGAAAAAATTGAAAATTTTAGTGTAGACAAATATGGATTTGGCCTAATCCAGCAAAATATGCACAAGTCTCTAGCAATTTCGATTATACAGGGTGTGATATCAATTTTCGTTAGTTTAGTTTTATATTATTGAATTGCCCTTAAAATTCAAGTAAAAAATTTATGTAGAGATCCCTATACCTAAATTCATTTATTTTCAAGATATTTCGATGCTTTGCAGAAAAGTGACATTTGTAAGTCAAAAACGTTAATATCTCATATGCGCTTCCAGTTTTCTTCAGTCTATTTGGCGTACCTATGGACTGAAGGTAAATGTATCAAGATGGTGTATAAAAATTATTATATCTGTTGAAAAAATGCGACATAAAAGTTTACCATTTTCTTCGAAAAAACAGCTTTGTTTCCTCTTAAAAATCAAGGTAGGGGTTTTCGATCGCTATAATATATACATCATTTAATTTATTCTTTTTCTATTGAATACGTGGGCGGATTACTGGTTAGAACTTTAAAATTAATTTTTGTATAGCACTTAGTGAAATATTATATTTCATTTGCATACAAATACAAAACCGATTCGTACGCGTCTATAATATGCTAATAAATTTCACTGAGGGATGTCATTAGCATGAAGACTAATCAAACTTCTCAATAAGAGGGATCCCAATCCGGACGCTGAGCCACGTGCTTTGTCTCACGTCACATCGTCACCATCCAGTGACTGCGAACTGGCAACAAGATGGTCCCAGACTCACGCGGACCGACAATCGATATCGCCATTATCATTGGCAATTTTGCCGTGTTGTACTCCTCGCGTTGAAATAGTTTATGAACAGGCGGTTATTAAAATTCGTTCCGTTAATTGAGCGAGGTTTATACGAAGTAATTACTTCGTATCTTTCAATTAAAACGGTCTTGCCGGTAAAGTTACGCTTTTACCACTGGCTGCCGAAAGCTTGGAAGGCTCTAATTGAACTATCTCACTGCGTAACGAAGTATTTCAGTATCAGCAAGAAAAAGGTTCTTGCGGTAATTGGTATGGATGGATCTTCAGCTCGGAAATTTCGGCGTGAAATAAATAAGCCTTCTTGCTGTTATGATGGGATGGTTTAATGAAGCCGTTATATAAATAATGATATAGATCGCACTGTTTCAATGTGCTGTATCAGCTGGATCATTAAGTTTTTTTTTTAAATACATTTAGAAATGGCGTAGAAGAAAGAAGCAACCTGGAAATCCTGTTTAATTTAAATAAAAGGGATACTAGAAAATTCACATAACATTAAGGAACAACCATTTTTGAAAGACTTAATCGGCTGAAGTTTTTAATGCATTAAGGGAAGAAGATGAGAATTTAACAAGAAAAAATGGTTAAATACCATGAAACAAAAATGTTTCTTAAAGTAATATAATGTTAATGTTAAAATAATTATGTAGATTCGACAATATCTCAAAGATTACTTTAACAATCAAGGTAGAGGCTTCCTCTAACAATTATGATTTAATTAATATACTCAGTGATATTAAAAGTGTTACACCTAGTTCAGTAGTAATAATTAGTTCAACTTGATTTTTTTGGCAAGGTGATAGTTTTACATAAAAAAAATGAAATGATAATATTTGAAGAAATTTTATTAACAAATACGAAAAAAAAAAAAAAATAAATAATGTGTTTGGCGATCACATCATAACGTGTCAAACGCTGATAAAACATGATGAAACTTAAATCTTGCGCACAGACATTTATATATTTCATATAAACTTGCTAACCGTCTGACACTAAATTAACAGATTTAACAAACCCGTGCCAGGTGAAAAATATGTGACTTTCTGGTGTTGCAAAGAAAAGAACGAACTTCAAAGGCTAGACACAATAAAAACCTATGAGATAAGAGCGTACATATAAAGGCTGGTTTAAATGAAAACACCTGAAGCAATCTCATATGAAAAAAAAAATCCCTAAAAGAACTCTAACTGAATACGAAATGATGTCATCAAAGATTAAAATAACAAAAAAGGGATGAGTTTGCAGCAGCAAAATAAAAATTTTATACTCAGGATATTTTTCGATTAACTTTCTTAAGATTAGTATTGGTGTTCAGTGGATAATTCAGAGTGTATCTGTGGCTTAGTGGCCACGTAATACTTCACAATCTATTCACGTACAATGAACAGTGCATTCAAAATTTAATGTCTCCGTTTTGAGGCTAAGTTCCTGAAACATGCTCTAAAACGTGTGCTTTTTGAATTTATAAGTAGCAACTCTATATTATGTGATCACCCTCGTGTTAATTTACTCTTAATATATACATTTTTACTTCCATCATATGCTATTTATAAAAGTAAGTCCAGTTACATTTTTCGAATATTATATCTACTTAATTATCCAATGTAGTGGTAAAAGGTTGTGAAAAAATTAATTACCTGAATAAATAAATAGTGATAAATTGATTGAAAACGAATAGAAAAAGATAACCCTGAATACTTATTGGTGAAAAATTTACTGCTGCGTCAATTAACGTAGTTGAAAATACATTATATTTGAAAAAAATAATTTTGTAAGATTAAAGGTTTCTAAATGGACGATCAATTATGAACACTCTGTATAAAATTTAATAGTTCTCTCTCTTTAATAGTTGTCCCTTATACCATAGTAATTTCGCGTCATTATATATTATATTTAATGACATGTGAAATACAGAATATTATGGAAGATGATAGAAATGTCAAAATTTTTACAAAATTGCAAATATCTCAAAAACGGTTGAATTTAAACATAGTTATCCCTAATCAAAATGTATTAAAATAATCGGTAGAATTCATTGAGGTAAGAAAAAAAAAATAATTTCATTTAAAATAAGAAGCGTACTGTCGATTTCTGGTATGAAAAAAACGTTTCTGGAAGTTAAAGATATTTTTCGAAGATGCTTCAAGTGGGGTTTTGTATTAAATTTTATACAAAACCCCACTTGAAGGATCTTCGAAAAATATCTTTAACTTCCAGAAACGTTTTTTCATACCAGAAATCGACAGCAAGCTTCTTATTTTAAATGAAATGATCGTCGCATTAGTCTGACTAATGATAGTGGACGAGTGGTATAAAACACAATGTATATTAAGAAAATATAAATATACTTTTGCTGCTCTTTTTAAATCTACGTGTAAATTCGCTAAAGTATTCGGCCTTGGTATGTGAATAGTAGTGATGTATAAAACCGCTTCTTTACGTTAGTAGTTGCAACCTGCTTCTGCTAGTTTGGTTAGCAGTATAAAAAACCTGCTACTTTTTGTATGAGTTTTCATTTAAATAGCGGTATACGTTAAACAAATAAACTGTTTCTACAACTTTGCACACAACATTATATTGCAAACGACTACACACAACAATAATAAGTAGTAATAGGTTCTGAGGGGTTACGTTTCATAATGATCGAGTTTCTATAATGGTATGTATTATATGTTTTTCTTAAGCAAAATCGCTATAAAAACTAGGAAAACTAACCAGCGAAACTTACATTGTGTGGGGTTGTTACACAAAATAAATATTATTACTTGGAATAAAATTGTCTCCACCTGGGCTAGGCAAAAACAAGATTTCTATGTAGTTGTTAGAGAATTCTGTTTATTTTTTATTCTCTTATTTACTTTAGCAGTTGCGATGTTCATATAATCTTTATTTCTAGAAGGTTTTTTTTTTACCGCGTACGCTTGTCATTTATTTAACACACCACTAAGATATAAATATTTTTAGAAATACCTTCTTTATTATGTTTGTTAGTTCATTTTTTATATTTTTTTACGGTCAAAAACATCTATGATCCATAGGTAGTGCGACAAAATAGACATAAACTGTTTCTTACGATAAAATATTTCCTGAATTTATAGTATTAATAAATATAGCCTTTATGTATATATCTTTGTTCCTTGTATGTATTATCACCACCCAAATTCATATAAATAATAACACCATACACAAATTATTGTTAGTCTTTCAGTTACAAGTTACCACCAAAGTTTAGTAGTTAGAATAAAATACAACCAATATATATATTGCAATAGTTTAGTGCCAATTATTATGATAATATCAATGTGATTTTAATAATAAGAGAAGCTATTCAAATCTATTTGACAAAAATGTTTTTTTTTTATTACATAAGCACTGAAGTTACAACTACAAAATGCAACAAATTAATAAATCATCAAAAAATTGAAAATCAATTTACTTATTTAAATTACATATTATTACGTCCATTCCTCACTTATGTTGTAGAAAAAAAATAATTTAATCATTGAAAAAAAAATCCTTTATGCGCCACGCGCCTCCCAAAATCATCAAGACGATCTAAATACCCCTAAACGACAAAATTTGCACGATACTCCCTTTACGAAACATGTTTAGAAATATTTGACACATTGGCAGTGTGATGGCACAATCTCACCTAATTTTTAATTGTTTAATAATAGCATTAATGTAGGTTTGTTTTGTAATTAGGTAAGTAGGTTAAGAACAAATAATTAAGTAATGAAGGTCGTGAGTTGCAGCATTTGCAAAACAAGCGTATATAAAGCGTATGCAGCAAATCAGAGTAGAGTTGAGAATTGTTAATGAGTCGTAGTAAACAATGTATCGACAGTAGGGTAAAATAAATGTAGTTTGTTACTTGTTCCACGGCGTTTTTGTGTCCCTACTTTACGCGTAACACACGAGTTATTACAAAGATATTACAGCAGAAGCAGATTGTAGCTGGTAACGGAAAGAAGTGGTTTTATAAAGGACATTTTATACACTGCTTTACTGCTATATAATATACTGCTACGATACGAATATACATGTATGTTTCACAACATTCGCACTTGTCTACTATATCAGGAAACTGCTACAAAGAATAGCAGCTTCTTTTGATATTGAATAGCTGCTACAAACTGCTAACAGTTGTTAGTTGCTACAAAATAGCAGTTTGCTTCATAGCAACCCATCACTAGTGAATAGTATCGCTATCTAGTCGGACATTGTACTGTACAATAACCAGTAAAATGTGTAGCTATACTCTGTCAGATCTACATTTATTCATGAGAGGAGCAGCAGAATGACTTTATTTCTTTGGATATTGTTAGAATTTACATTTAGATCCATCCACCGTTCTATGTTTCATTTTATTGCTTTACAATAAGATTGGCGCTACACATTTATTTATCCCTTGAGCCAACTCAGTTGTGTTGTTGACAGCGCCATTTGCAATCCATTTGTTCTTGAAACCGTCTTTGATTTCAGTTTTCTGGTTAGCACTTGTTGTATTAGAAGACCTAACTTCAATCGAAGCGGAAAATTGTTAAAAGTCTACTCTATGATGCCTGCAGTTACAACTGATGCCATGATAGAGTAGTGATTTTGACGTGTTACGTCACGTTCCTCGCATTTCTATATAAATCGAATCCATCGAGTCTTCTGTATATAGAATTCCGAACCCCGTGTATTGTGGGTGGCCTTTATCGTCAGATTATACCGTTATTTAAGCCGACATTACTTCCACTACTACTCGCGCGAGTGTGAATTATTGGAGTTTCGGCCAAGTTTCAGCTTACTCGTGCCGCTTCCCCCCTCGCTTTATAAATGATGACAGATGACGTTCGGATGCTGCCGTGCGCTCAGCTAGCACACCCGCGGCCCCCGCGTGTCGCTTTTAAAATCAGACGACGCTACTAGTTTGGAAAAATCAATAGCGGCCAACGGCGCTATAGCGTTGAAATATGTAAATTTTAATATTTCGACGTCGAATGCAATTACGGCCGGGTATACTGCAGTTATACGGCGTTTGCGACGGGTCGCTAATGCATTTTTTCCCCACATCATCGGTCGAGGCGAGGATAATCGCGTTGATTCATCTATATAACGGCTCCCTGTACACTGGTTTTACGGAAAGCTGAGGCTAGTAGGTAGGTACCCTCTTAAGACTAATCTCGAGGCTGTTAATCTTCCTTTCTCGGGGAAGAACTGTTCGTTCTCGTTGTGATAGCGGCATTTATCACCTCTCTGAGTAGGTGTGCTGGCGGTTTTTATAGAGATAAGGAGCCGAGTTTACGCTAGGAAGGATATTATTACAGGAGAAAATGTTTAAATTACAGGATGATTTGATGAGTTTAACAGTTAATAACTTCATGCTTAATTCATTATTGACATCAAACTGGTTCATCATCAATTCAGTTTGAATTTTAAATTTGTTATTTGCCATTTTTAAGGAACAACGTATCGTCTAAATCATGTATCAAAGAACACTATGATCTTAAAACTAAAAAGAAAATAACTTACCAGTTGTTATACTTTATTTCATTAAAATACAGTTAATTCCCTAGAAAGTATTTTTACCCAAAAAAAATATATATATAGGAAATATCCATTATTTCATAACACATGTTAGGAAACATGTTATGTGGCTGAAGAGATAGATGAGGCATCATATACGCTAATGAAAAAACTTAAGAACGATTTTGAAGATTGGGGGCCTACCAATATATGATAATTGGAGGTGAAGGACTCGACCATTGATAGCGATAAAATTACATGCATAATCGATTGTAACTATAAGATACGCGCATTATTTCACCCAACAAATAGTAAATTCAACAGCTTTCGTTTAAATACGGCAAAGAGGTTTCTTTGTTTGAACGAACGTAAAGATTAATGTTAAATTATTTTTGTTGATTGAAAAATAAAATTTAGTTGAAGTAAACACGGATTTTTGTTAATACAAATATAGTTAACTGTCCCCTCAATGCATAAAACATATTAAATTGATCTTATGTACAGTACCCTCTAGATATAATATCTCTCGCTTGCAACGACCAAATATTGATACTATTTTCCGCATACACTGTAAAAAAAGTTGCAGTAAAATTACATGTAAAATCGTTGGTAACAAAGTTGCCTACAATTTTACAGGTAAATTTGCTTCATAAGGTAAAATTTCTACCATCTAGTAAATTTGACATGCTGATATGATTTTCAAAGATGGTACTGTAAAATTCGTATGTAATATTATATATTATGAACTCTATATTTATCGAACACTGAAGTAATTTTCATATGTATTTTTATAAAGAGAGCAAGCAACTTACCTGATTCTTTTATAGCACCTAATAGGAATTACTGAATCGCTCAATCAGGGATCAAGAATGAACACGCTTACGCGAAACCTACGATTGTTTGTGACGTACATGATATCATTGAACCAATAATAAGTCCGACAAACGAATAGAATTACCTACGCGCACAGATAAATAATCCAATAACAAATCACATTGCGGCGTATGAATTTCGTATTTTCCATGATATCTATAGTTTTACCCGAAAATTCAAGTAAAAACAAATAAATATAAAAGATCCTCATATTTTTACAGCAAAATTAATAGTTCACTAGTAAAGTTACTTTTAAAGTGCACTAAATACCCCAAAAATGAATTTTGAATTGAATTTGAATTGAAATTTGAATTTTTGTTACATCTTAAACTTACATGAAAAAGCTATAAATTTTACCGAAATTTCTTTTTCCATGTTAAATATCCTAGAAAAAAAAACATGTAAAACAAAATTTACATGATTTATTGTGGTAAATTCACAACGTTATTACATGTAATATTCCTCATTTACCATGGCAAAATTACTGTAATTTTTTACAGTATAGCAACGTCAAGTACTTCGACTCAGCTCGGATTCACAGATAGAAAAAGAGCATTATCATTGTTGAACAAGGTGTGATTATATTTTCTTAACATACCACCCAATACAATTCAATACAACTTAACCAAATAAAAGTATTGATCTACCTAAAATGTATAGAACTGTTAATATCGTATTAAAACTATTACAATATTTAACAGGTTAACCTTCAGAACTGAAAAAAAAGATAAAAAAAACAACGATAAAAATAAATGATAATAATAATGGATAAGGGAAGGCATCGGATTAGTAATCAGTGAACAAGTTCTTAAAAAGCAAAATATAATTTTGTTTCACACAATAACGTATTATTAATCATAAATATAAGGTAAAAACCGGAACTGAGGTCAAAATTTTAACAGGTAATAAATTGTTAATGACACGAATCTTCTAATATCTACCTATTTATATCAACGAAAACTTCTAACCACTGTTGGGATTCCTCATTATGAGACCATTTCTGAACGCAATTCAGGTGCACCGATACAATGTGCGTCTTATATAACTGGACTGTACTTTATAATCAAACACTAATTTTTTTCAATTTAATAAAATTTTGAAAGATTTAACACAAACGTTCAGATTAAATGTCAAGTAATAAATGTCATTATGTGGATGTGACTAAAGTTCTAACCCAGAACATTTACATGGTTTATTTCTAATTATGATTTTTCTCGATGGCTCGTTACTATTGGTAATCACGTGACATGCGCTACAATATTTTTTTTTTGAAAATAGCAAATGTACACTATAGAAATAAAATGTCGTTCCCATTTTCCAGACGCACATTTTTTTTTTAGTTCCAATCTCGATTGATTACATAATTGATTTTTCTCAACTCTGTCTCCAGCGAAAAGCACCTACAAAAATGACAAAAAATGATAAAAAACAAACACGAACAAAATCCGGGATCTACGTCGCTGTTTTTCAAGCTTACAATTGTAAATCCAGTGGGCGGTATTTTTTGTATCGTTTTTTTTATTCGGATTCGGCCTGTTTTACGGCCAGTCGCATTGATTACACGTTTCCTCCTAAATGCCACTTTGACACAGCCGACGAGATTTAATTACAATACACCTGACGCGTGCGCTTGACGTTTATAATTATTCGAAATTTTTGACGGCCATAAACCCGTCCAAGAGGACTCGTATTAAGGCCTGCCCGTTGTTGTTGTACATACGTATTGTGTGTATCATAAAATGTCCGTTGCATTCCTTAATTAAATTTGATCGCGGTTCGGCCGAAGGGATATAAATAACGGACGAATTGAGGTGGGTATACAGACGTGGCGTGGTTTCTCCTTATCAATCACTCGAATTAATTGCGACACAAAAGGATTATTTTGCCTTTATAATTATACGGTCTCTTCAAAAGCACGCACCTTCTAATTTAATCGTGATATTGCCGGGAATTTCAGTATACACCCACCTTCATTTTCGTATAAAATAAAAAGAGAAAAATTGATATCGCTATGTTTGTGCCTCGAGTAGCTTATTATGGAGGGATTTTACCACGAAATGCGGGAAAAATGAAAGAACTGGCAAATTTGGTAGCAAATTCTCATTTTCCAGCATCAGCTAAGGGCTCTTTGTCTCGGAGGATGTTTATTACCTACATTCAATCTCTCTCTCCCTCAAACAAGTCACTAAGAGAAATATAATGTTAGAGCATGGATATACATTACGGTCCAAAAAATATTCATCAGAACGAGAATAAGGGCTATAAAAATGATTTCAAAGTAGGAAATAAAAGTTAGATATATCAATATCTCTGAATAGACATTTTCCAATCGTCAAGTGAGGTGTTTCAAGCACTATTTATTTAATTAAAAACTTTTATAACTTATTTTTTGGCTTTCTATATTTAGTTTTCCATTTCTTTTACCTATTAAATTATATCATCAGTCATTCCAGAATCCCGATACCCTACACTGATCTGCACAAGGCTGTCTGGTTGTCGAAGTAATAATGGTAATAATATAAATAATAGTTCTTTATTTTCAACAATCCAACATCCAATCACAGAACAATAGATAAAATAAAAAGCATGCAAATAAAATGAAATTCTAACTAAAGGTAAAATTACAAAATATTCTAGCCAACCAAAATATAAAAAATAACATATAATAATAATGCAAAAATAAGGCACTAGAAAAAAAAACGAATATAATTACATTCAATGTTCTGATAATACATTACATACATACATGGCATTCCACACACTACTTCCATATTCCAGCTTCCGAACAACAAATGCAAACTACAACATTTTCATTAAACCGATATCCGTGCATTCCATACAGGTGCGTATAATGAATCCCAACGCTGATGCTGCAGATTTGCACATTGCAGTTATATCCGGAACAAATGTTAATTCTAAGTCGAATAAAACTCCCACACCTTCAGAAACTGTAGTAGAACATCGTTTACCTTATAACCATTTATTATAGATGAAGTCCTTCGCGTGCATTTCATCGTATAACAATGTTCAGTTTAAGCCCATTGTTATCACACCAGTTGGAAAGTTAAGATTATGCTGAAGTAATTTCGCACTATTTTCATTAGTGATGACGGTATATATTTCCAAATCATCAGCATAAGCTGATGCAGGGCAAGTTAATGAAGTTAATAGATCATCTATGTATAGTAAAAAGAGCAGAGGACCCATGAGCCCTGTAGTACACCAGAAGTGATAACGTAATCTAGTGATTGATAGCCGTTATAGGAAACGTATGCGGTTCTGTTTTCTAAGTAGGACTTCATAAGTGCCATAAAGGAAGTCGATAAACTAAAAGCATCCCGTTTGGCTATAATAGAACAGAATGGCTGATTGTATCAAAGGCACGAATCAAATTGGTGTATACAATATCAGTCTCGCCCCGGTTATCCAGATGTTCACTGATATATTGCGTAATCGTAACCAAATTGATGACGACATAAACTCATTGTTGAATGGGAGAGAAGTAGATGCGAACACTCTTATAGAGCAGTCGTACAATACTTGTGCAAATATTTTGCCAAAATTAAACCAAATGGAAATTGGTCTATAATTTCTAGTTCGAGTTACACCATCTCTCTTAAATACAGGAACTATTTTTGACCTTTTCCATCGGTCTGGGAATATTTAACATAAATTTAAAATTATAGATAAAGGTTTAACAAGTGATATTCTACAGCTCCTGATAATAAACGTAGGTGTATAAAATTACCTCCTGCAGTGAATTTACTAGAAAAGTGTGCCATCCAATAGATAATTCTCAGTAACAAAATTCGGATTAATAGTAGGTAAGTACGTAATGGAAGGTATTTTAGGCATAATGCTATCTTTTGCAAACGTATCTGAAAACAATTTAGCAATAGTATACTTCAAACCAAGGGAGGAAAGTGCTCTATTGCAGGCCGCAGGCAAATATTATATTATATTGTAATTGCCCAGGCCTGCAATAGCATTTTCCTCACGTGGTTTGAATACTATTTTTTTCACAGCCAGTCCATATTTAACTAAATGTCTAAAAATAATAAAGACATACCTGTGAGTGACATGATAGATAGTAGGATTAATCAGTCAAATATTTTTTGAGAACTGTCAAGTTAACGTAGTTTTAAATGTGTTTTAGTTTAATTGAAATTTAATACCAAATAATAATCTCATAAATGGCCTCAGATTCGGTCGAATGTACTTGTAATCTATCAATAATGTCACATATTATAAGATATACAGTTTCATCGTACTTACTTTCAGCCCTAGAGAGAAAAAGTACAACTTTTTTTCCTAGGGAGGAAAAGTACAACTCTGCCTCAAATGAGGGAAGGGGAGCACTGTAAATGTTTTTTTTTCGCTACTAGGTGCCAGGTATGCGCGTTCTTCTATGCTTATTGTTAATATAACTCCACAGCAAGGATACATCAGCCTTAGTATCACTTTGTGCGCGCTTTGTGTGTAGTGACTTTAATACGGTCTGTCAAGCTATTCAGTCCTCGAATACATTACCAAACCAGTATTGATTGTATCGTAGAATTCACTAGTGCCCTCAGTATCGCCTGGCTGTCTGTTGCAATATGGATCCACTTATTTTCATAAGCGCTCTGACTGATTTCAATTGCACAATGCAAGACTGCGTGTACCTCTGCTTGAAAAACTGTGACATATTTTCCTAGTAGAAGGGTGATTATTGTATTTCTCGCTGTAGATTTCATTTCCAGTCCAGTTTTCGGTTTTTGCTAAAGTTTTAGCTTATCCGATTCGTGATTTCCACTTCGGAATTTCTGTTGAAAATATATAAGTCGAAATCATGTGATCTGATCTCATTCCCAAAAGATGACAGCAAAGATAGACTTCAAATAAAAAAAAATGACAATGAATCAATCCTTTTGTATTTCTTTACGATGAAACAACAGCTTTCCAGTAGTAAATCCAATCAAAATGTGTAAAATCTAAGAGGATTATCGCGGATTAACGGACAAACCGATTCTAAGAACAGAAAAAGGGATCTCTGCCGACTCCCGCATACATGTTTCCGTAATGTGCACGTCTAGAGTCTGGCGTTAGCTATATAACCAAAGGTTACTGTGATGCAATCAATCAATGTCAACCCGTCAATTCCTTGGCAAAAGCTCCCCAAGGTCAAAATCATTAGGCCGAGTACACAGTATCTACATACACGCGTTAGCATTCACCGTGTTTCCATATGCATAACTTCGCGGGATATTTTAAGGTGTCAGTCAGTCAGTTTGTATTTATTTAATAAATACCTACAAAACGTAGGAGTTTTGAGATTACTTGTTGAATAGTGTGGATTTGGCAGTGACGGCTTAATATATTGGAAGGAGAAAAGTTTAAAGGTTTAAGGTTAAATTTGTCGCGAAATGCGATTCATAATCACACGAGCAAGGATATTATTGACGAATTCATTATCAATTATTCAGCGTGGTTCTATCATATATGATATCAAACATAATTTGTTCATACAGAGAACTATTTATTGCATACAAAATCAGTACAGTTACAGATAAAATAATAGTACAGATACACGAAAGTAACTGAAAAACAAATAATTTTGTGTTTTATAATGAAAAAAAAATGTGTTAAGATTTTTTTCATTATAAAATAACTCAGCCATACGTTTCTTTAGCCCGATTTACGATACAACGTTTCGGCGCTGAAGAGCCAGTCTTACCTTTATAAATACGGTCCTGCATATTTCTTTATGTTTCTGATATATTTTTCTACACTAAATAAGGCGGCTTTCTTATTTTATTTTTTTTTTTTTCATGCAACTTACACAGCAATTGGTAATACGGGTCAGGATAAAAGAAAACCGATTACATTTAATGAAGTACCACGACATTTGCGCAACTGTATTGTTTATCAACATTATTGTGTACCCTTTCATGGTGTAGATACAGTATAAACTTGCTTCCACGTGTCACGACAATTTCCCAAAAGGATGAATTGGTCGAAATGGATCTATTCCGTGGCCACTAAGATCCCCAGACCTTATAACATTTGGATTTCTTAAAAGAACGCAGTTGATTTCTAATAAATTGTAACAGTATTCTATCGTATGCAGTACTATGTGTTCGTAAATGATTAAGATAAGCAAACCAAATATACTGATTGTTTTTTGAAATAATTTCACTAACAGTAATTTTAAAAGTCAAAACTCAGTAAAGTGTTCATTCGATAGCTCTAAAAGGAATAAATTTCTAACACATCCAAAATAACAAGAAGAAAAGACAACAGCGAACAAGAAACAATATGAATTTTAGTAGAAAATAGACAAGAACGAACGAGAACGAAAATGACAGCCGAGCTATGCTATGCATAAATATAAGGTTAACTTATTTTACTACCAACTTTAATTTCAAATTTCGCGCCTTTAATTTGACACTGACCTTAATCATTTATCAATACTTGTTACGTATCATGCTTTCAAATACTTTCCTGATTAGGCCATACTTTTTTGTAATCGTTGATCTCAGGTATGCACGCACTAATCACTCTGACAATTTGTATGTCATCAAAATGTATGCAAAAAATATTTAAAAAAACAATATTTACTAAGTTAAAAAGGTAATAATACTAAAGGTCATGTTGAAAATTGATTTATTTTGAAGTCATCGTCGAACTCTACGCTTCATATTCTCAAAACCATTTGCGAGGAGTTGTGGGGTTATGTCGGCACATGAATCTCTAATAGTATTGCAAATCTCTTCCATTGTGTGATGTCGGGTCTTAAAAATGGTATTCTTTAAATATGGGAAAATTATGTAATCTAAAATTGACAAGTCTGGAAACATTGACAGTACTGTTAAGGAACATCTCAACAAGAACAGTCAAACAGCGTCAGCACTTTTGATCTCGGTGGGGGAAAGTTGGTGAACTTTTTCCAATTCGCTTATTACCACAGTATATTAAAATAAGGACATGTTCGCAAAAATCCATTGTTCTTGAGTGGTCCGTTTTGAATGACCTTCAAGGCCAGCTGCCATTTTGTAAAGCTGTTGCCGGAAATTTTCAAACGTGTAGAATAATTTATATTTTAAAGGAAGTAGAAAAATAGATTAAAAAAATACACAAATTTATGCGTTTTTCATTCTGATTTTGTTGCAAATATTTATGAACAGTTTATAGTAATAAAAAGCACGATTTCAGTAAAATAATGTTTGATTAAGTGATACATATATTTGCAAGTGTTTTACGATAATTATGTTCATATTCTTTCCTTTTTGTGAAAAAAATCTTTGTTTATATTTTTATAGTGTAAAATATTCTTCCAGGAATAAATATGTTGTGGTTTTTTTTCAAATAAATTAATAAAAGCAACAGCATCGGTGGAAGGGACGTGCAAATTTCTGATACGAATACATAATAACTTTTAATTAGGGTTCAAGAGTTATGACTATATCGTTCTGTGCGATACAAAGATTATTCCTTTCTATTCGACTACTTCATTTCTAACATCTGACCCTGCACTGGTTTGTCAACAATAATGTCCGGGGGTGCACAAGTGGATAGAGTTCAGACGTAGACTATATAATATCGAATTGTCTATAATGTGAATAAATGCGATTAAAATTTATACCAGTATAATGCAGTTCAAACCAAAATCACATTATTTTAAAAAGTGAACATAAAATGAATTAGGTTAGTTACTGCGATAAATAGCAATCTAGCTTAAAATGTGTATCTAACAAATAAATTGATTTAATGTGACCTAGGAATCTCTGCACAACGATAATAGTTCTTCTTATTCATGTACTTTCTTAATTCTTGTCGTGTCATATATATTAGATTCATTCGGAAATCCCAAGAAACTGCGACCATCGTCAGCATCAAAATTTATCTTGTGAGAGTGACTGGCACTACAACATGATACCCATTGGTGTCTTCTTTCACGATAATATGAATTATTTCACTTAAACCTAACAATATAATATATAAGAAAGTATGTAAATGTTATGGCCACTGTCCACCGATCTTACCTTTTACACAAGAATATCACAGTTCATTAAATGTTTTTAAAACTGTAGGGGTAATTCAAAACTAATAAAATACGTAAAATAACTAAACAAAACAAGTAAATCATATAGATTAAACGAACGAGTAAACTAATTTGTGTAGATACGAACGTAAACAAATAACAAACTGCCATTTTGGGAAGCTGTTGTTTGTGTGAAGTTAGGTTTAGAAATTTGGACCGCTATAACTCATGTCTTGTCCTTACTCGGTGTACTCTGTTATTACCACAGATATTGCAGGCAAACATTCAAAATTTGCTGCCTGTCAGGTTGACATGTTCCTTTATTACTTCGGCTTTAACCGCGATGGATTAGGTAATTTACCATGGAATACTTATACTGCGTAGGTCTCACGGTCTTCAAATAACCAATCAGAAATTAGATCTTATTTTTGTTAAATTTTCTCTTGAAACATTCTCTACAAACATTCTAGAATGTTTCCGCTTTGGTCGGTGTGTATTACACATCCCTTTACCACACGATACTAATAACTTCACAATATCATTAGTCCACAAAGATCTAAAAACTTCTAATGGAGTCGGTTCCTGACCAAAATGTGACTTTATTCCGGAGGTGGTAATGTCAAAATTGAAATGGTAGATGGCTACTTTCGCCATCAGAATTATTATTACCCGCATTAGGCGCAGCTGCTGCAGCTAGATTATCATCCTTTTTTGGCCTGGTTGGACTATTATCCGCTAAAGAATCTAAATCACTATCTTGGGCACTTCCAGCTCGTAATCGAAATCCTTATCATCAGAACCAGCAAAAGAATTCTCCTCTGAATCTGAATTAGGCCAGCTACAACTTGACTCACCTTCATCGCCTGTTTCTACCTCTTCGTGCATCCTCAACAGCCTTTTTTCCTCCGGTAAATCCATTTTACTGGCTACAAAAATGTACTTTTGTTAAGATATTTTTACGTTAATGGCCTTATTTTAAGCTTTTGAAACACCTCTTGGAAATAGAATCACAACACCGTAAACACTCTGTATATAAGACATTATGCACAAATTACATAAACTTTATTCTACATTCCAGACGTAAAGATCACTGAATCAACACTATAACAGCTCACACAGTCGGTGTTAGTGATATGCGGCGTTAACTGGATATATTTAGGTCCCCAATCCATCAATTGCATAATCCATCCTATCGATTATCCGTCCCGAAGACCAGATAGATAGTACATGTGACCTCTGCACCTGCCAAACCAACTTCATCCGCTCCGGTTCAATTTCGGGACGATTTCCATCAAATCAACGATTCCTCCGTCCCTCACGATCGCCCTCATCCACGACCGCTTCATTGCGCTTTGCCAGCGCCAAATGTAGCAACGACGCATAAATATTTAAGTAGGATATTCCAGTATCGAATGCAAATGTTCGGAAACTCGCGATTTTTGTTTCTTGCACGTAGCCTTACGTCTGTCGGAAATGATATTATATTATGTGCAGATCTAATTTTTGTGGAGTATATTGCAGATTACGTATGTGCGTAATATTACCAAAATAAGATATTACACACAAAAAAGTAACTCAATTTGAATATAAATGCATCACATTGAATATAACATAACTTCCTATATAAGCAAGAAGATGATATATTTATATTAAGAATAAAATTTGTTCAGTTTTCCAAACCCATGAATTTGTTAGACGAAACAATTTTTTAGTTCAAATGTAATCAATATACTAAAATCATTATGAACATATAATATTTTCACCACAAAAATAATTATTTTAGATTTGAGTAAATAGATTTTCTCAACTGGAAACTATCATATTTATACCTTAATAATTTATCTACATTTGATAGAAGTATATGAAAGTATTATTTGAAGTATTGCCATTATTTGCTACCAAAGTATAAGTATATTGAACTGATAATACTTACCTGCTTAATCTAAGCATTTCTACTATTGAAGGGTAATAATTACTTACTAATTTTATGTCTGTAACACCAAACAACCTCGGTAAATATTATGTAATTAAATAAATTTACTGTCATACTTTATAGTTTTACAATGTTTAGATACAGAGGTATAGATGTTATGCGTATCTTATACTTCCCACTCAATGCCTGGGCCTGGTATCTAGTCGGGCGTTGGTTACTGATATAATTTCAATATATCAGTATAATAATTTGCTGGTATTATCTAATGAAAACTAATAACTAGTAAATACCTACATATGGTTGTTAATGTACACACCTACCATGTTCATATATTATCGACACAATGGCGCTGACTCTAAGTATTATTTCAAAGCTTTTTAAACCAGTAATCCTTTAATATTAGATAACACGTACGCACTTACCTTCGAATATTTTAATGGTAGCATCTGTGCATCAGCCCCATTCCACCTCATTCTTTAAGTAGCTGTAAAACGGCTGAGATATCCATTTAGATTTACTTACACTCACAACCAACAACACTGTTCGCTGGTCAATCAAAAAGTGACGCCAAGTAAAGCGTATGTATATGCAAAACCCCCTAAACCCCTCTAAAAAGAGGGAACCAATGACAGATAAGTTTTAGTGCAATAAATGGTGGAGTAAAATTCGTTTCAAATGTTTCAATATTATCGTAATTTCAATTTGATATTTCATGTTTTCAGTACAAAACATTTAATAATTTTATATAGTAATTCATTATAGCAAACGTATAAGGGATTTTATTTTGAATCTACAGACTTTCTCACTATGATTGCATAGATTTATTGCTTACAACAATAACAATGTTCATTTGGAGGAAGTACACTTTAACGCAAATATTTATACTATTTGTTCCAAGAGTATATTGTGTTTTCAGAGAATTTACTCTTATGTTCTAACCAACAAGATTTAGTTCATTTAAATATATATTAAGTTTCGATTTCTGAATAAATAAGAATATTCAGACTGATAATAGATTTCTTGGTGTGTACTAAAAACGACATAGTTTTCGGTATACGACGACTCCTTGAAATATGAGGCAAAACGAATTAAATTATTTATTTTAAAAAACAGCTGTTTTCTTGCAAAGATTTTTTTTTCAAAATATTTCTTTCGCCCTGGAATTATACAATTTTAGCTTTTCTTACTGACTGTTACATTGGCGTATTAATTATTAAATCAAATAAGATTTTCTAAATATTTTTCTCGGCCAAAAAATCCAATGCAAATGCGATAACGTTACATCATTTATAACGCTCAAATTTTCCAGGTAAATTATAAGTTCTACTCATTAATTTTTATACATTTTCGGGAGGTAATCTTACCTGTCATTGAGCACTATCTAATTAATTAATAATTCTAATATATCTACTATCATTAATACTTACTAGTTTGAGCTATTAGTCATTCGTTTCCCAATATAGAGGCTACACAAAATAAACTGTCAGATTTTTTCCATAAATTAATTTATAACAACATTATGACAATTAAATAAAGAGAATATATTTACATAACGGTTGATATGAGTATGTTTACATTAGCACACATGAGCACGATTTTAGAAAGCAACCACTCGGTCCTAATAGATTATCATCAAGATCTTCGTTGTAGGCGCGACAATATCACTTTAGTTTCATGAAGAGCACCGTCCACGAAAACACGTGGCATATCATGAACAACTTGTACAGATCTTCGGGCGTCTTCACGTCAAACACCTCCATTTCATGCATGTAATCGTACAGGTCGCGGAGAATCTCTTTCATCCTATTAAAGCACTAGAATTTCATAACCTGTTTCTGTCTGTCAAAATATCGCTCTGACATTTGGCAACGCCATCTGTGCGGTCGTTGATTAACTAATAGCGAACAGCAGGTATTTCGAATATTCGGGTAATCGATTGTTATTACTCACACGAGTATTACTAATCGTATTCGAGAGTTAGTATCAATAAAATGCAGCCGTAACCCATTTCTCTGAGTACGGAATAGTTAAATTTTATGTATTTTAAACTGCAAAATCGATCAAACTGCATCGTTCGATCCGGACTCAATTATCTCCAACCTACATATTTTAACGTATTTTAGAGGCTGTCGAGATTTTTTACATTACCGTTTGCTGGGGACATTTTTTTTTTGTGTTGATGTTGGGAAGTTCCCGGGAGTATTATTTAAAATTTATCTGCGGATGTGTGTGTGTCGGACCGCGTGTTGATTTGACAAGGGGATTAATTAAACCTGAATGCTCGATGCGATTTGCATCATTTCTGCGACAGTTTTATTTTTGTTTTGTTTTTATTGGTGCTTAGTCGGTTCTATAAATAGTTGGTATTTACCATAACCGGAAAAAATACGATGAGAGAATCTGTGGAGATTACATTTTTGATATCTAAAAATAAAATGAAAGATTGGGAGGAGTTGATGGGGGGACATATAATAGTATTAGTGATGTATAAAACTGCTTCTTTACGTTAGCAGCTACAACCTGCTTCTGGTGGACAAATGAAATAAAGCAAGAAGTAAAGAAGAAGAAAATATTAAGCAAAAATTATCTGGGAAAAGGCAAAGAGAAAAGGTGAAAATACAAGTGAAAGAGGCCAAGGCAAAATCATGGGAGGAGTTCGGAGTAAAAATGGAAGAAAACGCCTCCGGCAATGCAAAAATGCTACCGCATATAATAAGAACTTTGAGAAAAGAAAGGAAGAACCCACTTATAAATGTAAAAGATCAAGAAGGGAGATTATTACAGACGAAATTAAAATAACTAACAATAAGAGGTGGAAAGAATACTATGAAAAATTATTAGGCGAAGACTATGAAGGAGGTCAGGGTAAGAACGAGATTACGAACAACATGCTGGAAGAAATATATCAAAATGAAGGAGAACAAGAAGAAGAAGAAACGGAAATAACAAGAGATGAAATTTTGGAAACAGTAAGCAAAATTAAAATAGACAGAGCATCGGGTATAGACGGGTTGACGCCTTAAATCAAATATATGAGACAAGAAGGGATATTCTTACTACACAAAATGTTAAACTTGGCATGGCTGCCCGAAACAATACCAACTGAATGGAACACAGCAATTATCACCCCAGTACATAAAGGAAGCAACTAGGTACAACGTCTGTAACAATGTTAGGGGAAGGAATAGGTTATGTGCCTCAATAAGGCTTAATAAAAACTGAAGGGTTTAATAAAAGGAGCCCACATGAAAGTCCACATATTTAATACAATATAATTTTTTTAATCAATCTGCCAAAGAAACCTTATCCGTTATAAAACAGCAAATTTTAAAAGCCATAAAGAGTGCGAAAATAAAATGAACTATAGATATTACCCAATTTCTAATTTAAAATCAAAACTGAAAGTATTCCATTAGATTTCAAAATGTTAAAGCTTTTGAAGATTGTTTTTTGTAGGAAAAACATTGCCTTATTTATAAACTAATTTCGCTTTCGGTCCTTGAAGTACAAAGAGAGATTCAGGATTCTTGAAACACCCTCAGGAAATTTGATTTAAAGGTCATCTTTGTACTGTCATACAAACGCCGGTTATTGTGTTAGGGACTCGTGGCGTTGTTGAGCGGACTCTCTGTTGTGAACTTTGTCCAGTTTGACCGTTGACCTCCTAAGTAACTTTATTATTCTAAGTGGAAAAACTTTTATGGAGGGCGGATGCCTACGTGGAAAACTCTTTACAATAAATGATTGGCGTTGTATGTAGTTTGTACTTTAAAATATTTTTCCTTGTTAACCATTAATCACTATAAATTTTCAACAGGATTTAGGTCTTGGCCTACGCGAAGGCCACTCCAACAGGTCAGTCAATATTATTGACCCGTAACTAATCCTGCACTATTCTACTAGTATGAAGAGACTGTATGTAATAATAGAAAGCACAGCGTATCTGAACACGTAATGAGCATTCAAAATAGATTAGATGCATTGGCGACTATTGCTAAAGTTACTAAAAATAACGCTGTGCTCCAAGAATACTATAATTACAGATTATTGTACAAAATAGAATTAAATAAAGAAATACAGGATAATTATAAGAATAAAATTTTCCCATTAAAAACTCCCAAAAAAAAAAAAACAATAACGATATAGCAATTTCTCAGATACTCTGAATCAATACTTCACAGAAGTACGCAGAAAGTACAAATGTCTCATGGGACCCAGGACCTGTTCAAACTATTCCCGAAAATAAACATTAATTCAGTAAATTTGTGTTACCTAGCGCCAGTAACCTATAATGTGATCAAAAAAGCCATTGATGAAATAAAATCCAAGAGCACTCAGGATTAGGTACTGGTACAAACTGTATCATTACGGCATTAGAGGTAATGCATGTAATCTGCTGAAGTTCTCTCTTTCAGAAAGGCAGCAATATGTTCAAGTGGGATCACATACGTCCGTAATGAATACTAACGTATGCGGAGTACCGCAAGGATCTATTTTGGATCCGCTATTATTTGTCATATACATCAATAATCTGGCAGTAAATATCTCTGCTAATGTAATATGCCTATATGCAGATGACACATGGTTCGCAGCTAACAAGCTGAAGCTCAATTCAAATAAAACAGAACACCTCGATCTGTCTCTAAATAGAAACACAAGTAACAGCAACAACACTATTAAAATATTAGACATACATATCGACATCAAACTCACTTGGTCCACCCATATAAATCAGCTGACGCCTCAATCTTCTTTCAATTTACTAATGACCTGATTTTTTTGAGCTTTTGTTTGATTTCTCGGCGTTCTTAAGTTTACTAATTGGGAATGACGTCAAAATGAAACACGTATTGTCAAAATTGATACGTCAATAACATGGCCATGGTAATTAATAATTTACAATAGAAAAATCTTGGCGTTTCCAAATTAATAGCTACCAACATAGGTTGATGATCTACTTCAAATTCAAAGTCAGAAATTCACATCCTCCACGGGTCGCCCGCACATTATTAATTAACTAATTTGCAGACGTTTTACGCACTTATATGACTCTACGTAAACAAACAACCGCAACGCGCGACTACTGCAAATTCAACGACCTAAAGCCGGAACGGAATCTACCGCAATTAGACCCTAATACCTGCGAATTAATCTTCCTGAAAGATACTCAACGTTGCCCGCCAGGGCATCTAATACTCGTCCATTACTCCTCTCGCGTTGCCAATAACATCTCTCGAATAAATTCTCATTAGAGTTTTAAGGAATACAAATGAATCCATCGATAATGCTGCTCTGCAGGGAGAAACCCTCATTTTCCGCTCTTACCGGTTACTAAAATAACGGAAATAAGATGAATTAATGGTAGAAATTTAGAATATAGGGCATTTCGATTGAAACGAACCACCTCAAATAATTTTTCATACGCCTACTGTTATTTATAAAAATTCCGAAAGCTGTCAATTGTCGTCTCAAGTGGAACAACTTTTAATGGCAGGGCTTTAAAATTATTCCTGGAGGCGTAGGGACCCTCACCCTTAAAAATTGAATATGGAAAATGGGTCTTACGACCACTCATTCAAAAGGTCTTTTAATTCTTTTTACGGCAACATGTGTTAAAATTAAAAAAGTTATTTTTTTTAAAAGTGGATAATTTGCAACTTGTGTAATAAATTGGAATGGAATGGTTAAGAATTTACTTTATTGAATGTTGAAAATAATGACCATTAACCTCCATACAAATTTACCGGTGTGAACTTGGCAAGCAACTTTATTAAAAAAAAAATAAACGTAGTACGGTTCGCTTGTACTTCATTTGCACCCGTTTGTACCACCTTCAGTTTCGTTTGTACCTCAAAGGTTAAAAAAATAGAAAGGGTTAAAAAAAATTCAACAAGCAAGTACAAGTTATTCAAAAACGGATAACGTCAATCGAAAGAACATCGTTTGTACCCGTTTGTACCTCCATTTAAATCATTTGTACTTCCACTAAACCGGAAGTAGAAACATTTGAAAATAAGTACATAAGTTGGCGAGAGAAACTTCGCTAATTTTTGAGATATCGGAAAACGGCCAACGCTATTCGAAAGAGCATCGTTTGTACCCGTTTGTACCTCTTTTTACATCGTTTGTACTTCAACCAAATCGGAAGTAGAGCCAATTCAAAATATGTCAGAGAGAGAAATTTGGGTATTTTTTGAGTTATCAAAAAGGCTTTTCGAAAAAGCATCGTTTGTACTCGTTCGTACCTCCTTTTAAATCGTTCGTACCTCAAAGGGAACCGGAGTAGAGACATTTGAAAATATCTCGGACAGAGAAATGTTGCTAATTTTTGAGATATCGCAAAGTGGCTAACGCTACTATTCGATAGAATATCGTTTAAAACAGTTTGCATCTTTTTTGAAATCGTTTGTACTTCAGTGATGCCGGAAGTAGTTCTTTTCAATATTTATGTTACATTTTTGTCTTAATTGACCAAGATTCCCATCCCCTATTTTAGAAAACATATAAATACAGATATTCCGCATTTTGCCAAATTAGGTCAGACAACCTATTAATGTGACCATTATTTATTAATTAACTATGTATTTAATTTTTACTTTGTGAGACCTTTAAGTATATTCTTAAATATGTATGTTGTTTTTAAACCAACTCTTATTATAGATTTCTATATCTTTGGCTGCAGATACCGGTTGTAAATATATGCATTTAACACCAATTATATTTTTCTTATTATCTAATTATTATGGACCTCTGCTAGGGAGATTATAAAGAAAGATATTCAATTGAGTCGTGTAGCGGCATATTCAATGAATTGAATCGAATGGCATTGCCGGATGTGCGATATCTCAAACATTAGCGAAATTTCTCTCTCATATCTTCAAATGCTTCTACTTCCAGTTTAGTTGAAATACAAACGATGGTAAAAGAGGTACAAACGGGTACAAACGATGCTCTTTCGAATGGTCTTGGCCGTTTTTTGATATCTTAAAAAATAGCCAAATTTCTCTCTTTGACACATTTTGAATTGTCACTACTTCCGGATCGGTTGAAGTACAAACGATGTAAAAAGAAGTACAAACGGGTACAAACAATGCTCTTTCGAATAGCGTTGGCTGTTTTCCGATATCTCAAAAGTTAACGAAATTTCTCTCGCCAACTTACTTATTTTCAAATGTTTCTACTTCCGGTTTAGTGGAAGTACAAACGATTTAAATGGAGGTACAAACGGGTACAAATGATATTCTTTCGATTTACGTTGTCCGTTTTTGAATAACTTGTACTTGCTTGCTGAAATTTTTTTTAACCCTTTCTATTTTTTTAACCTTTGAGGTACAAACGAAAACGAAGGTGGCACAAACGAGTACAAACAATGCTCCTTCGAATGACGTTGTCCGTTTTTTGAATATCTTGTACTTGCTTGCTGATTTTTTTTAACCCTTTTTATTTTTTTAACCTTTGAGGTACAAACGAAACTGAAGGTGGTACAAACGGGTACAAACGAAGTACAATCGAACCGTACTACGTTTAATTTTTTTTTTAATAAAGTTGCTTGCCGTGTTCAATCAGGGATTTTGACATAGCAACTACTTCAAATAATAGTCCATATTTTATAAAATATTTTAAATAACCCAAAAGATCAAATAGATAACTTGGACAAATCAGGTATTTATAGTAGTAATCTGCTTAACGAGCGATTCTTGCATTCGATTATATCAAATGTATAATCGATCATTCATTACAGAACTCGGAACTCGGCAGAGCAAAGATTCCGAAAACTAATGCGTCTATACACAGAGATCCAAAATGATTGTCAAATCCGCTCCTATAGATAGTAGCAGGGTGTAGGTATATGCCGCGTGTTTGTAATGAAGGTTTGAACTAAGTCAGTGTTGGAACATAAGAAAGTAAACGGATCTGTCATAAATAAGGAAAACGTAACCTGTATTTGAACTCGCATTATATAAACGACTATGGTTTGGTGTTTCTGCTTGTAAAAATGAAATGTAATTAATTTAACTTTACTAAATTATGATTTTACAATTCAGTACTAACTGGTGTTTAACTAAATTTATTTATTACTTTAAATTATAACATACAATTAGTATAATTATTAAGTGACAAAACTGCTCTCAGTTCTTCTATGGTATGCATGGGGTTTCTATAATTCCTATTTTTTAGATAGCCGAACATGAAGTAATCTAATGGGGTTAGATCAGGTGATCTTGGTGGCCATTTTTGTGCTCTAACGAACCTGTCGGCAAAAAACTGTTGAAGATATTGGCAGGTTTGTCGAGCAGTATGTGCTGCAGCATTATCGTGCTGAAAATAACCTACTTCAAGCTCATTTTCTTGTAACTCTGCAATAAACAATTCCAACATCTGTTGGTAACGTTGGGCTGTTACAGTTTCCTCGAAGAAAATTGGCCCTATTATTCGTTGCCTGGACGTAGCTAACCAAACTCCAACTTTTACGGAATGCAATTGCGTTTATCGAAATTCGTGTGGATTTTCTGCAGACCAGATACAATAGTTTTGTAAATTGATATAGTCTGTTAGATAAAACCAGGCTTCATCCGAGAGAAAAATGATTTGTTTAGTAAGTCATCGTCCCTTAAATTGTTATTAATTAAACCAATGACAATGTTCCAATTGCCTATCGTGATCTAATGGTAATAATTCCTGTACTGTAGAAACTTTATAGGGATGAAAATGTAACTTTCTTTTCACAGCTCATTGCGCTGAAATGTATGATAAGCCTATAAAATTATGAATAATAATAACTCAGCACTACAGGCCTTGAAGGCCCTTGGCTAGAGTGCCGGAACACACCGAGTCACTGAGAAGTGTTGTCCGAATGGTGACCCAACCAACAACCGGTACCGCATATTGCTGCTTGACTTTCAAGATTGGCAATGATGCACCCTTCCTTCTCAGCCGTACTGCCGGCCTATAAAATTATAAAATGTAATAAACTATTTCACTTAATGTTAATATTAATTTTTTACCTGTTTGTTGAGCTATTACCACACATAAATTCCCTTATTTTCTTACAATATTCAGAAATACTATTGTTGGTGATATTAGATGTAAATATAAACGATTTGAAAAAAAAATTATAAGATAAATAATCGAAAGATACTACAACATGAACGCCAGTGTCGCTAAATGTCAAGAAAATTCATTTAATGTATGAAATTTGTATGTAGCTAACTTCGCTCATTAAATTGATGATAAGTATAGCTAAATTTTTCCGAAAAACAGTATTTTTCTTACGACAATCATTTTGAATCACATGGTATAATACCTGTGTACTTGAACGTGTGAATGAATAAGAAACGTAGTATATAAACTTTTTGCGCGATAAATAGTCCGAAAGGTTTTGTGAAACATGTGACCGAAAAGGTATAAAGCCGATCTACCAGCAAAAAATTGTTTACAATTCTATTCATCGCTCGCTCAAGGATTACATATGTTTTATATAGACGCACACTTCGGAATCTTTGCCTTGCCGGTCTCCGAGTTCTCGGTAAGCTAATGAACAATCGATTGTTCATTTGATATAACCGGGTGCAAAAATCGCTCGTTAAGCACATCATGTAGATATATGCCTATATGTATTTCTTGCAACTACTAACCAAAAGTAACAGTGATAGATTATAGCTGCTAACTCAAAATAGCGGTTTTACGCATTACTAAAAACCGGTGTGTTATGTTTTGTTAAAACTTAAAAAGCCAATCACATGTACACAAAGATTAGCATTGTTAAATAAGTTGAATAAGTATACTGTACTCTATTTTTTGCGCGGAAGAACCTTTCTGAAATTGTAAATGTAAGATAAATACATTTGTTTTTTATTTCACACGTATAATTTCAATTATTTCAGAAGCTAATGCTTTTGTATCATATCGACAGGATTCTGTTTTGCTTATTAAAGAATTTGGAAGAACTCCAAAAGCAATTTCGTGGGAAATATATCGCGGCAATAAATCAATTGGCCCGCTATTCCATTCTCAGCATATTTTGACAACTTTCTTAACATACATCTTACATTTCTATTCAACTTTCTATAATAGGTCATAATAAATTTAAATTAACTTTGCAAATATATCAATAATAATTTATCTCGGACGCGTCAGTCGATATTAAAACTTTTCCACGCCAATACTTTTATATTTTATATCAATATGAATA
This sequence comes from Protaetia brevitarsis, assembly GCA_004143645.1. Classification (NCBI taxonomy): domain Eukaryota; kingdom Metazoa; phylum Arthropoda; class Insecta; order Coleoptera; family Scarabaeidae; genus Protaetia; species Protaetia brevitarsis. The sequence goes on from RXPK01000257.1 coordinate 6,797,456, forward strand.
AATATATGAAATTTAATCATATCGTAGAGATATCTATTGTTAACGATGCAAAGATGCAGTTTAAAATCATTTGATCTATTCAAAATATCCGTCAGTATTATGTTTTTGCAAACAAAGTAGATTATTTATCACATTACTAACGTATAATAATTTAATCGACAAATAACTAATTTCACAAAATCGTTCGCCCCGCACAAATTTATTCTCAACGGCATACCGATACACTAATCCGTTTATCTATAATAACGAGATATTTTCTCGATTTTCGAAGCCAATGAAACGTGACAGTGCTCACGGAATCAGGCGCCATCTATCGGCAGAATATCAACTCGGCGAATTCCCGTTTTCGACGTAGCGGCGGCCGCGTTTAGGGGCGCTATTATTTCGAGTCGCGGATCGCGCGTACTCACTAAATTATACCCGGGGGCGCGGAAAGTATTCCCACTAGCGGAAACTTCTGAGTATAATTTTGTGTAAGCTTGCTAGTGAGCCGGGCAATTTTCTTAATTTCCATTTCGGCGAGCACGCGAACATACGTTTGTTGTGACGGCCGCGCGAGACGGCTAATTGAAAATTGCTGTCGGAATTTTATTAATTATTTTTGGATTATCTGCATTAGGCGATATGTGTTTGTGACGTTAAAGCGGTGACGCAAAACGAGCGGATAATAAAAAGTCTTTTACTGTTCTTGGAAAATTGTTATTTGACGTTAAAAACGGAATAAATAATTTGTTTTCAAATGTCATTAATATCTCAGAAATATCTGGAGAAATAGAAATTTTAAACGAAAAAATTTCTCACCTCGTCGGTGATCTCAAAATGGCGACTTTACTTTCAATATTTAGATAGCGCTGGAGTCAATGGAAATAGGATAACTTTATTGTTACTGTTCACTACTATATTTAAAAAAAAAAAAAAATAATGAATATAATAAAAAATGATATGAAAGCTGTTTCATAAACCTTAAATGTAATCTAGTAGGTATTTAAAAAAGTTCTAAATATTACTGTTATAATGTAGACAGTAGTGTCAGTGCGCTCATATTTAATTTAGTTTAAAAAGCACATTTACCGTTATTTTTATTGCTGCTTTAATTGTTATAGACGAATGAAATCATCATCAAAAAGTTCACTTTGACATAGACTTAAGACTGAGTTGAGTTGTCAAAATGCAGGACTACCAATCCCCATATCTATTGACCGTCACATTGGCGTAATTAAATTAAATAAGAGCAGCAATAGGAAGCCCTTTATCACCAGTAATAGCCAACTTGTTTATGGAAGCATTTGAAGAAGAAGCCCTAAGTTCCAGCGATATGAAAACCAAGTGTTGGCTGCGATGTGTCGACGATACTTTTGTAATATGGCAACACGGAGAAGAAAAACTACAACAGTTCTTGGAACACATAAACTCACAGCACCCTGCCATCAAGTTTACCATGGAGAAAGAACAAAATGGAAATCTCCCTTTCCTGGATGTTATGGTTAAGAAAACAAAAGAGGGAATGCTACAGCACGCAGTATTTAGAAAGGAGACGCACACCGATAGATATCTGCATGCAAGATCTCACCATCATCCGATGCAGAAGAAGACATTAATACAAACATTGCTATCCAGAGCCGAAACCATCAGTGACGAAACAACATCTTACCAGTGAAAAGATACATTTGGAGACAGCACTAAAGAAGAATGGTTACACTGACATCGACACTAAGGAGAGCCACTAAGAAGAAGACGACACTGGAGACAACTCAGAACCACGAAAGAGGGATGGCGTGTTTACCTTACATAGCAGGATTACCGAAAAAGTAGGCCGAATTTTGAAGAAACGTAACGTACAAATACGCTTCGGGACTGCAACGTCGATCCAGCAGTATCTACCGACCGCAAAGGATAAGATACCCAAGGGGCGCACAGAAGGTATCTACAAGATAACATGCCAATGCGGATAGTGCTACGTCGGACAAACAGGAAGAGCCATCGACATAAGAATAAAAGAACACGAGAGGGACGCAAGATTAAGAAGGACCGAGCAATCAGCGGTGGCAGAACACATGCACGACACCGGACACAAAATGGATTTCAAGAATGTAAAAGTAATAACTACCACCAAGAACTACGGGAAAAGACTCATCAGGGAAGCCATATAAATAAAGAAGAATAAAACCGTTAACAGAGATGAAGGGTACGACCTTAGCAACACGTGGAAGAGCCTACTACGAACCGTCACGGTCAATGGAGCGGAAACACACGGTTGGATGCACCAGGGCGTATATAAGAAGAATGTCGGACCATGGAGAATCAGTTCAGTTATCCTGAGAGAAGCTGTCAGTATGAACAGCGAAACGTCGAGCGAAAGTTTTGACACACGGCAAAACCCGCAAGAAGCTGTTAGTTATAAATTAAAATTAAGATTTTTTGAATAATATTTTTCTCGGCCAAAAAATCTAATATAAATGTCATGCGTTAGGTCATTTACAGCGCTCATATTCTTATAAGTTTTGCTGGTCTATTTACATAAATTCCTGAGAGCTAATGTCAGTGAACACTATACAATTGTGAATTGATTTTTAATATATCTATACCTTGTCTCAAAAGTTATAATAGCGAAAGTAGCCCGGCTTGCATTCCAAAATTTTGTTCGCGCGAGATACTTATAAGCAGAGATAAGGTACACTAGAGATAGTTAACTTAATGATAAATCCAATTGTTTTCCCCTTATATAATTATTGTTTGAAAATTAAATGCATTATTATTGCAAGCGTACATTCTACGCAAAAACATGATAAATTATCACAGTAATACAATCAATTTTCAAGTAATAACATCAATTTGTGAACGTATGAAGGTATTTAAATAAACAAATATTTGCCAGTGAAAAAGCATGTATTTTTTTTGTAATTTTATAAAGAAGATGAATTAACATTAAATGTTTATAGCATAAAAAATATTTATGAAACATGGATTATTACCTGCCAGCTTTTTAAAATTTTGCAGAAGCGAATACTGCGCCACAAATTAAACAATTACATATTAACCAGCAGTTTAACTTACTTATGGATAAAATCTCAGATCGGATGAGAATAACAGATCAAAATATATTATTTCCAGGCAATGTATTACACAAACACTTAAACAGCCTACAATATCTAAATAACTATTTCATGACTTCACGACAATATATTTTTGAGAAACTGCCATTTAAAATACGTAGCTTTCATTATTTAATTTACTAAATATCAACATGACACTTCAGTTAACTAGAAATAACTACAACGAAATAATCATTTTTGTTCTACAATAACAAGTTTTCTTAAAAGAGGTGCTACTTATCAATTAAATTAAATAAATTTATTGAAACGGTTAAGAAATACCAGCGATTTTTCAACCTAGAATAAATGATAATTGTGGTGGCATACTTGCGCCTAAATTATATGCAATCTTATTAACATGTTTTTTGAAAATTCCTTTCTTATCTGTAGGTAACTTTATGTACTTGCATGTTGACTCCATTGCCTCTGAAGATTGATACCTAAACTACGTCCCAATAACACCAAATGTATTGCAGAATATTTTTGACAACATGAAACGTCATATTGCATTATGCATTCAAAAGAATGGTGACCATTTTGAGCGCTTGTTGTAAATTACAACTAAATAAAATTTCTACAAATACGTTATTTATACCTTAGTTGTTTGAATAATATCTTATAAATTAATAATCCAAATTGTATTTGTTATTAATTTCATCACACATAGCTCGACCATAAATTTTGACAGTGACAGATGGATAACCTACATACCATTTAATCTATACCCCTATTTCAAGAAAGCGGAATATCATAACTTATAGGAGAAATTCATGAACACCCGGATTTTGAAACAGTCGGTATTTGATTTTTTAATTAATTGTCAGTAAAGTGCACTATCTGATATAGCAGGAGATTATTCGGTATATGTATTTGTATACCTATATTATCGATTTTATAACTGACTTCCAATAATAATTCCTTATCTGCCCACGTCCGTATTCTATATTACTTCCACACGTACAATTTATACAATTCCTCTGCTGTGCATATATGTAGATATGTATAGTAATTCAACGTTGAACATCGGAATCGAACTATACCTATAAATAACGTCACACTCGTTCCTCTTGCTTTGTACTGGAGCAGCCATATCCATTATGCTCTCTGTATAACACCCCTTTATTCTCACAAAGGACCCGTAATGGCTTCTGAAAAATTTCATTAGATACTAAGGGAGAAATTCTCTCTGCTATAGCCGATAATAATTTTAGATCGGTCTCCTTTGACGTCGATATTTCGATATTCCGGTCTGCAATGTGACAGAATCGAAGGAAATTACTGCAATAAAAGAGGGAACTTTATATCTTTGAAGAAAAATTTGGGTGATGTTTAGATAACAATCTTTTTTTGCACTGGTATATCTAATATATATCACTTCTGCTTTTATTCAGCTGCAATTATTCCCTATATTATACAGTTTATTTATATTCAAGCTATCAATATTTCAACCTTGTATAACTGCACTGTTTAACAAAAAATAAGAAAAACCAAAATGCAATTAAACTATAGATTAATTAATTCCGGGTAATGTATATTTACATTGCAATCGCAATATGCGTACGAGTATACAATTAGAGTGAAACTAATCCCGTTCATTTATAGGAATGCGAATGGTATAAATTGCTTGTACAATGTTACACCTACTCAGTGGAATAACGCTTAATTAAGTTTCCAGTTTTTACTAACTTTTTTACGTTAAAAATACCTAATGTGTTGTGACACGATCAAAATAGGTTTATAAACAGGCCAATTATCGCTTAATTGAGCGGTAACCGAAGTTCTTTATTGAATAATTCATGCGTAGATACCAGTGTAAACAAGAGTCTGTTTGCTGTTTAATAAATACCTTGTTAAAATTGCGTAACGTTCACCCTTTCATTCGAATTTTTATTTTTTACTTTTTACCTTTGCTTTGGTAGCTATCAACGGTAAAATAAAATATAAATTGGTAAAAAAAATGCTAATATTAAATAATTGTATCAGTAAATATTGCAAAATTCAATACATAGTAGATTGGTTATATGCATTTTTTGCATATGACTACAGGGTATCCACCACACACATTATTTTTGCAACGTGTATAAATTGTTTTCGTTTTTCTATCTTTTGAAGACGCGCATCTATTACACTTCTTCTTCTTTCTTGGAGGCTTAGTATTAGTAGATGTTCGGGTTCTTCTTCTCTCTCGGGATCCCTGTATTCTGCTAGTTCGTTTCCTAGCTCGATTAGAAAGTTTCTTCTCTTTTTTAATAGGTTGTATGCAAAGGTTTCAATAACTTCCATAATACGTAAGCATTCATGGCGCTGATATCTATCATGTAAAAAAACTATAGAGGCCACCTTCGTGTCATCCTTTTCATAGTATATGATCGTGTCACTTTGTCCATGTCATCCACACCCCCTTTCGTTTTATTATAGACGAGAATTACCTCGAGTTTCCTTTTTTTGACCGTCATCAACTTTTCTTCTGATTGTGCAAAGTACTAACAAGAGAACCTCGCGAACTGTAAATCGCAGATTCTGATGAAACTTTGTCAGTTTGTAGACTCCATGGAGTGTTACTCAAGGACGCTTTCTGTTGCTGCGAAACTTCAACTTTAGGGGGTGCAATTCACCCTTGTAATTTGGTCCAAATTTGGTATTTTCTGAATAACTTTTAAACGGTAAGAGATAGAGAAAAAGTTTCAATGGCGGACTTACACCGTTTAGTCAGCCCTTTCGATTGGTATAGATATTTATATACAGGGTGTTCCAATAAACGTGGAATGACGTATGTTGTGCTTATTTTATCGAATTTCAGAAATTATAATGGCCTTTTTTGTGATTAAATAGCCTATAGAAAGGTAATTTAAAAAGTTATACAGGGTGTCCACAAAAATATAAATTTTAGCATATTTCCTTATTCTAAGGAGATACTCTGTATACTGTTATGTGTCTGCATTGTATGTCGAAGATCAGTGTAAACTTATACCAGGCGCTAAATGGTTATATGTTATAGTTTTCGAGTTATACGCGTTTGGATGTATGTGAGATTACACGACAGTAGACAAAAGAAAATGTACCTACTTCGACAGATTGTTCCTGATACTTTTAACATTACATTGTATATACAAAATAACGACAGATTACGACTTCAATTTTCATATTCGTACTGTTCGTGGGTAGGTAGTTAGGTATGCAAATAAAATTATATAATATTGATTTATTAGTTTATTGATATTGGTTGAGTTCATATTGTTTTGCAAATGTGCAGGTAGCTAGAGCCATTAAAAGAAAAACTTACAATGTACAATCTTCGTACAATTTAATTATAATTATATTATATATAAGTTTTTATTATTACCTTATTTTATTTTGTGTGACACAAACAGCCTGCTCTATTTTAATAAAATAAAAGTCAGTAGTGAAAATATCTATATACATTCTTCCAATTCGTGTATTACTCTTCAAGCATAACATCGCATAAGCATTTATAATCTTACATCATCCAAACGCGTATACTCGAACAACTATCACATATAACCATTTTACGCGTCTGGTATAAGTTTACACTGATGTTCGACATTACAATGCAGCCACATAACAGTATACAGAGTATCTCCTTAGAATAAGGAAATATGCTAAAATTTATATTTTTGTGGACAGCCTGTATAACTTTTCAAATTACGTTTCTCTAGACTATTTGATCACAAAAAAGGCCATTATAACTGATTTCTGAAATTCGATAAAATAAGCACAACATACGTCATTCCACGTTTATTGGAACATCCTGTATATAAATATCTATACCAATCGAAAGGGCTGACTAAACGGTGTAAGTCCGCCATTGAAACTTTTTCTCTATCTCTTACCGTTTAAAAGTTATTCAGAAAAGACCAAATTTGGGTCAAATTACAAGAGTGAATTGCACCCCCTAAAGTTGAAGTTCCGCAGCAACGGAAAGCGTCCTTGAGTAACACTCTATGGAGTCTACAAACTGACAAAGTTTCATCAAAATCTGCGATTTACAGTTCGCGAGGTTCCCTTGTTAGTAACGTTACAAGTTTACGTTTCTTTGGGTAATACGAAATAATCATTGTGTCGTCCGTAAAACCAAATTTCGTGAAATAATACACTTCACTAGTTCTTTAATATACTATATTCATATTTTCATTTCTACGCGCCAACGCTAGCAGCATCCGTTGTCGGCTGAAGCGAGCCGGCCGGCCGTGACAAGTAGCTGTATCAGAACCGCAGGAGCAGCACCAGCAGCAGCGCTATATACCACACGCTAGGTGAAGTGCGTGTGCGCAATCATTGTACGAATTCTGGGGCCTCCGACCCGGTCCAGTCACGCTCAGGGAGGGTACAGACGTCGACCACGCAAGATCCGATCGGTCGGTATAACGCGCGAATTAACAGCGCTGTAAAACAAAAAAAAACACACAACGAATACACAAGAACTTCCTCTAAGAGAATATACACATCGAAGTTAAATAACCCTTCTCTATAAAACTATACTTCTCTTCCAATCTTCTTTATAGATTTATCTATCTGTATAATAAGTTTTATACATATACCTACAGTATATGTATATGTGTGTCTAAAATGAATACGAACTCTTCGAATGCAGTAAGAACGAAAATATTCGCTTATCGGTTGCTCCGCATTAGGACTTATGTAAAGGCAAGACCTGCCAAAAAGTAAGGACGCAACCGCATCTTAACATAATACCGCAGTGTGCCATGTCCGCGGCGCCAACATTCATTTGTTCTCCGAGCCGGTCGCAGCTCGCCGTTCGGATTGTCGCGTTGTGAATCCTGCAAGATGGTGCTACGCCGTTGAGTCCGGTGTGCTGTCCGCGGTGGGCCGATCATGTTGCCGCCGTATAGTGCAAGGACACGGACGCCGGCAGTTCCGACGCCGCGAAATAGACTCCAGCCCGCCGCCACCTCTTGACCTACGCGCTTTAGATATGCCGCAGCCGTACGCGGAAAACCCCAGTCATGTTTGCTATGACGGAATACTTTGGCGAGTTCGCCATGCCCAGGTAAAAAAAAAAAAATAGGAAAAGTCATTTCACACTGACGATCCTGATTCTGTTATCTAGTGTTGTGTAAATCATTTCTCGTTTTAAACATAGATGTTCCAAAGGTATTCGTTGTGGTACAGCAAATCAGTGTTGCCAGTTCAATATTTATATTTCCATCAGTATATCTGCACTTGAAAATTCAGTAGAAATCAGTAGACCAATAATAACACTGTGCTAGTCGAAAATGTCAACATTGATGAGACCTGCGTATAAAATACAATACGAGTACGTTGAATGCAAAGCCATCGACTGTTTTGCAAAGTTAACTCTAGTTTTAGGGATATTCACGTGTAAAGATTGTGCACAAAAAGACCCAATATTTTTTTCTGTAATTATTCAACAGATATCTATTTAGTTCGACAAAATTTGTTCATACACTTTTCTTAACTTACTGAGTATTCAAGGCAGCAAAAAAGTACAGAGAAATACAGGGTGATTTACGGAATCCGTCCAATAAAAGTTCTTAAATTTGCAATGATATATCGATTTTTAAACTTCGAGGTTAATGGAGAGGTTCCGTATCACCCTATGTAGGAAAAAGCTATTTTTCCCAAAAATTGTGTCTTCTATTTTTGATTCTTCTTGCAAATTCCAACAAATATCCGCTACATCAGAGTACCAATTTTTTTCCCACTATACCAATATTTGAATTGAATCTTGCTGTCACTTGGTGGAAGTGGTCGTCATGGCCATCTCATTCAACTAGTAATTGTTCGGCGAATCTTTCCACATGTTCATGTAAGAAAATGAATTTTTAATGACATTTTAACATTGATACCGTGAAAAGCAGTGGACATGTCTCGAATGTAAAGGCGCCAATTATGGGATTGATGAATCCAGAAAATATTCTCAATTACCGCTTTAATAAAATCCCATGCCACGAGTTCTGAGTCACTGAGGCCATTTTCAAATGGTGTGTCTTTCATCAAACGGCAAAAATTAGGCCGATCAAGTATTCTGACGAAGAAGTTTTATCAAACTTACAATTAGTCATTTGTTGAATAAATGGTTAAAATAGACAAAAAAAATTGTGCACAATCTTTACACGTAAATGTCTCGAAAACAAGAACCAATTTTACAAAACGGCCGATGGCATCAGATTTAGTGTAATTGTGTTTTCTACCCAGGACCCATCAATGTTGCAAAAATAAACTTACGATTCGAGCACAGTGTAATTAAATAAATATCAATAAAATGTTATATTAAATATGCATAGAAATGTTTTTTTTTTTTAGTTCAACATTTGTGACGGTGCACCGAGAAAAATGAAAATGTTGGCGCAACAAAAATTATTATTTTGAACTTTTTGCATTCACTCAACCAGTTTTCGTTTAAATCAGCACACTTAAATTTTATTGCAAAACACTAACCTCATTGAAAGAAAACGCATCTTTTAGTTGAATTATATATGTTAATTCAAACAATTGTTTGCTTTAACCGTCAATGAAACTACAAAATTAGTTAACTGAATACATATGCGGTCGATTTGAACAAACGTTTATTTTAATTCAACATTAATATTATTGGAATTTGCGTAATTGATTTAAACATTCCGTTGGTTTACACATAATTAAATATAAAAATTTGTTGAGTGAACCAATTATTGGTTGAATCAATACATCTTTTTTTCTCGGTGTGTGGGAACATTACTAACTGATAAAAATTCCAAAGTATAAAACAACGCATACAGTTACTAAGAACAGATTTAATATTAATTATAATAGTATCTCTAAAAATGGGAAATGTTATATACAAATTTTTTAAAAGTATCAGTTTTTCTGATTGATGATTCTGGTGTTTTAATTAAACCATATAATGTTCACAAATAGGCATACATTACTAAACCTATAAACTATGGGGAATCCTGGCACACTTCACTGATTCTCTATTTCTATTTCTCATTTCAGAAAAACGATCATTAACTCTGCCTCCGATTTCTATTTTACGCTTCTTCCGTCATTTAATATTAATTATACTCCCTATCCACTTGACTGCATTCGCACAGCGTTCTCGTTCCTTACGCCTTCACCTCCTACCTCGAGTCGGAAAATTTCTCATTTCCCTCTTTTAAATAACATTACTCCGGCGCGCTCCCTGCGCGCACAGATGCACATTACGTAACTGCCGCTTTCTCGTAAATTTATCGTGACCGTGCGGACTGGCCGATCCGTTAATGAAAACAGAATCGACCATCAATTTATCGAGAGATCCCCGAGAACGGGATTTGCGCCCGATCGAACGTTTTTTTATCTAGCGCGTGTACACACGAAGAAATATACAGGGTTAGGATAAAGTATGGAACCAAGCAAATAACTTTAACACGGAGAGGATGATGTTGATGAAACTTTGCAAATAAGTGTCACGAAATAGAATATATCTAATTTCGATTTTGTTGTTATGACTGTACTTCCGGTTCAACCGGAAATTCTCTTTATTTTTTTTTTTTTCAAATGAAACACCCTGTATATTTTTGCACATTATAATAGACCTTGTTTTTGCGAATTCGACCATGCTGGTTTTAGCACCATTATCTGTAAATAATGAAGAGATAGAACACTCCACATTTACTGAACAATTAATTTTATTTATCGTAAATTATGAACAAAATGGCAGTCATCTTATAAACGAACTCGTTTAAAATTTCAAAATGCTCGCTGTTTACTTCCTGCAAGTCTTCTACGAAATTCCTGAGTTACCTTTTCCAAAACTTCTCTACGGATTAAATCACATTCGTCGACTATTCTTTGCCTCAACTCCTGCAAAGTAGTTGGTCGCCTAACGTAAACACGAGATTTGAGAAAACCCCACAGATAGAAATCTAATGAACTAAGGTCTGGAGAACGTGCAGGCCACTCTATGAATCCTCTACGTCCAATCCATCGATTTGGGAAAATAGCACCCAAAAAGTTCCTAACTCGCCTATCATAGTGGGGAGGCGTTCCATCCTGTTGAAACCAAAAGCTTTGAGGCAACTCCTCATTCTGTTGAAGTGCAGGAATAATGTAGTTTCTCAGTAGATCCAAATACTTTTCCCCACTTAAGTTTCCTTCTATAAAAAATGGGTCTATAAGCCTGTTTTCAACAATTCCTATCCACACATTCAACTTTTGAGGATGTTGAGTATTTGCTTGATGGATCCAGTGAGGATTCTCATTGGACCAGTACCTGAAATTATTGGCGATTGACTGTTCCATTCAAACAGAAAGTTGCTTCGTGAGAAAATACCATATTAGTTGCAAAATGTTCGTCTGCGATTATAAATTTCCATCATTTTTTCGCAAAACTCCAGGCGTCGGTCAAAATCATCATCTGACAGTTCTTGAAGTAGGTGTATTTTATACAAATGGAACTTTTCTCTCTTTTTTTTTCCTTACAGAACGACGACTTATGCCATGGTTTAGTGTGGTAGAAGTTTGAGGTGATTCTTCTAATTCAATAGCAATGTTTTTTCTAACAATTGCGTTAGTTGCGGTCTGTGGTCTGCCTGTTTTTGGTGAATTTTTAACCGTTCCAGTCATACTAAAACGTTTTAGTATTTTAGTGACAGCTGAACGTGTTATAGGAGTTCTTTCGGGATGCAAATCATTAAAAAGGTGACACACTTCTTCATGAGTTTTAACGCGATCGCCAAACCCGATCATCATTAAAATTTCAATACGCTCTCTTTCATTTAAATGCACCATTTTCATCCGTACAATTAGTAATTTGATGGACGGGAATTAAATAAACTTGACAGTTTATCAACAGTTACCTACTAGATGATAATACCTTTTGTTTGCTTGTTTGTTTGTGGGCAAAGTTTCAGGTTGTGACCGACATCTATGGACTTATACCCACTGACATTTTGCCGAACTAATTATCTCTCCATTATTTACAAATAATGGTGCTAAAACCAATATGGTCGAATTCGCAAAAACAAGGTCTATTATAATCTGCAAAAATATACAGGGTGTTTCATTAAAATTAAAAAAATAGAGGGAACTTCCGGTTGAACCGGAAGTACAGTCACAACAACGAAATCAACATTAGATATTTCCTTATACTTATCTGCAAAGTTTCGTCAATACCATCCTCTTCGTTTTAAAGATATTTGCTTGGTTCCATACTTTATCCCAACCCTGTATACGCGAGCATGGGGGAGTAGGATGCTTGCGACGCGATGGAAATTGAATTTATTGGGAAGAGAGGAGCGATTCTCCTGCCTTTTTCGATGATTTCCGCGTCGCTGATTCGCGAAGGATCCGATACGCATCTGGCGTGACGAATTCCAAAATTCCGAGCGACGGAAATCGAACTGCGCTTTTTCCTAAAGTGTGGGGATAGTAATTGCCTTCGATCTGATGATGATATGCGGGATAGTTTGCTCTTTTTGGCGATTGGTTGATCGTGTCTACTAGCGTTGCGATCGAAGCTTTCGCCGTCATTCACCGCAGATCCTTCGTATCATAGCAGGGCTTCAAGCAGTATATTTCATTCTTTACCTGATTGAATGAAGCGTTGTGCATGAAGCAAATTTCTCATATCGCCTTCACGCGTGAATATTGCAGTGTGAATCGGAAAGAGTGAAATGAGCCTATTCTCAAGCGACTGTATGCATTGCGCACGCACTACTTAATATCTACTTCGTGAAAAATTGGGAGCGGGCAGTTCCGTTCATGGTATAGTTTTTGTAATCAGTTATATTTTAATATTAAATCAACAATAATAAAGTATACCTACTCATTGGCACTTGCATTTTCTCAGACATTTATTTTTGTTTTTAATGTCAATCTTACTCCTCTTTTTTTAAACATCGGGAAAGAGGACGCCTTGAAAATGTTTGAAATAGTATTTTTTTAACATTGGAGGGGGGTGAAAGGGGGAGGAAAGTGTATTTTTTGAATAATATATTGCTTTTTTTTGAAACATCGGCAGAAAGGACGCAATAAAAATATTTGAAATCATATTTTTTTACATTGTAGGGTTGAGAGGGGAGAGGGATGTTTTTTTAATCATATTTTTTTTAAACATTGGAAGGAAGGACGCCTTAAAAATGTTTTAAATCATATTTTCTTAACATGGGAAGGGGTGAAAGTTAAAACAAATTAAGAGGTATAATAATTACATGATATTTGGCACAGTGTAGTTCTAAGTTTATCCATTTTAGTTGAAGAACTCAAGCGGAAATTGGACAATAAACCCAAAGCGTTTATTACTAATTTAACATCGATCTCATCATCATCACCTTCATATTGGTCATCTGATATAAGTTAATCATATGCTTAGGATTATAGAAACGATCTTTAGTTTGTTGTAACTATTTGTAAATTTATTACGACATATACATCTATGTATGTTTTCCTTAAAATAAACACAAGAACAGGAAGCAGAACCCCTTATTTGTGTTGTGCATTTTGATGTGGAAATTATTATTTATTCCACATCAAAATGCATAATCAATATTATTCTATCGATTTTCATACTAATGGGAGACAGTGGGACATAACCAATAAATGCAAATAAAATTCACAAGATTGACATTTATATTTATTAAGCGCCAACATGAAATTCGTCAAGTTGTTCAGAGCGACAACATACGAAAAATTAAGTACTTAAATAGATTTGGCATCAAAGGGCATTATCTGCGTAAGAGTAATAATTCCTTCCCAACGTAAACAGACTATAAACAAAAATTCTGCAAAGTTTCAAAAGTAAACGGTAATATAGAACAATTGAAAAAAATCATAAAGGTATTTGTTTTCGTATTTTGGCCATTTTCACATAATGACAGTTATTACTTGACATTTTTGCTGTAAACAAAGTTTATAACCCCAAAATTTATAGAAACACATAACATTTAATATTGCAAAGATAATCAAAATTTTACATAAAATTACAGAAGTTGTTAAAAATGTTATTCGTTTAGGTTTAAACACAAACCAACTCTTCTCCGCAATCCATTAAAAACAGTATATTTCTGTCATGTTGCTAATCAAATAAATGGTAACTATATTAATGTAAATGAACATACTCACATAATACTTCAAAATAAGCTCAAAATTCGGTTGTAGTTATAATGCCGCGTAGAGTAAGAAAAACATATATTAAACAAAGTTGGATATAGATTTATCGTAAACACCAAAAAAAATCCAATGGACTAGATGCGGACATTACCTAAATTTATCAATCTAAACTACAAACGATCTGATGGATTTCTTAACATATATTTTTTTCCACTTAAAAACTGTAGTGGGAGTAATATTGAATGAGAGTGGTTGGTCAATTTAAAGCTAAAATTTTGTTGTATTAATATAGATTGACTTTTAGCTGCAAGATTGCGCTGTTACATTCATTAAATTGGAAACTGCAGAAAAATTTATTAGCAATTATCGCAAGACACGTCGTGTTTCGCTTTTTCTATTTATTATTACTTCCACTACTTGAGCATATACTGGTTCGGAACGCGAACACCTTTCAATAGGGACAACCATAGCTTGGCTGATGGTCGAGTGGCTTGCAGGCTTGGCTATCAGTCGCGGGGTCCTCGGTTCGAACCCGACGGATTGTGCTCTTAGAGTGAGGTTTTCGTGATTTTCCTTACTCCTTGGCAAATGCTGAGAGACGAACATCTTAGGTCGCTCCACGGGCGCAGGCGTTATAATAACTCATGGCCCGGCCGATGCCCCCTGTAATTGACGAAAGCTGTTGGGGGATGCTAAGGCATTCAATGCTCTGCTTACTTCTTGTCGCACTTCTTCTGCTTCGATGATTGATGTTATGGTTAAGAAAACAAAAGAGGGAATGCTACAGCACGCAGTATTTAGAAGGAAGACGCACACCGATAGATATCTGCATGCAAGATCTCACCATCATCTGATGCAGAAGAAGACATTAATAAAAACATTGCTATCCAGAGCCGAAACCATCAGTGACGAACAACATCTTACCAGTGAAAAGATACATTTGGAGAAAGCACTAAAGAAGAATGATTACACTGATATCGACATAAGGAGAGCCAGTAAGAAGAAGACCACACTGGAGACAACTACAGAACCACGAAGAGGGATGGCGTGTTTACCTTACATAGCAGGAGTCACCGAAAAGTAGGCCGAATTTTAAAGAAACGTAACGTACAAGTACGCTTCGGGACTGCAACGTCGATCCAGCAAGTATCTACCGACCGCAAAGATAAGATACCCAAGGGCGCACAGAAGGTATCTACAAGATAACATGCCAATGCGGACAGTGCTACGTCGGACAAACAGGAAGAGCCATCGACATAAGAATAAAAGAACACGAGAGGGACGCAAGATTAAGAACGACCGAGCAATCAGCGGTGGCAGAACACATGCACGACACCGGACACAAAATGGATTCAAGAATGTAAAAGTAATAACTATCACCAAAACTACGGGAAAAGACATCAGGGAAGCCATAGAAATAGAGAAGAAAAAACCGTTAATAGAGAAAGGTGTACCACCTTAGCAACACGTGGAAGAGCCTACTACGAACGTCACGGTCAATGGAGCGGAAACTACACGGTTGGATGCACCAGGGCGTATATAAGAAGAATGTTCGACATGGAGAATCAGTTCAGTTATCCTGAAGAAGCTGTCAGTATGAACAGCGAAACGTCGAGCGAAAGTTTTGACACACGGCGAAACCCGCAAGAAGCTGTTAGTTATAATTATTATTATTATTATAAAGTTATACTAAAAATTCATCACAGTCACCAACAAGCTCCATCTCCCATTGTTATTGATACAGTTGTTTTATACAAGCAGTTGTATTAACATTATGTCCCTATTAGATGCGGACGGGCCAAAGCGGTATACCTTATTTCCTGACATGCAATTATCGCCGAGAGGCACTGAATTGCTTTAGAAAAAAGCGAAACACGACGTGTCTGTCCATTACGATAATTGTTAATAAATCTTTTCTGCAGCTTCCCATTTAAAAAAAAAAACGGTTTGCTGAATTTACGCGGAATGTGATTAGAGCATTGATGAAAATAAAATCTCGCTCATACTTCTTTTAAAACTGAACTGCACTATGCCATTTCTCGCGTTTGTAGATTCCTCTTCGTTCGCTTGAAGCAGTAAAGGTTCTTACTTTTACACCTTTCGCTTACATTAGTTGGCGGTTACACCCTTTCCTTTATACAGCGAAAAAGTTTTTATTTTTTTTGCGAAACTTCCTGCTTGTCGCCGTCCTTTCACAGCGCGATATTTACGCCTTGTCACATGATAACAGACGTCACTTCGATTTTATTATCATCCAGCGGGAATGAGAAACGACAGAATCTCAACTCCCAGTCGAAATAGAGTTCGTAAATCTAAATTACTGCCCCCTTTTTGCTCGTGTACATTTGCTCTTTTATCGCTCCTGTCGCCTATTAATTTATTATTAAACGGACGAATGTAAAACCGTAAAAGGGTATAATAATAAAAGGCAAAAGAGAAAAGAGCGAGAATCGACTTCTTATTACGCGCGCGATTTCGAACCGGCAATTAAGAAAATGTAATGACGGCCACGGGAATCTATTACGGCTAATATTACAACGGGTCCCTTTAATAACGATGTCAATTTTCACGCCGAACTAGTCCGCACAATTAGATCATTAACGCTTTTACAGTTCGAGAGGGAGAGAGGAAACGTAAAATCGATTTCGTGCCGGTACACGCGATGTTTCACTCCGAAAAAAAGTGGCTCTCAATCAACGACGCGGACATTCGTTTTAAGTTTACGATGATAAGGGGGAGAAAATTGCTTAAAACGTCTTTCAAATATGTAATTTCCTACTCATTCAGTACTACTATTACCGACGCGTTTCAACGGCGTTCGCGTAATAACGTACACATTGAAGCAATGTTAAATCAATTGTATGAAGTACATCATCAGAATCCACTTCGAATGTGTATGTGTGACTGTATTACATATTCTGTCATCCTGCTCCTGCGGATGCTAGCGCCACCTAACGGTGGAAATGGATACTCGCAGGCTAGGGAGTTTCACGGTAGATAGCGCTTCTATTGTAGTTCAATAAATTTTCTAATGTTCTGATATTTTCGTTATAATATACGATATTTAAATCCCGTTCTCATATACCTATATAAAAACTAACTTATAAGACATATCTAAAAACATAAATTAGAAAAGAAACTAATACTGAACTTACATTATTCTAATAAATGATATCTTAATATCTTATGAAGCCTGTTTTATACGCAATTCGAAAAGTAGAATAATTTTTTTTTTCATCTGTGTATTCATGTATATATGTCCCACCATTTTCACGTAAAATAACTACACAATCTACTAATTTTGTGATTTATTGAAGCTTGTTATAGAAAATTTATTTTATGGGTTTTATAAACAAATCGGTATAGATCTTTCCATTTTCATATGATAATTCCTGCGTTAAAACAATTTACTGTTGAGTTTTGTTTTTATTTTCCATCGTACATCGCTAAATAAGGATGAAATGAACTTAAATTAGGTCCAAAATATAATTGCCTTTATCTTTAGATTTTCGTATGACAAATTTTTAATACAAAAGCTAATAAATTGTCACTTACACGGAAAATAGCTTTATCTTAACATGCACAATGAAAAGAAAAATAAATTTATATCTGTTTAACAAAAAAAAAACAAATAATGCAAGAAGACATTGAAAAATTCTTACGTAAAAATGTTACACAGGCAAGGAAACGTAGTTAATAAATGTACAAAGAAAAGTAATTTGTCTTCTCGCAAATAAGATCTAAAAGAACTTGAAACTAAAAAATATATGTTGTATACAGTCGTCAACATATCTCTTGAAAAATGCTTATGTCTTAAAATTGTTTTTGTTCAATTACAAGGTTTCCTACACTCAAAAAAAAAGTGAGAAAATTGCCCCAAAAATTAAAGGCAACTTTTCTACTTCCATTATTGGGGTAATTTATACCTGCAGTGAAATATTACCCTTGTGAGGGAAATTTTCCTAACGAGTGAGAAAAACTTACCCACTGGCAATGACAAGGTAAGACTGCATTTAATATATTCCACTCTTGATGTAAATTTACATGGTAATACTTTGATGTAAATGGTAATATTACATATAGTTGCAGATAAAGTAATAGTAGTAGATTTACGTCAAAATTATATTACAAAACTGTAAATCATTCCGTCATGGTGTTCTAAACATATAATAACAAAGTTTTCTGGCCTATAGTAGTAAATGCGTTAAGCATAATCCACGAGTACAGAATTTTATTGCACCATATTGCTTCGTAACTTGTAAATGCAATCGTCAGCAGTCCTTTACGCCCAACAATGTGCATGTGTATGCAATGTAGCTACGATTTTCTGTTATGCGAAGAAACTCCGGTTTCTTTAATTTCATCGAAATCTGACTTTGTCCGTTGCCGGTATTCCCTTATTATTAGGAGAATTACGCATTTGTTTAACAAATTAAGTATTATTTGTGACTTTTAGAATAAGCAGAAACTTTTACGAAGATCATTTTTCGTCCTCTTTGGAAACCTATCCGCCAACGCATTGTATATAATTAAAATGCGTATCCATAATAAATAAAGCCGGTGTTTAATTTGTGTTTACATGATCAAAATATCTTCTACACAGAATGTTTGGTATTACCAAAAGGTTTATTGGGGCATAAATGATCTTTCATTGCATGCGGTTCGTTGCATCTGTAAATATTGTAGCAAAATGATTCTTTTCTACAAGAAACGCTTTAATTGCTTCGGTCTCTCCAAGAAACAACTTTTATATGTCGTTTTTATGATAAATGAATAACTGATACATGATAACACATATATTTTTAGATCAATATCTGCATACAAGTTGGCAAGTCCAAAGACTTATGTATACTTCTTACAACAATGTTTGCTTCCACTATTAGTACAACTTATTTTCATAAATATAATTACATATTATTTCATGATGAATAACTTATTGCGGCTATTTAAGCAATTAAAAGTTATATTAAAATGTATCTAGTTTTTAAGTGGAGATCAGGTTTTAGTGAAAATAATAAAAACCGTTTTCCTAAAACTTTCGACTTTATTAGAGTCTTTTTCAATTAACGATTCTGAAAACAACATAAAAAAATTAGCTCTTAGTTTTTTGCGAAGAAACCTGTTTATGAGAGTCGACTATAATACAGCAATGTTTAATTATTGCGCGACCGTCTATTTTATCACCGTGTTAGTAACTTTGACGGGGTAGAATTGTTGCCTATCGAAATGTTGGTTTGCCCTATCGCCGTGGTAATTGTACTACAACGATGGTAATACGTGTGTGGATAGAAAAACGTAGAGGAACACGAAAAAGACTAACTGGTGAACCAAGGTGTACAATATAGGCGCTTCAGACAACTAGCCCGTTTTACTTCTACGCGTCAAATCGCAGACCAAAGGTTTGGAGAAGAATGTAGACCTGTTACTAAGCGTACACTACCTCGCCGCATTCGGCCTTTGGACTACCGTCCACAATGTAGCATTAGTATATTTCCTGTCTTGTATTGCCCATGACAGCCTTCTCTTCTCACAGACTTCGCTTTATTAGAGGCAGTATGACAGCTGCGCGTTATGTTGATGATGTCCTACAAACCACTTCACTACATACTAGGGTTTAACGCAGGCTAGCTCATTCAGGCTTCGATACATTTTGCATACGTCACAAATGCCTTCTTGAGATCTCGCTGACGTATAGTGGCTGTAATTTTCCGACGATTTTCCTGGTTACAACTATTAAATATATTTTCTAATAATGATGTGTACACATAATATGCTGTTTTTATCTTTTTGTTTTTATTATACATGTATGTTTTATCTCTAATTTATCAAAATAATAAAACAAATATGAAAATTTAGAATAGAATCTATAACCTATTTGTAAATTAACAAACTGCATTTTTTCATTGTTCCATACAATACACGATGTAATCTTATTTTCTATTACTGTTTCTTGCAAGCAAAACCAAAGAGTTGTAGACTCGCACCTGCTTGTATAAAATATGTAAATAAATAATGTTTAAGTAGTTAGAAAGAGCATTCTAGAAATGATTCATGTTAACCCGTAATCCCTGTGTAAATAATCTTTCTACCTGCGATTAAAAAAAAACAGAATATGACGAAAAAAGGCCCAGCTTGGTAGACGACTAATAGGATTTAAGCTTGGCCTTAAGCGAAACGTGTCGAAGCCCTGGCACATCGTCCAACCACAGTTGATTTGTGGGGTATCGGGATATTCCTGAGTCCTCTATCTTGTCCGTTAAATCCTATTTACTACCTCATCTACATAGCCGCCCACGCGTCCTTTTTCAGCAAGACAATTCACGTCCCCCTATTGCTAGTCGAACTATGGACTTAAGAAGCAGGCGTTCACCGGATTTAAACCTCATTGAACATATGTGAGCTATTGTCACGTGGAGCGTGACTGGAGGTGTCTCTCAGAGGTAATACATATAATAATTGCACCTACCTTGGGTTGCAAGGGCAGGAATCAACCAAAAGACCAGTACACTTCAGCTGTTTATTAAGAGAGACTTCACGAAGAATACCTCGTGTAGTCTCCCATCGGAGAACCTCCTCGCGGAGTGTCTCCTTTACAGAGAGTCCCATTTACTGTAATTACAATAATTATATAGCTTAGCGCTATTCCCACTCTTGAAGGCCGATTCGTGGCCGAAGTAATCGGGAGAAGACTGCCCACTTTGCACCATCTGACTCTGGCACAGTTAATTCACGATGTTGAAATTGCTTGGAATGAGGTGCCACAAGCAGATGTCGACCATCTGATTTTTTTCTCGATGCTAACCTGCACACAGAGAGTAATTTTCTAGATAGCAAGTGAGAATTTTCACTGAAGTACCGTCTGTTCTTATATTAAGCAAATGAATATTTCTTGGACGAAGAAAATTATTTTCTCAATATCCCAGAATTAATTCCTTGTTTGAAGAAATTGAATGTCCTTACACAAAGGAAAGCTGGTTATTTAAAAATAAATAAAAAAACTGGTTTCAAGAATATTATGTATTTAATTCGAACTTTATGAGAATTTGAATTGAGAAAAATAAATTTGATATAAACCAGGCTCTCCTTAAAATAAATGCAAAGCGAACTTAATATTGTTTGTCCGTTTCTAGTGGTAAACATCTAATGCTTTAAATTAAACGTTATTTTATTAAACATAAAAACGGTACTTACTTGAATTTAAGGATTCCTTTCTTTAAATCAAGAAACAAAATGGTGTTTTTTATTCTTAAGGTTAGCACGTTAGCCGTCGCAGCACGGCACGGTGCGCCCCATCACAACACAATAGCATTGCGCTGAGCTACGTATGCTGGTACAATGGGCGCTTGTTCATTCATTTGCATTGTTTTAATTCTATCCGTTTTTTTGACGGGGCGCACCGTGCTGTTTTGTGACGGACTAATGTGCGATAACCTTTAGTCTAGTACTGTTGGTTGCAAAAAACTGATTAAAGTTTCGTCAAAAATAACTGAATTGCTGTTATTCTGAAAAGTCAACAGCATGACGAAATGTTACTCAATTGTTTGCAAACAGCAAGACCAACCCAATACTTATTATAATTTTAATTATGCTGGAGAGGACCCTATGCAGGATTAGTTGCTTGATAATAATTTCGTTGGCTAAATATACATATTTGTATCTTACTTATAATATACGGTGTTTCTTACATAGGATTTGTATTGTTACCATGTAACACCACATACTTTAAGCTAAAAACTCGAAATAAATTACAGGTATACATAGTTAACATATTAATAAAAGTAGTTTATTTAAATTTTATTTTGTGAATTGTTAAATTATAGGTAAGGAAAAAGAAAATACAAATCAAATAACTTTACAACTAAAAAGTATTTATTTAGATAATACATTTACAGTATGTTTTTTTTTAAAGAATAATTTTTAGGTTATGTTAACATACAAAACGAAGCGAATTCTTCTTCTAATAGATACAAACTAATACTAGATCGTGGCAACTATTTCTACAAATTACTAGACTTGTAAGGGAATTACATATTCATGAATAATGAAATCAATTCCTAACCTTTTTTATTGCGGTTTCTATCTCCGCGCCAATGATACACACTCAAAATGGCCTTTAATATTGAAGCCGAATATAAAATTGTTCTTCAGACATATCTATTTATAAAAATATCCGTAACTATACATGTATATTTTTTTATTTACTAGTATATATACGCATTATATTATAACAATACTTACCGTTATTTAACAGGTGACAAACAGATTTAGGTAACGCACAGGGCAACTATTATCGAAATACTGCGAAATATCTAAAACCGAAATGCAAACTCGATCATACTGGATAAAATCAAGTTTTAGCGTATATCAACCCCTCCACATTTCAACTTTTTTTTTTCTATTCTGAATTCAAGAAACTTATGTTACTTGCGTCAAGGAAATATCACTCAATATTAGAAAAATCGTAAGAGAGTGAATTATTCCTTATAAGAATTATATGTACTTGTTTTTTGATATTAGTAAAATTTCAAGAAAATAATTTATTATATTTAAGGACACCTATTAACTCGGATCTATAATTCTCTAAAATAAAGAAAATACTATCTTACATTTAGTAAAAATGTATAAGAACACAGAGGTACTTGACAATAGAAAACTTTTTTCTGTGTGTGTATAGGAGTGTACTCTACGGGGTCGCAAAACACATTATGATTTTTTCGTAGTACATGTTAATAAAATTTCTTGTAAATGTTATCGCTTCATTTTTAATGTAGAACTATCACGTTGCCAAAAAATCAAATTGAAGAAACCATTCCTTCGAGGTCTAACATTTCTAATGTTACTGTTACTTTGTATATTTATTGAGCAACTACATTAATTTATAATGTAACTCACACATGGAATATAATAATCAACCAAGTACACTACATAATTCTATGTTTCCGATTTTATGTGGAGCGTGCGGTACGAGCATCCAGACAGAATGAGAGATCATTGGTACCCTCGCACGTGATGCTGCATTGCGGAATTGTACCGTCTCTATCTCCGTCTATCTACCTGATGTATACCTCTCTCTCTCTTCGCGCCTATTCCTTCCCTCCGTTTTAGACGTCGCGTCGGTAGCCGGCGTTCAATGGCCGCCGATGTTGCCCTGTTCGTCCTGCGTTTCCGCGTGCCCACGATTTTCTTACGTGATTCCTCCGGCACGATATACTAAACTGGACAACAGACAGAGGCTTACTGCAGTTGTTGTCCTTGTCGATTCTATTTTGGGAAGGGCTGAGAGAAGAAAAAAAAAACGTCGGGTGATTTATGTCTGGATCTTGGATACTGTAGTATATACATACAGTGTTTTGTTTTAAGATTAGCCATAGGCTTTTATTGTGCGAAATAGGAGGCGAAACTTTGTTTCAACAAAAACAGCTTTATTATCAAAGGAATTACTCTATTTTGAGCCTGATATGCCGCTAAAACAAAAACTAACTTCAACATATCTTTACTAAATACCTAAGAATCATTAGATATCATAAGGATTGCACAGACCATAAACGCTTTTTTTTTATTTATAATGCTCATTGTTAAATTAAATCATAGGATTATTTTGGCCGATTTTCCACCATTCGCTTTGACAAGGTACTTCTTTTCTACAGCTGCCGGGTTTTTTTTTTGCTTTATTTCCTTTTAATATAATAAAATCGTTGAACATTGATGATTAAATTTATCTTCAATAACATACTCACTTCAATTCGCACAACTTAAATAACGAATTGAAAGACCGCATACCATGCTTATTTAGTGTAGAAAAATATATCAGAAACATAAAGAAATGTGCAGGACCGTATTTATAAAGGTAAGACTGATCATGGCTCTTCAGCGCCGAAACGTTGTATCGTAAATCGGGCTAAAGAAACATATTGCTGAGTTATTTTATAATAAAAATAAATCTTAATACATTTTTTTTCTTCATATTTTCAAAAGCCAATATGTAAATAACACTAAAACACAAAACTATTTGTTTTTCCGTTACTTTCGTGTATCTTTGGAATCGTTCGGAGTGCATTCTTTTTGATCTCTAAAATACACAATTTTTTACTTATTTAACCGACTCTTATATTTCCCGAGATAGCAATAATGCCCTTATCAAAACCACCGAGTATATCTGAAACGAGTCATTTGCAGACCAAAGTTTATTAAGACATTTTATTCAGAATTACGTCAAATATCTCTCCCTTAAGTTTGGATACTTGACTGCGGGACAACCTGTATAGTTGATACATTGGCAAAAAGGTCAGATTTGAATGATCCTGATGTAAATGATGTAAAAGCTTACGCATCCTCAACAGTTTTGATACTATATTTTTGCTGATAGTCTTTCATCAATAATGGAAATATCCACTCTTGTAATTTATGCTTTCTAGTTTTTAATGTAAATATTGCTTAACAAAAATATTCCAAACTGTGGTACTGGTAATGCTGTAAACTTCTCCTAAACCCCTCACCACAAACTGCACTAAACTGGACGTACGTTTCGATAGCAAAGCTATCATCATCAGCAGAAACACTGAACTAAATAACTACACTAAAACTACCCTAATTTATACCTAAAAAGGTCATGGTACAATGATTACGGTCATGGCTGACTGCCGTCATGCTTAACTAGTCACTAATCCTAACTCCGCCTATTTTACTACTTAATAAACCGTAAAGACAAGAATTTAATGGTCCTAAATCTGAATTCATTAAAATATGTTTGTTTTTATATATTTCCATACCCTCATAACAATTTAATTGCACATAGTAGTTAAAGTTTTTTTTTTTTTGTTTCTGTTGATGATGATAGCTTTGCTATCGAAACGTACGTCCAGTTTAGTGTAGTTTGTGGTGAGGGGTTTAGAAGAAGTTTAAATATTGTTTAACTTAAATCCGAGAAAAATTTTGAAAAACCTAAATACATATAAATAAGGGAATATGAACAACTTTTGCAATATCAAAACAATATTGGTCATATAAAGTGTTGAAGATTTGCATTTATTCGTCCAATATATCAGGAAAAAAATAATAATTGTACATATTAAATAATTATTTCCATTTCAGTAGTACACGGTAGACTTTCCAATTCTACTTCTAGAATTATTTTATTTTGCATTTTCTCCTAATTTATTTTCTTGTTTCAGGTAAGTGTGTCTCCTTCTCAACAAACTGGATAGCTTTTTACTTTGAACTATATACTCTTAGATCTTTGTAAGTATTTTTCCTTCTTTTTCTATGCCTGTTTAACATTTATCAAATAAATACTCACGCCATCATTCATTTAAAGCCGCTCATTTCATCTTTATGAAACGCTTAAAAAATTCACTATAAAAAAGCAATTTTAATATGTATAATTTATAAAATCAATACTCAATGCACGTTTAGAATCTTTTAACAATGATGCACTTCGATTCTATCTCCAGTCAAAATACGTCTGGAATATCTTTCGGGACGATCATTTGAATCCGCGATGGCGCCACTCTGTCTGGGACGAGATCTTTGTAAATAACCCCGTACGCTAGATGGCGCATCAGTACGCTTCCGGTCCATCCGGTCGATAATACCCTTCCGGTTTAATCAATTATTGTAGGAGTGGAGCTCCCTCTATATGAAATAATCTTAACTAAATATGTATTTGTGTTTGTTACTTGTTATTACGAAACTTGGAAATATGGGATCGAATATTAATTTCGTTAATTCGAGCGGCATTTTCAAATCCATACGGCAGCTGGATTGTAGAAAAAATCGCGGTAAATTTCCGTTTAGAATCGCACGTCGAATTGTGAAAATATTTGTCCGTTGCAGGGAAAATAAAAGCCGCTCTCTTTAGGCACTATTTTTAGAGTAAATAATCGGAAATAAAATTGATTTCGAGAGCCGGAGAGTCGTTGAATTATAGGTGGTTTGCGCCCGTTTACATTAGCCGGAGTAATTTGCAAGTAAGATTCTTCCTCGCCTCCTCTTCGATGCAGTTGTAGCGCAAAGCCCGAATCAATAATATACCGACATAGCGAGCGCTTCAAGCGTTGCGTTTAGTTGACTTGAAGCTTCTCCTGACTTTTCTGCTGTTCTTGTGAGGATTGAGGGAAATACAGGTTATAATTTTAAGTGCACATGGATGTTGTGGTAGTTTGAATGAATTAGCATTTTAATAAATGTTTAGAATGAGCAACCAAAATTATGGATTTAACATGTTAAACGGAAAATGTTTGCCTCGTTGATATTATAATGAATTTATTGTTATTAGTATTTGAATCGTTAAAATTAAAAGGAATCTAGCCCCGTTTTCTGGTTTTAACTATAATAGTTAAAAAATTATAATAGTAAATTGTTAGTGACTTACCCACATATGTATGTATAAGTAAAGGAATTTTTATAATTTTTTCACAAAGTATTAAGCATAATCTAAACTGTATTCATATTATTATTAAAAAAACTTTCACTTGCCAATATTAGGAGTTTTTGAAGCACATATTTTAACCAATCTTATGCATATTTTAGAAACTATCGAGAATAAGTATACCAAACTCCTATACCAATCGGTGCAAAGTTTTGCGCTGCATTCAATACTGTAAATTCTAAATACACTTGTATATTCCATCTAAACACGCCCCTTTCTCTCAAACATTTATCAAACACTCGATCAATGTTACCTAACCTGCAATATAAGTATATTTCCTCCGTTCTCAGCACATCGATGCAAAGCAGCTCTCTTGGGACATCGAAAGCAATAAGGAACACCTGCTTTTGTACCCGCTGGCGACAGACTTCCAGTCTTCCTAAGCCAGATCCATTCCGCTCACACAATTTTCATTTATTCTCGAATGCGTCCTACGTCGATTTGATTCTATCACGAAGACCCACTGTCAAAATAGTGGATAGGGGATTTTACTAGGTTCCGTAAGGACACTGTAAAAAGTCATGGCGAATTTACAGGTAAAAATACATCATTTGTAGTGTAAATACATAACAGTACATAACAGGTGAGGTATTTTTACCTAAAATCGGGTGTAAACTCACCAAAACTTCTTACAGAGTATTGTACGTTGTATAATTAAATGCGGTAATGGTTATTAAATTAGCGAGACGTATGCTGGTAACAGTGTTAGGGTGGTGTCGTGTTTGGTTCCAGATTAAGATCTATACCTGCGTTCAAAGCTTTTTCCTCTGAAAAATACCACAGTGTAATTACTTGCATATTAAGAGCTGTAATAGTATGAATGGTGCTAATTCAATAATTGAAGGCGCAACGTGAGTAGATTGGCAAAAACGTTATTTCAAATATTGCTTTAATATCCACTGAAATGTGCAGTCGTGTGAAAATGTTAACGACCCCATTAAGAAAAGAAACTTAATGGATATTGGATACTATAAAGACGTTCTTCTGTCTGACTATACAAGGAAAACCACGATTCATTGTGAATTTATATTATATATATATATAAAAAGAAAAGCTCTTCGCTTTCGTATTTAGTTTATTTATTTTCTTTTATCTTGATATAAAACTTTTCTGATTAAAAGTTCGCATATTTTTTAAATTGTCGACAACTCTGAGTGAGTTCATTTTGAAATGATGCAGAAACGAATAAGGGATTAAATCTTATAATCTCTTCAATAATCTAGACAACCGAGTTCGTACGATTAGCACGTCATCAGGTCAGCAATTTAAGTATCGCAAAGAATGAAGATATTTTAGATTGCAAGATAAAAAGCCAGTTAGGATTTTGGGTTCACTAACAACCTTTTTAAAAATTAACTTTATTACTTAATTACAAAGATTAACAAAGTTACACAATGTTCTTGAGAGTTTGAAGGTAAGATGGGCAGCAGCTTGCTAGGTGTTGAGCGGTCGAAGAGTTGTATTCAACTACTACCGTTGCTGTAGTGGATTTCCCTTATATGTTTTTGTCTTGCTGACTTTACATTTTCACGTTATTATGGACTACGCGTATATAACTAGCCCAATTTAAACAACAATCGAAGAAAATAACGAGTGGCAATATTTAATTCCAGAATGCATGAGTGATTTTCGTGATTGACATTCTGAATTAGTGTTTGGCAACAGTGGTTTTTATAATGTTTTGACTAATTGTTCAGAGAGACTGATCGAAAAACTGGAAGTGGACGACCATCTATTTATAAAATTGCAGGAAACGAAAAAAAAATATAATTTTGTAGCAAAAGTAATATTTATTAT
Source organism: Protaetia brevitarsis (assembly GCA_004143645.1). Classification (NCBI taxonomy): domain Eukaryota; kingdom Metazoa; phylum Arthropoda; class Insecta; order Coleoptera; family Scarabaeidae; genus Protaetia; species Protaetia brevitarsis. Next base: position 6,825,845 of record RXPK01000257.1, read on the forward strand.
GCAGCGTAGAACAAGAACATTTGCAAAATATTGGTTCCTTTTCTAAATAGTCTCATGCAATAGAAAGAGGCATAGATGTTGCAGCTATGTAAATAATAGTTTGATTTATCAAAACACCTGTGAAAACAACTGTGCGGGTAAGTTCTTGTAAACACAATTCCGCTTCAACCATAGGCGGCATAGGAAAATTCGACATGATCTAATTTCAATAAATTAAATTGGACGAAGGCTTTACTTAACATTTATGTTGCAAGATTCCTTCATTGACATTAACTACCACTATTCCTTCCATATTTTTTTTTTTCTGTAAATCTACTTCTTTTTGGGATTAAAATATCTTTAAAAATGGAGAACAATGACTCAACATCAGTATTGCTAAGCGCAGATGATTAAAATGATCTTTTAGTGCTCCATATTCTTTTGTCCAGCTACTCCACTTGTAAAATATCCAAGCGAAAATTTCTTTAATATATCGATATCGGAGTTTCTATCAAATATGTTTTTATTTAACTTTTCACCCGGAACCGAATTAATATATTCTTCTTTTAGCGAAATGCTTCGAATTTCAAAAAAATTATTTATGCAGAAACAATCTGGCAAATTTACATGTGTAAAATTTAGCTGATTGATGAAAGAGGGATTTTTAACAATATTTTTGCATTCTGTTATTGAACATGGCTCATCTTTTAGATTAAATACTATGTCTCTGACAGAGCCAATATTTTTGGAATAAAAAAACTTGCTTCCAGCCATACGCTCTTGTTGTAACTGGCGCAGGTGGCAAAGGCAAATCCGAAAATTATATAATATTTCGACAGTAATAGCCTAAAATATCAGTTGTTTCGTCTGCAAATATTCAAATTTCTTATCAATATTAGTTTTTATAAAAGCCATTACGTCGATGTGGCGCTGAGATAAATATATTTGGCAGAGCCTGGTGGTGTATTTATTTAGAAATTTATGCAAAACAAAGGAATGTTAACTGCAACAAAGACTTCACATAATTTTGAATAGAAGGTACCCTCATTGCCAGACTGTTTTTGTTGGGGCATTTTTACCTGAACGTATTGGGTACCAATTGTTATTAACTAACGATACCAATGTAGTGTATTGATTGTTATGATCCCATTGATCGGCCAAACGGGATTGACGGCCGATCTTATAGTTTATATTCAGCCGTACGTCGCTGAGATATGACTTCAAAATTTCCATTAACAATGTATATCACCGCCAACTATGATTTCCTTTTAAGAAATTTAGACTGCTTCCTAACTCAAAAATGCTTGGCAAAATTAAAATTTAAGAAGATGTGGTTGTTTGATATCAAATTCCAATAATAAAAACAATATTCAAAGAATTTTGTTTCTATCCTTAAAAATAAAAGAGTTACATATAGAGAGTATAAGAGTACTATAAATTGAAACCAATTAGAAACATTAATTCGTTGAAAGATAAACGGTAAGTAGTAATTATTATTGATGTAAATGCTTTTTGTATCTGTGTGAATTTCCGGAATTGAAGCAATGCCAATAATCTCTTCTCCTAAATACTTTCTCAAACATTTACAATCCAGGCAATTGCATTATTTGTATGTACCCTTAATACTAAATAACACTATAAATTAGTTTATCGCATTTATTAGTTGCTGAAGGAAATAAAACGCGTTTGTAACAAATTAGGGCAAATTTATCATCGTACTGGCGAAATTGCCGGACACTGTCGTCAACAGATGTGCATCTGCGTACGTTGCATGTTGTATCGATCGACATCCGATCAACAATTTTTGAACGGTTGCCGCAATCGAACAGTTTTCAATTACTCTACTCTACATGGATATCGGACTTTCGGAATCGAAGTTTATTTACGAGTCCCATAAAACCGGCTGACAAAACGTTATTTACGGGAGCTACGTCAATATATTTATAGAACAAATACATACTCGTATGGAAGTGGAATCGAATTTAAAATTTGATTACCATTAAAAACAAACAAACAAACAAGCTGCAACTCAGCTTTGGGGAAAAAAGGAATCAGTTTCCCGTATAAAATAGGTGTATGCAGTAAACTAGAGTTTAGAGTGACAATAACGAACGCAAACTGTTATTGAAGTCGCGGGTAATTGCGTCAAACTGCACGGCATTAGAATGCACAAACGTGAGACTCGCTTTAAGTAAGTAAATATTACTACGATGGTGAACGTGCTGGGCTCGGCAATTTCCAGGGGACACGGCGAGAAGGCAAACGATCGCAAGAGTTTAATATACTACCGGAGAGGACGGACAGAGATAGAAGCGAACGAACACTTGAAGATTGAACCCAGCACCCGATCCGTGCGGCACAGTGAAGGACGGGAGACATTTTAGCAGAAGGGCCATTAAGTAGAAGTATCTACCATAATAGTTTCGTAAGTCGACGTATCTACACGGTACGAGTATGAGCAGTTGATATGGTTCGGATTGAATTGTGTCCCTGATAAGTGCGGGGATTTTCTGGACGCTCGAGATCTTATTTTCTTGCCATCGACCACCGCGAAATCCAGATAGAAAACGCTGTACGGGGTGAATCATTTGTGTAAGAGTAATTTTATTGTATCACGTACTCGTGGAGCTATTAAAAACGCATTCGTTGGAAACAAGTTTTATGTCGGAGGAACATTTAATCGCTCGTAAAGTACATGCGTAGAAAAATAAAATAATCGGTACTGCATGTTTTTTTTTTTATTTATACCGAGTGGACCATAAAATAGGTACAACATTTTTTTTATGTACAATATAGTATAGTAACTGTTTATATTAAATCTGTTTATTAAATTAATGTTTCAACTTCTTCTAATTAACAATGAAAATGGTTCCTTTAATATTACTAGAAAGTTGACACGTTTTTTTGCCATTCAACTAAAAATGCGGTTAGATAGACAAATCTAAATCATTGAACCAAATCACGTTTTGGGCGATTTGTAGAAATTGAAGAATATCAGTACGATAGTAGCACATTTATTTTATAGGAGTTTTCTCCCTATATAGCACAGCAAATACGTTAAATACTTACGTGTATTACAGAAATTGTCTCATAGATGGCGTTCCTCCTTTTGCACTTCAGTGACAGAACATATTTAGTACAACTAGAGTGATAAGTACATGTATAACATATTAATCTGGTATATTTACCAAATAAACGTCTATTAGAACCTGTAATCATAGAGAATCCAAGATACATTGGGAGAAAGCACTAAAGAAGAATGGTTACACTGACATTGACATAAGGAGAGCCCCTAAGAAAAAGACGACACTGGAGACAACTACATAACTACGAAGAGGGATGGCGTGTTTACCTTACATAGCAGGAGTCACCGAAAAAGCAGGCCGAATTTTGAAGAAACGTAACGCAAGAAGCTTAGTTATAGAACCTGTAATCGTTGAAAAGGCAACTTCTCTAACGCCGCGATGTGATCCGCGCGGTCAACCCCCAATATGCGAAACAAACACTTAGCGATGTTTAGAATATCGACCGCATGTCTCCCTCAAATTAAAGTTCGTTTAATTAAATATTCATTTAAATGGAATATTCGAAACTTGATAAATTGAAGCACAAAAAGTCGTTCATATCTCAAAATCTATTAAAGATAGGTATAGGGAATGCTGATATAAAGTGATAGGGGATGATATTTACTTCCTAATTCCGAATTAAAATACAGGGTATTCTATTTAAAAAAATTGAGTTTTCTGCATTTGAAAATATGTCTCTTTGTTCCTCAGTTTTGAACACCCTGTATGTTAGAATGTAACGTGTGCTTACCGTTTCTTAGAGTTATATCTACATTCATAACATAGCAAATTTGGAGTCTCTACTTGCAGTATTAACCGAGATATTAATTTCTCAATGATGTTATGATTATGACTAAAAAAAAAGAAAAACTTAAATAACTCAAAAACGGCAACATGTAGCTATAGGAATAGCTAATGAAAACTGACGTATTTATAGTTGTAGAATCCAAAAATGAATAAAAAAATTATATCATTCTATTTAAAATAAGAAAGTTGACATCCATTTTCGGTCAACCGGAAGTGATATTTTGGTTAAGGTATTTTACATTTATAGTTCCAATCGAACAGATACTGGTGCCAAAATCTTAAATACAAGTAAATAATAGGACATCATAAACTTTTAATGAACCAGTTACTTGGAATACCCTGTATTTAAACTAAGAGGATTTGGTTAATTTGTCTTAAATTTTGGTTAACATAGCTAATTGATCATAAGAAAAAATTAATTTATACAATTTTTTTATAATTTAAAAATTTGACAATTCTTAATGTGTTTTTAATTCTTACCTGAGGATGTCCTCATTTGGACGAAACCGGTTTCTAATTAAAAAAGAATTTGAGAAAAAGCGGACCATTATTTCAATCCGTGAGAAATGAATTGCATATATGATATTAATTAATCTGAACGTAATAAATCGGGTTATATGTATACATTTTTTTTTGGTTATAGGTGGAAATGATTGCTCTACATTTCTATTAATAACATTTGAAAATGCAGACCTTGTCACCAACACCCGATAACCTCATCGAAATCATTCGTTTTCGCGACGCGCAAAAAGTACCTACTAATTAATCATGGCGCCAATTCCACCATGAATAATTCACTACACGGCCCAGTTTCGTTACCGTTTTTAACGGTCATCATTACTCAGTCCGAAATTAACGCAGCTGCACTAATCGTAGCGATAAATCCGGTCGTTCGGCTTTGAAACGTTCATACGCCGGCGATTATGTATCGTTCGACGATTAAACACGAAATTACGCTTATTATTATTATCAACGGCGATCTTGGCCGGAAGCGAACGAATCGGATAAATCATCCAACGGATTTGAATGGATTAAATAGGGCGCGCATAGAGCAGCGATGCCACATCATACATACCTACCGAAACCGTCCAGAAACCGAGCTCTCGCAAACGGTTTGCCGACAATTCGAAACTCCGACGGAATGCATCATTGTGGGTGTGCATTCTTCCGTGAAATGAATTTTGCAATTTTCACGCATTGTGTAGATATTATGGCGAACTACGTAGCAGATGTTGTACGTGGAGTTAGACAGAGGTGCACAGCGGTGACAAAGCGATAAACGATGCTCGTATATTAGTTTCAGATATACCTATTTAGTGCGGCATCACTAAATATTGAGCGATAGATAATAATTTGCAACATATTGTGCGGTGAGGCGCATGCATAATTCATTGTATCATCCGATGTTAAAATTGAGTTTTATCATACCTGTGGAAATTTTTAATTAATGGATCGAGTGAGAGATATATAATAAAAATGATGTAATTTATATTTTAGATTTTGGATACTGATGCTCTTAAAGTAACACCACAATTACATCGGAAAAAAGAGACAAAAATCGAACATTATTCTTTTTGATTTAACTTGGAGGTTATTCAGTGTATACGTAGGAAACATAGAAGGATATAGATCATAGAAAATTAAAAAAAATATATCCAAAACCCATTCTTACAAAAATAATATATTGTAAATATTAGGCAGGCACCTTCAACTCGCTTCTCATCAGGCTTGTGACGGACAACAATATTACTGGCATACTTAGAAAGTGGCCTTACGTCTCTCCTCTCTCCTTATTAAATCATACAATTCAGGCTTTCTAAAGTTTTCTTCAAAGTATATATTTCGTGCCATAAACCACTGTATCATTTCAGCTTTTTTTGCACTTGAAGTTGCAACAATAATAACGTAATGTGTCAGTGGAATACATAGCTTATCGTTTTATACTTCCTTTTTTTGTGCATTTCAAAATGTCGGCAATAATTTCTCTGCCTTGACTGTGGATAATTTTTCTTTAATCCCAACCTCTTTTGATGTGGACGCATGACTACAATTACCAAATTACAAAATATATATGTTCTTTATTTAATTGTATCAAAACTTTACCATTGTTACAACTAGAGTGGTCACACATTTTTGCTTACACGGGCCACACTCGCCTCGCGTTATGCAGAACGTTTAGCCATAGTATATCTTCAAGGCAGTAAAATCACTCCCTCCGATTCGTGTGCCCTAGTATCTAGTATCAGTGTTAATCGAGTCTTGATGCGATTCTTAATGTTAATGTTTCACGCATTGTAAATGTAATACAATGTCGGGCGTAGAAAATCCCAGAAAACGACCATTGTTTCATAATGTAGAAAGGTATATCGGTGAATTCCAGGATTTACATTATGGTGGTGTCAAAATAGTTTGTACAATTTGCGATAAACAGTTATTGTCTTGGCACAAATCAGACTACACGTTGGTGATGGTGCATCTGATCTGGTGATCTATCTACCTGTAAAGATTATTTTAATTATACGTGTGTTACATCTGCAGATGTTGAACGATCTTATTCAAAATTTAACCATGTTTTATCATCACGACGAAAGCGGTTTAGTGAGAAAAATCTTGAAACACTACAAACTTTTCAGCAATTCTATACCATTTTTGCTACTTAAATAAGGGAGTTATATATAATATTTATGGTTAAATAACTAAATAATGTCGCTCTTTCCCAACACTGTACTGTATATTTGTTAATGTCACATATTTATACAGTGACCGGCATAAATATTGCAACATATGGGAAATTTTTTTATTATTAAAATATACTAAAACTTTTTTGGGAGAATAGGTTGTGCGTGTCTAGAAACCCAATTTTTTTTTTGACACACGTCACGTGACCACTAGTATGGCGGTAAATTTAAAAAATATGCCGTGAATCTACAAAAAGCGGGGTTAGAATATACGATATCCAAAAACAGTTATATGAAAAAGTTGCTTAGAATTCAATTTTAAGGCTATATGCAAATTTTTGTAAACATATTTAAAAAAAAATAAAAATCACAATTTTTCCAAATATTGTTTCATTGAATTACATATTTCCATTTTTTTCGCTCTTAGCATCTCAACTGCAGTACTATTGCCAAATTTGGTTGATACTCAAACAATTTTCTCAATTTTTGCATAATTAACATAGCGAAAACTGAAAAGTATGATTTCAGTGTGACAATTGTTGTTGCAAGGGACTGTATCTACCAGTAATAAATAAAATTTTACAAACATTTTCTCTCTAAACTACTTAGCAAACATTACTTTTATTGAAGATTATCATATTTTCTTTTTGTTTTCGGCGTTAAAGTGAAATCGGTAGTCCAAAACTCATAACACTAAACATCTAAGGTATTTATGTAGGTTTCGAAATTACAAAACTCAGTAGAAATAAATAACCAGTATTTTTAGCTAATGATAGGAATACTTAATAAGCAAAAACATTTAAACAATAACTAATAGTAATGAACAATTAAGAAATGAAACTCTAAAAATGCATACCTACTTGTTAGACATACATATCCTTCTGTTTCTTATAAGTAAGGTAGGCTTTGAAATTAGAAACAACAAAATAATGTAGTAAACTATTTTAATTTTTTTGGCAAATAAGCAATTACTTACTACCATTTTAATTTACCTATTGTTTATTATTCGTTGCTTTCCAATATCAAAATTTACTTAAAAACCTTCGGTGCGTGCATCAGTTTTTGACTAACAGTTTCCACTTGAATGCCGAAAACAAACAAGAAATATAATAATTTTCAATAAAAGTAATGTCTGCTAAGTGGTTTAGAGAGAAAATGTTTGTAAAATTTTATTTATTACTAGTAGATATAGTCCCTTGCAACAACAATTGTCACACTGAAATCGTACTTTTCAGTTTTCGCTATGTTAATTATGCAAAAATTGAGAAAACTGTTTGAGTATCAACCAAATTTGGAAGTAGTACTGCAGTTGAGCTCCTAAAAGCGAAAAAAAATTGAAATATGTAATTCAGTGAAACAATATTTGGAAAAATTGTGATTTTTATTTTTTTAAAAATATGTTTACAAAAATTTGCATATAGCCTCAAAATTGAATTCTAAGCAACTTTTTCCATCCATCTAACCTCACTTTTTGCAGATTCACGGCATATTTTTTAAATTTACCGCCATACTAGTGGTCACGTGACGTGTGTCAAAATAAATGTTGGGGTTTCTAAACATGCACAACCTATCCCCCAAAAAAGGTTTTAGTATATTTTAACAATAAAAAAATTTCCCATATGTTGCAATATTTATGCCGGTCACTGTATAAAACTTAGTATTGACCTGGCGCGCAGACGAATGTTGGCCACTCTAGTTATAACTCCAGTTTTTGAGTGTCTTGTAAAAAAGTTATGAAAAGTATGAGAAAAGACAGTTCCTGTTAATATATACCGAATAACAAGAACAAAAAGATCTCACTCAACTCAACTAATACGCGCCAATTCAAAGACAGCAGATATTTTGATTTAATGTTCCGCCGCGCCTGAACTCAAAACATGTCCACCTCTATAGTTAAATAGTGTAATGGATTTTATATACGATTCTAGCGCTCAAAACAACGACATATGTATGTACTTCCCATTTTGAATTCCCTGTATCTACGTCCGCCATTTCGGAAAATATTTTCCTGAGAAATGCCTTGTAATACGGTATGAATCTATGTGCACAAATAAAGTTTCTAACTTAATCCATAAAGGAGTTGTGGAAGCCTGACGTACTGTTTCAAGATCCTGTATATTCCCATGAAACATAACCGATAGATGTCGCTGAAGAACCGAAACAAACGGATCATCATTTTACTTTAAGATAAGCGCGTTAAATACAGCCGCCTTTACGACGGATGTTTACGGTTCTCATAATAAGAACATAAATGTACACATTTGACGTTTATTTAGAACGGTGAAGTGTTGTTGTGTCGCCTGCGCTCCGTAATAGTCTACGACGTTAAACAATTGTTCCGTTCGGTATTTTTATAGATTAATTAAATGGCGAACGCAACATATATACGTGGATTCATAAATCCTAAAGATACCCGTTCACCGTGACGTCGAAGATCGCAAACCGTTGCTCTTAAATTTATAACAGCGAATTAAAAGTTTCACGAGCGACCTCTAAGGCCCGTTTTAGTATCGTCGCCGCGTTTGTAGTAATGCCGCGATAGTTTCGACGCAATAACGGCGTCGTTCTCTTCTTCTCCTTCTTATTTCGTCCTCTTTGTTGGACCATATGTCGTATAGAAGTTCTCCGTGGAACGTTTGAGCCGGGGATCGACACGAACGTAGACGTCTGTAGGTTGGTATTGGGAAACGGCGGGCTTTATTGACGCGAAACTTCTCATTTGAATTGCGTATACGTCGGAATGGTTTCGCCGTCGGTTATTGAGAATTCTAGCTAGATTTGCCTGCTTCGGTGAACCGAATGGCAGAGGTGTCGTAGCGTCACAAAGTTTATTGCAGCATCAATGCTTCTACAAAAAGTAAAAAAAGAATGTTTTTTTTATTTTTTGCAAATGACGTAACTAAATGAGATTTAATAATTTAAGTAAAGGAAAACTAGATTGTCTCTACGACAACAACATTGGTGAATGCGTTAGTTGGAGAGTCAACACATACATACTCTCCAACTGACGCATTAAACTTTTTCACTTTACTTATGTTTTTAAATAATCCAAGAACACTTCATCTAAGTTGATCATATTTGGAAAGTAATAAAAGAAACAGAAACTCCTAATCTCACAAAACCCTTTCTATGGAGTTCCTGTTGCCTTGTTAACCTTGATACTATGTACTAGCAAGATTTTTTTTTTAGTGGACTTATAGGCCACTTAAAAATTATTAATATATCATGTATTGGGATGTTGTGACGATACTACATTGAGAAAAAACACTGAACGTGATATCAATAACCTACATTCATTCAGTGAATTTTCATCGACTGAACGAAATGTTATTATTATAATAAAATATTATTTACAATCCTTGATTAAGTAATAACAAGATTCGTTAGTGAAATAGATTAGTTATCATTATTAGAACAAATCATTGTACATTAGTCCATGAATAATATTTGTTACGGTAATTATATTTTCATGCGTTCAATAAAAAATTTTCTTAATAATATAAATATGAACGAATATATATTATTGTTTTTTCACATACAATTTTCATAAAATTATTCACAATACGAACTCTACAAAGTATTAAATGATACCTTCTTCGTTAGTTCAATGGATTGCAATTTATTGCAAGAAAACAAACACATAGCATACCTTAATGAAAGGTGTGCGGCAAGTAATTGAATGCTTGTAAATAATTACGCCGCAGTCGCTGACTCACTGAGAGTTTGGCATGTGGCTCCTAGAGGGCGTGCATCTAAACTCGTGATCTCTTGGAGGGAAATCGGGAGTAATACTTGAGACAGGATACTGATGAAAGTGAATTTGCTCTTAAAAGAATGGTAGCTCGAATCAAATAGTAGCTTGATTAGCTCAATGAAATATGTTATTGTTGTAACAAAAATCAGTATACTGAATGACTATTATTCATAATTTTAATAAATTTTAGGTATGGTTGTAGAGTAAACTTCTAATTAAAATAATGAACTTAATTCATTGACGCAATAATTGCACTTAATTCACTCAATTCACTGTTGAGTAAGCGTTGCAGCTTTATTTAATTGAATTGCAGTAAAAGTAACATTAAAGGATTGATAACCATTGGTGATTATGATTGCCAAAAAACATTAAAAGAAAATGTCTAAACAATTAACCGTAAGAATGCCACTATGGCAGTGACTCATGGTCCATTGTGGAGGATACTCCATACAAGTAGAAAAGGAAATAGAAATGTGAGTTTCTGCCTAACAAGCGTCTTTAGCATTCCTCCAAGAGCAAATACACATTCTTCAGCGTCGTGTCTCTGTATTATTCTCGATTCCTTCCTAAGAGATCACGAATTTAAATGCACACCCTCTAAGGGCCACATACCAAACTCTTATTAAAGTATGCTATCGTTCTTGCAAGAATTGCGAACATTATACTAACGAAAAAAGTATTATTTAATATTTTATTGCCTTCGTACCGTGAATAATTTTTTGAAAATTGTACATAAAAATAACAATATGTATATTCATTCATATTCAAAAATTCAAAATTATTTATTGAACGTGTGAAATATACTTACCATAGCAAATATTATCCGTGGACTAATGTGCAATGATTTGTTATAATAATGACAGCTAATTTATTTCACTAATGAAATTTGTTATTAGTTGATCAAAAATTGTAAACAATATTTTCAAATAACAATGACACATTACGTTCCATCGATGAAAATTCACTTAATGAATTCGTTTGTTTCTATTATAGCATTTTCAGTGCAGAGGCACTTGATTCAACACATGCTTTCAAAATATTACTGGGCAAGATCAATACTTCCTTTATTGATATAATGAACGATTTCATTAAACCTGTGAATATACGTTATTATTATATAGAAGTGTAAATAACTGCACTTCAATGATTTCTATTCGTTGTCGTCTTTTATACATATATTTAATAAATGCGTTAGCTAACATTACGTATACTTTTCATCAAGGTATTTTATCTGTTCGTTCTTGGAATAAATTGCAAACGGAAATAAAATAAAATAACGGAGAGAGTATCATTTAATACATTATCGCGTTCATATGGTGAATATTTTTATGAAAATTTACGTAAAAAATAATAGTGTACATTCGTTCATATTCATATTATTAACAAAAATATTTAATGAATGTATAAAAATATGGTTACGATAACAAATAGTATCTATGAACTAATATAAAATAATTTGTTATAATAATGAAAACGAATTTATTTCATTAATGTGTCTTGTTATTGCTTAATCAAAAATTGTAAATAATATTTTATTATAACAGTGATACATTTCATTCTGTCGACGAAGCAGATCACTCGATAAATTATTGATATTACGACCAGTATTTTCTCAGTTTACCTTGATAAATCGCAATTTTAGTATGGGTTTAGAATTCGGGGCACTTTTCCATACTTTATCCTGCTGTATTTGTCACAAAAATTTGTAGTATTTTAATTTTTTAAGTAAATTTCCTTAAAATGTGTATTTTTATATGGGTGTGTTTACAATTTTAATAAATTCAGTGTAAAAGCTTCTGTATAAAGTATTAAATGAAAGCTGGTGTATTTTTAGATAAGATAATGTGTAAATTCCTTACGACTTCTTACAGTGTACTCATTTGTAAAATATGCTAATGTCTAACAGCACAATGCCAGAGTTTCCGGTATATATCGTGACTCATAACTGTCGCAGATTATAAATTAAGAGAGGAAAACACGTTTTCACGTTCCGCTTTGCCACCACATTTCCAGTTCTCCAATACGATTTTTTTACTTCTAATCTCCTTATCTCGTCCTGCTCTCTAAAATCATCAATCCTACAGCGGGCGGACGTGCGCCGAAACACGTTTCAAACTATTCGGATTGCTTTTTATTTAATTGTGTCCCCCTTAGTACGCCCCAGCGGACAGGCTCGCTGACAAATGAATCCGCCAGAACGTGTGCGGAACCGTTATTGATTTCTTCCTTTTTTTTTTTTGTTCGTTTCCCAGCTGGGAGCCGCTCTTGCTTCTTGTGTCGGCGCTCTTGCCTTCCTCTTCTCAAATTGTTACCGAACGAGTGTAAAAGAAGACAGATGCCTTGGAGAGTATCGGAAGGAATTTGTAATCGAAGTAATCTGATTTTGAATTGTTTCGTATTTTGTGGCTGCTTCGGGAACATACAACGTAAAGAGGATTACTTTAATCGGATTATTGGAATGGTAAATGTATTTCTAACGTGTCATCTGTAATATTGCGTTAATGCGTTGTGTTGATTCGTTTATTGGTTTTGTAAAATACAGTATAAGTACATTAAAAGCGCATTTCACTATTCAAACAATACTTATCAACTATTGTCGAAAAAAAAAAGAAATATAATATATAAAACATGTCAAATAAAGTAAGTTAAAAATTACTTCATATTATGAAGCAATAAAACAATTAGTTATAGTATAATGGATTGATATAAGATTGTAAAAATAAATAATAATAAAAAAGGAAAAATATAAAGGATAACATATTATTTACTAACAACTTCCAGCTGTATACTAGTAATGATGCATGCGACTATCATCCAGATGTGCTTTTCACAGGCACGAAAACTTGTGCGAAATTAGGATGTGTCTAGCTAGAAGGTGTTCATGCACAATATAATCAGTAAGGCAATGGATGAGTCATCGGGGTCTGAATTTCTAAGTCTGACTTCAATTCAAACAACGGCCTCCCAATTTGGCTGTTTATTATTGTTTACATTGATACCTACATAAATTAGTTTACTCATCGCGTTTAATCTACGTGATTTACTTATTTTATTTAAAGGTAAGGTCGGTGACCATAACATTTACTTACTTTGCTATATATTATATTGTTAAGTTTAAGTGAAATAACCGTAAAAAAATGCTAATGGATATCATGCTATTGTGCCATTCGCTCTTGCAAGATAAATTCTGATGTTAAGGATGGTCGCAGTTTCTTTGAATTTTCCGAATGAATCTATTATATACAACAGAACAAGAATTAAGAAAAGTACATGGATAAGGACTATTGTCGTTGTACAAAGGTTCCTAGGTCACGTTAAATCAATTTATTTGTTAGATACTCATTTTAAACCGATATCGCTGTTTATCACGATAACTAACTTAATGCATTTCATTTTATGTTCACTTTTTAAAATAATGTGATTTTGGGTCTGAGCTGCATTATATTAGTATAAATTTTAATCCTCACAATTCACATTTATTCACATTGAGTAGACAATTCGATATTATTTAGTCTACGTCTGAAACTCTATCCACTTGTACACCCCCGGACATTATTGTTGACAAACCATGGAATGAATTAGTCGAATAAAAAGCAACAGTCATTGGTTAAAAAGGGAAGATTACCAGTGCGCATAATCTGCAGTCGGTGAAGTCTAGATATATCAGGTATATTCTTACTTTCATAGCCATAGCGAAGTGGGATTGTATTTTTGAATATCACTAAACGTATAAAAATAGGTATCTGTAAAGAAAAAGCAGATTTAATTATAAAGTTTTATTTATTTTAAAAAAAAAACATTAGCCAGGCAAATCTAGTTTGAAAGTCACAGTATACATGGAAAAACTTGCTATTACAAATTATAACAGATTAGCACTTCTTTTGAGTAACTTGCATCTTCATCGGTGTTACAAAATTTTATTTCTACTCTGAAAACGTTTTGCCTTTTTCCAACAATACTTTCGTGCAAAGAAATAGTGCCTACTGTTTCAAATCTCCTTTCTACTTACCTACTTCATTTTACAACCAATTTAGACCTTACAACGGGCATTAGTGACCCCTTTTTTCCCCGTAATTACTCCTGAAACCGCGACTTCCGTGCGCGCGAATTTATCATCCGCGATGATTGGCATGTTTATGTGTTCGCCACGCTATAGTATATCTTTGTTACGCTGAAACCGGGTCAATATCCGCCCCATTTTTAACGATCCTTCATCCGTGTATACACTATAAGTATACAAGCATATGCATACTTTGCAAATTAATCAAAACCACATTTAACATCGCTCTTATATTGATGATGGTTGCTCTTTCTTTTCGCCGACGAAGAGATATTTGGCAAGGATTCCATCTGCAACGGGATCAATAGTAGAAGAGCGTAGGTTTCCCAGTTGCGTCTATATGTCGTTTGGACTTTTTCTCGTTTTATTAATGAGGATTACTAACGTAGATAGAAATTCCATTAAAAATTTCTAAAGGAGAGACCACGTCAACATTTTTAGACCTACACAATTTTGTAACGGGGTTGGTTTCTGTCTGTGCTGTTGAATTTAGGTTTGCAAGAATCTGTGGCGTGACCTGATATCTTGTATATCTGCCAAGTATACTTCGGAATAATTCTACGGTGAATGACAATCTGCAATATGTTGATTAGAAAAGAGTCTTACTCTAACCTATATATATATATATATATATAATATAATATATATATATATATATATATTGGTAGGTGCCCTTACATTTTAGAGTTGGAGGTTTATTTATTGAGCAATTCGCTTTTACATCTCAATGCCGGTTGTCCAGCCCATAGTTCCTGTCCTACTTATAACTATACAGGGTGTATCAAATAAAAAAGTAAATTTTGCTTGGGTGTTAACTACACGACATATAAAGCACAACCCACAGAAACCGGATTTCATCATTAAGAATAAAAAAAAGTAAAATTTAGAGGCAAAATTTTTTTAGGTCCGGCCTTATGCCAAGGAAACGTCATGTTAGCACCCCGCAAAATGTGGGTTTAACGTCATTCTGATTAAATAAAACCTTGTAAAAACAGCAACAACTAAAGCATTTTAAATTTCTCTTTTATAAAATAACATCCTTTTTTGTAAGAGCATTCTACGTAAGTCTACAAAGTATTATTTTAATATCCTGATCAGACGGTTCGAGTTTTACCGAATATCGATTTCGTACTTGCAAAAAACGTAAATATTTTTTCTTTTGTTTTGTCGAATCGAGAGTTAGTCCGTTAATAAACCGTACCACATAATCTGAGTTATTTCGTTTGGATTTTATTAATCGTATACGCAAAATGAAATTGAATCGAATTACACAGAAATAAATGTGATACAGAAAATTTGCAAACACGTCCTTTTTAAAACTAATGATATCTCGCAAAATCGAAATCTATACATTCCCGCCCTTTGTTCCAAGCATCAAGCTTCGATTTCTTTATATGAAATCCATGATAGTCCTGAAAGGGATCGTTTTTCCGAGACGGAAAGAATTTAAATAAAATGTTCGAGTGGCTTGCACTCTCAAAGCGGCGATCCACACAAAAAACTAACAGCGGTAATGGCCGAATGATAGTGCGTATGTGGGGGTATACTCCGGGACAGCATTTAGGGTTAGGCACGGTGCGGCTCTAGCCCACGGCATTTATAAAATATTTTTTTCTCGTTAATGCTTAACAGATAGACCCCCTGTGCATTAAGATTTTTCGATTGTACATGCTACAGCGCCTACATATTATTTACCTTCTATATCTGATACACCCTGTATAACTTACATTCGAAATGTATTATTTACATCAATTTTTCCTGGTAAGAATCACTTTTTTTGATAATTTTCCGCATTTAATGGTGGTAAATGTACAAAATGTTTTACGTAAAGATTACTAGAAAAATTTCTGTTTCTGAGAAAAATCTCAACATTAAAATAATATCTCTCAGGAAAAACTTAACGTTTCTTACAATTTAGAAAATTGCAGCTAAAAATAATATCTGTTATTCAAATAAATTACTTTAACAGCAAAAAATATTTTTTGGATATATGATATCAAGTACATACGATTTTCTTAAAGAAACTATTTATTTTGTACAAAATCGGTACAGTTACAGTTGAAGTAGCAGTAGATTTAAGTCAAAATTGTATTATAAAACTGTAAATCATCACGTCACGATGTTCTAAACATATAATAGCGAAGTTTTCTGGCCTATAGTAGCAAATGCGTTAAAGATCTTCTACAAATACAGTAATTGCTGTAAAAATGGCGGTTCTCCTATTTCACTACACTAACTTTCCATACTCAATATAAGTTTTGCACATGGCAGACGTAGTTATCAAATATTTATCTATTACTTGCCAGATGAAAAATATTTCTTAGGAACTGTTATCACAACAGTTACCCGATTGTATACGTTGGCCCTTGATTTTTGCAATTCTACTTAAATACACTCTACCGGGGCATTTTCATTTCGACGACATTATCCTCTTTGTTAGGAAAAAAAAATCAGAAATGCTGAACTTTCCTTTGTAATTTTACTTTTAAACAAGTAAAACTTCTATGGAAATTATCATTACTTTAGAAATTTTACTTGTGAGTATTCCGGTCTACATGAAAAAACCTTCGAAAAATTACGAATAGTTAGAAATATTACTTCTAAAAGTAAAATATCTGTATGGTTTTAGAAGCACATAATTGCCCCCAAAATCGTCAGGAATTTTACCAACAAACTTTTTAGTGTATGTTTTACTCTAAGCCTATTTCATTTTTAAGTCATCTATGGTAAAATTGGGCTGAATGAGTCTTAAATTAATTTTAAGAAGTGCCCAAACTTTCTGCACCATTACAATTATATAAAAGGTCGCAAGGTAAGAAACAAAACGATAAAAAGCGACTAGAGATATTCGCTAACCGAAAATAGCATTGTTTCCCGTATACACTAATAAACCATCCGAATGCGTTCCCGTTCGATTGAGGAGATATAAAATCAATGGCACTTAATTATATATGAGGGTGTATCGAATTTAACGACACCGCCCCAGGACGGAGCTATCCGGCCATCAATTTTTTATTCGCATTTCGTCGGAAATAATTTCCCATATAGTCAATCAATATTCACCCAAAATTAAGTTGATATTATATACCGGTCCCGTATTTAATGGCTCCTATCCTGATTAATTTTCGACCGACCGAACGTAAATAGAAATGTATTTCGGAAATAAAATCACTTTATTATCGCTATTATGAAATAATATACAGGGCGTTCTTTTTTGCTCTTCTGTCTGTTTTAATTCTTATACAATCGCAACGTTAGCAGAAAGTGTAACAGATTACGATTTGTGTGTAAGGAAAGTGGAATATCCTAGTTTCAGTTATGAGCTCTTTAATAATTCATGTAATTAGTTGCGATTCCTTTGTTCGCTGCATAAAGTTTCAAGGCTCTTTCACAGTTCAAGCCAATAGAAGTATTTAATAATTAATTTAAAACGACATTTTTTTCGTTGAATATAGATTTTCTTTATTACATACAACGCAGGGTTACTATGCAATTCGACTCGACCTCTATAAAAGATTTCTCAGTAATTTTGGTGACTCTTTTTTTAACTAAGGGGTCGAGCATACTTCATAAAAAAGTCACTTTTATGTAAAAACTGTCAAAGTGTACTTTGTTACGTCCTAATAGGCGTGTAAAACAAGAGACTGGAACATTTGCAATTGTTTGGTGATATGTTAATGGTTAGAAATATGTTTAGCGGAAAACTGGTACTCTAGATGGACAAATAATGGCATTCTATACTTACATCTAATCTGTTTGCAATATTTTAAATACCTAACAAATGAACATGTATTAGTGTTATTACTTACAATGGGGCCGGGAACCATTTTTTTTTATTTTTTTATTCGAAAGAAAAAATTCAAATTACTACGGATTACAAGTTTTTTATTTGTGAGATTGTTATTTTTAAAGGAAAGAAGTTTCAGTCCAACTTCACAACTGTTCCGCCCAATAAGAAATTAAAGATTCTATTTTGGGCCAATAAAAAATTAATCAGCAGTTTGACGTTCACCTATTGCACAATCTGTGTCTCCGCTGTCAGTTAATGTGTCAAATTTTCAATTGTGACATTGAATTTAATTGGAATTATATTTATAGTCCGTGTTGCTTTTAGAAAGACATCATATCCCTAAAATCTAGATTTTTTGGAAGAATGTTCTATAACCATAATATCTCTTCAATAGATGGTAAATTTTGGATAGTAACTATTTCAAATTCAAAATCTAATGTAAATTATCGGTATAAAATGACCTATTTGATTTCTATAAATCCTATAACAACAACAGTCTTATAATACTTACTTTAGCACTTTTACAAACTATTTCCCTAGTATTACTAAACGCAGTGTTATTTCCCTAATACTTAATAATTGCCCAAAGTATTGTAATATCACGCAATTATTAAATAACCACACCAAATGTCATATAAACACTAGCTAATACAATAATCATCAAACGATATCTGACATATTGGACACTATGCGAACGCAAAAATCGTCAGTTTTTTATTGGTCAAAACAGTTGTGAGGTTTTAGGACATAATTTGAAATTTATCATTTTTTGAATTGGCTTTACTCACAAATGCAACCCAAACGTTGAATTGTTTTAGGCATTCTTCATGGTCTAACACAAAAATGAAGTACAGTAAGTCGTTTTTTGTGTAGTTTGTTTTTAGTTCTTATTAAAAATTATTGAAATTTACATGCAAAAATTCGTACATTTTTATAAATTTTGTTTAGTTATAACACACAACTATTTTGATGTTGATGTTTATGTTTGCTAAGTGTTTTTTTTTAAATGAATCATGGTTTGGAAACAGATTCTATCTAAAATACAGATATTAGCAATTCTTGATATTTACGTTCAACCATAATTAAATCAATACGTAATTGTAGTAGAATTGCATTGATTAGTACGAAAAGAAATGATATTAATACCCTTACAAATGTTGATATTTATAATTTTGTTTAGCTGAAATAATTATAATTATTTTAAAAAATTCAGGAATCTGAAACAACAAAATAATATTTCACAAATTCTCTATAGCTTCAATAAACATGAAGTGTAGTAATTGCTGATATTATGGGTGCAGTACAGCGCCTATACAGGGTTAGGCGAATGTATGGACCCGTTCCAATATCTTTAATATGGCTACTTTTATTTTAATAGGATTTTTCACATTTAATTAAATGTAAATCGGGGTTTTTAGAAGTATATTAGAAATGATATTAAATTTTGACTTATTTTGAATGAAACACCCAGTATATTTTTACGAATTTCAATAGAACCTTGCTTCAGGTGTACATCAGTATTAATGTTTAGCACCTTTATGTTTAATAACGACAAAGATATATTTTTTTAAATTCATGTTTCTGTTTAGTTGTCTATAGAATTACAGTTCAGTAATTGTTTAAACTGTTAGAATTGATTTTGTAAATGTCCAATTATTAACAATGGTTCAATTAATTGAAGAACAGGGTATTAAAATTCTAACGATGATTGAGTTTGGTGACCGCGTTAGAACGTATGAAGAAGTATCGATTATTTAATAATTTGCATCAAAATCAGCATCCATTAACACGATCTGTCGTTGGTAAAATTTTGAGAAGTTTTTACTTAACCCTATTTGACAGCTATTATATAGTTCTTTATATACGTATCTCAGAGAATGGTATATGGCGTCACATATTGATTTACCGGTTATAAATCCAAATTGACTTTCAGAAATGAGCTCATTCTTTATTAAATAATCAGTTGGACGAGTATTAATGATTATTCAAAAATTTTGGCGAAGACGGATGGTATGGTTATTGGTCTATAATTTTCTAATTGAGTTTTATTATCCTTTTTTATGAATAGGTATTATTTTACTTATATTTAGCTTTGCTGGAAATATGCCTGAAGAAAGATACTCATAAATATAAATATGTGAACCAATGTTTGAAAAATTTGAAATATACTTCAAAATATAGCACGGTAATTCATCTATTCCTACAGAATGCTGTGTCGTTTTATGTTGTATGATGATTGAAATTTCATCAGAGTCGGTGAGCAAAAGGTAAAAGCAATTATTACTGCCTACATAGCTCGTCAGATGGAATATGGTTAGATGTAACTGTATCAGTAAAGGAGAAGCGGCTCCTGTAGAGTTCTGATACTGCTTGAGGATTAATCACCGGCCAATCCTGCACTGACAAATTGATGATTAATACGATTTTTTGTTTCATTATTAACTATGTTCCAAGAAGTTTTACTAATATTTTTAGAGTTACTAATTATATTGTTGAAGTGATTTTTTTCTCGTTAGATCAACTTGATAAGTGATGTTGGATGAGTTATCTGTTGATCTCCTAATATTAGTAATGGGTTGGTACGAAGCAAACTGCTATTTTATAACAACCGTTAGCAGTTTGTAACAGTCTCCTGATATAGTAGACAAGTGCGAATGTTGTGAAACATACATGTATATTCGTAGCAGTATACCTACATAGCAGTAAAGCAGTGTATAAAATGTCGTGATATATAAAACTGCTTCTTTACGTTAGCAGCTACAACCTGCTTCTGTAAATGTTTCTAAATATTATTTTGTGTAGAGGGAATATCGTGCTTCGGTTTGGATCAAAGTCGAGCGTGCAAATTTTGTGGTATAGGGGTATTTAGATCGTCTTGATGACTTTGGGAGGCGCGTGGCGCAGAAGGGCTTCATTTTTTTTCAAGGATTAAATTAATTATTTTTTTTACAACACGCGTCGTGTTGATTCAGTTACATATAATAATAATAATAATAAACTTTATTCCGGAATAAGAGTATACACATAACATAACATTGCATGAATCCTATAGTTATAATAATCCGGAATCTTGGGGCGAAGTTCAGGTCATGGCATGCTATGACCCGTTCTACCACCTAACCCCAATCAAAAGAAATTAATGTATGAAATTATGTGCCTAAAAAGAAAAAAAAAGAAACCTACCACTAATAAATTCTGCAATATGCGAATACAAAAGAAGGAAACAAAAAGATTGCATTTCTACTATATTATACATTAACTTAAACCGAAATACATTTTTCGTCACAAGCTGAATGATGAAAGACACGGCTGTTGATTGCTTAAAGGCGAGAGCAGATGATACAGAGCTACAATGCTAAAACACAACTACTGCTTTTCCACCAGACTTAAAAATATCAAGCGCCTAAAAGCTGCTTCACCCAGGGCAAAGAACTGCCGGTATTTATTATACTTTTGTAGATGTCGTAGGTGAAGCACCTTTCATAGAGTAAAGTCTTATGTTTAGGTGGAGAAATCAACCTCCTGTGCCTCACATTGACATTATGAACGTCGGTACGGAACGTTATCCCTATTATATATAAGAAGGACTTCTATTTACCATAATAGAATGATATTAAACGGAGAGATTGTAATAAAAGACGATCTAGCATCCTTAACCAGCCAAGTTCTTTAAGTTTATATGACACGCGTTGGAATTTACGAATGCCAAAGATATAGCGAATACAGTTGTTTTGTACTCTTTGCAATCTTATCTTATCGTAGCAATCTAAGCAAATACTATATACGGGTGCACAATAAGTAAAATGTGACAAAACTAAAGAGTTACAAAGAAGAGTCTTAGTTTGAATGCTCAGACAATTTTTAAGAGGATATAGCATTCTTAAGTTTACATAAGCTTTTTTAATGATATTATTAACGTATTTCCTATAACGGAAAGTATTATCTAATATGAGATTAACCTATAATAAGCAAAAGTATTTAGTAAATTATTAGTGTCGTTGTTATTGAGAGCAACGTTGATATTGAAATCAGCGCAAACGATAATAACATCATCCCCCTCAGAAACATCATCAAGTAAGTCTAAATAATTTGAATATAAGGGTAGAGAAAGAATCTGACTCGCTTTATGCACGTTTATCGTCTTGCCACGGATCAAATTAACGTGTTTCAACTTTCCTTTTTTTTCGTTGTGAATTCATTAGCGGGATAAAATCTGTACAAAATTTTTCACAGCACTCTTATACGCTCTGCATATATGCACGTGTTGTGCATATTAATGAATGTTGTTAGTAGGAATAGCTAATAACAGAAGGGGGTTTACGTCGGAGCACGCGTGCATTCATGCCATTCTAGCCCTCCCGGTTTATAACGCAAGATGTGTGTTAGGGAGCCACCATATCGACTGGCGCCGCGGCGCTGACCTGGACCCGCTACCTCCGGTGCTAAGCGGAGTTCGTACGCGCGCCCGTCGCAGACGGGTCGGGACGCATCTCCGACAACCATCGCACGCGTCCACCCCCTCACGTGGTGCGCGCCCTTTCCTTCCGCCCGCACCAATCGCCCAAAAACCGTCGATGCACGACGCGCTCCTAAATCGTCCGTTCCGTGTACGCGCGAGACCTACCTCGGTTATACCCTTCCTATATAAATGCGATCGGTAATTTCGCAAACGAACGCGCCAAACTTGTATGCGGAAAAGTGGCTTCGAAAAGATTCAATTTTCCGCGACAGATTCTATTAATATATCGGTTTAAATTTGAATGATAGAATCAAAAAGAGGAAAGAATAGTTGTGTGGTTGTGTGCGTCGTTTTATTCCTTTTTTGCTGATTAATTTGCTTTTTGGGGGCGTTGGATTTTGTGTTTTTGTTTGGAGTGAGATATCGGCACGGATTCTGACGTGCGCTCGTGTGTAAGAGGGAACAGGAAAGGATACCTTGTAGGAGGAGAAGGGATTGATGGTAAATTCTCAAAACTGGAACGTTATCCCCGTATTTGCGCATAAATAATTATTATATAACATAAACATTATATCAGCAAAATACAGGATCAGATTCGTTGCACATAATGGGTAAATACACTTTGATGTAGGATGTAGGAGAGATATGTGAAAGTGAGTCTGGCAGTCCAGAGCTTATTAAATCTTGATAAACATGCTAATGATATATTTTTGGAACTACGTTCAAAATGCCGTTAATGAATCTATGAACGCTGTAAAGGAAAAGTGTCACAAGTACGTTTAAAATGCTGGACAATTTGAATGATAGTATTATAACTCGTATTATATATAAACAATGTTTATGTGATTTATATAATGTTTCTATTTTTATGTTATTCAATTATGTTCAAATTCAATGTTTGAAGGAAGTTAGTGGGACAGCAAAACAACAGTTTTCATTCAAGTTTATCGCCCACGCAGTAAAGGAAAATAGAGAAAAATTTTTCGGTGCACGTGTAGAAGAAAGTCATATGGAAATCTCTACTGCTTCAATTTTTCGAATTCATCACGTAAAATAAGGCTTAAAGTTAAAACTATCTTTGATATCCGTTGATGTAATAATAACAATAATAAGTAAATCATTTTAATTTTAAATGACACATACAAAATTGAAACTTTTGCTCTTTCTTTAATAAGAGAAAATACCTTGATTTTGTTTCGGAATTTTTATTTAGTATAATATCTTAAAACGTTTCCTTAATTTTCTATTTTGCAGACGATAAACTTGAACGAAAACATTGTTGTTTTGCTATGCTTTTAAATTTCCCAAAAACCATTAACCAAACAACCAATTTAAATAATTTAATTTTATTATAGCATACAGCGTCATGCTCGTTAAACCTAAAAGTTGAATGGTTTATCTCAATACTTAACAATCCTTTCACTTCTTGTTATGAAATTGTATGCAATGTTGAAATAAATTCTATATAATGGAAATCAAATTTCAAGTTAATATCTTTATTAAATCTATAGCTTACCGGCATTCCTCTCTCTCCCCTTCTCCCACCACCCATAACCAAACATGAAAACATTAAAGCGGACAATTTTAGTAAAACATTTGCATAATCGATGAATTTTATTTTTACTAAGTATTACTTTACACAGAATTATCCGCTTCCATTATTGTTTGTCACGGCGCTTTAGTTGACTTTTGTGCTACATCTGCAATATCCATGCCATATTAGAAATCTATTAGAAATTTAGAAGCACAAAATCTCGGTTAATATTAGTAAGTATACAATACTATATATGTATTTGCGTGAAGCTGATAAAATTTGCTATTTGGTTATAAATAGCCCAGCCTTTATTCGAAATTCCAGAGAAATTTTAGAAATTCGATTTTATTTTTACATCCCAAAATATCTAAACTATTTTTTGAAATTTTAAAAAAATAAGAAAGTTGTAAGACATAATAGAAATTGGAAAAATTCGGTTTTTTTTTTTTTAAATATCTTGAGAATGGAAAGATAAATTTAAAATTTGATTTTACCCAGGATTTTATTTCGAAAAATTTGCTTTGGACTGCTCGTCTTATTTTTTCGTATCTCTACTGCATAGTGTATTTGGCTACTCTGTACGTATATACTAAATTCAGTGCGAATCTAAGCTTCACAAATCTTCGATTACTAATGCAATCGGAGCTACAGCACACTGAAATAGTAATTAAAAATTATTTGCAAACAATTCCGAGTTACGCATTGCTCGGTACGCAGTACTTGATAGTATCGGTTGCATAAATAACAGAAGATTTGTGGAGCTTCAATTGGCATTTAAATTGTTAAAGATGGTACCTACCATTCGCAACCGAATGAACATAATGTGCATGCTGATGGTGCATCAAATATGGTTTAGATATAATATAGATTGATAAGATGACTTGAAGAATGTCCGTTTAGCTTTTCTTTGCAATGCCAAATAAGGGTGCTAGAATCAAACGAAGAAAACAATTCGTTTCGTATGTGTTTTATACAAAACAAATCATTTGCTCATTTTTACTGCGGGGTTCATAACAAGTACAAAATTTGGCACTATTGCCAAATAATATTTTTGTTTTTGTCAACAAAACCGCAACATTGTACAAGCATTTAAAATAGGGATTTCAAGAATTACTATGACTATAGTTCTCATCCTGGAATTAACACAGTGAATACCGGTAGAGAGTATTTGGTACAATTCCAACCAATATAAATTGCATGCGCTGATATATAACTCATTTCTCTTGTTTTCGCCCACTATCTCCATTAAGACCTTGCCAACTATGCTCAGGATATCCTGGCATAGATATTCATCCCTTGCCAAATTGATGAAATAGATTATTAAAGAAGTTGATGTTCGTATTTTGTAGATAAGTCTGTTCTATCCAATTTAGAATAAAATATCGCTCTAATCGAATGTGAAAAATACACCATTTAGTATCATTTTAATATTTATTTTCTAAACTGCCACAAATTTTTACTCGATTTACTAATTTCGCTAAAATTTAATTAATAAAATTCCTGTCAAATTTCAGTTGAACGAACAGTAATTGTGTAATCGTTTTCAATTAATTTTATTCTATAATCCTTCTGGTCTTTGCTAATTTAATAAAATTTTGTATACCTACAGGTGATCAAGCCTTTTGATATTGCCCGTGTAAGCATGTATCGAACAGAGACAAACAAACAGACACCAATCCACACAGCTCACATACTATTGGCTACTACATGCTAACGACGTAAGTTACAAAGAAAAACACCAGTTTGATATCTAACAGCGGTTTTTAGTAGATATGAGGAACAAGTATTAATCATGTTATAGAATATGTTTAAATGCTTAGCGCACAAGTAGTTAATAGAAGATCACACTTGATTAACATTTTGTTTTTTTTTTGTGTGTTTCCATGTCAATTTTTGTTACTCCTTAATTGTATCCCGCTTATCTTTCTAAAAGAAATAATATGTAATTATAAAGATCAAATTGAATTATTTGTTTATTTTAAAATCGAAACATTTATTTAAACCTCCGTTTTTTTTTTTCTAAACATAACGCTATGTAAGTGTCAGCATTTTATGTTCTAACTTGATTGATCACCGACCAAAGTGTTGCCTCTGAATTATGCATTACAGCATATAGGGCGGTTCGCCTCTATCATCACAATTCGCTTTAAAATATGACCAACTTGCACCTTTTTAACGGAAGGTCTTTTTTTTACAAATAAATTACTCTGTAACGTGTATACTTTCAATTAGTCCCAGCACCTTGTGTTCGTGTTGTTATTTTGTGGCACCGGATTTAATTAGATTTCTTTTTTGTTGAGTAGAGTAGCATGATTTTCTTTTTGCACACGTTTGGTTTTTTTATCTTTTACATATTTTGTCTTGCTCCTAAAAAAGTGTATGTTGCGACATATGGGATTATTATGACTAAAAAATACTATATTTTTATGGGATAAAGCAAAACTTATTTTGACGCATGTCACGTGGTCACTAAATGGCGACTAATTTAAAAAGCATGCCATGAATCGGCAAAAAGTGAGGTTAAATAATATAATATTCCAAAAAGTGATTTAAATGGATTGTTCAATTTTGAAGACAAATTATTGTAAGCATATTTCAAAAAACTCGAAAACCAACATTTTTGCAAATATTTTTTGAACGAATATTTTTTTTTACATTTAATAGGCTAATTGAAGTAAGATTACTGAATTCCTTTGATACTTAAAAGATTTCATCATTTTTTTGCATAATTAACGGAACTACATTAAAAATTATGTTGTCAGTATAGCATTTGCTGTAACAAAAGATATAAATAAATTTGATTTATTGATTTTGTCGAATTGATTAGGTACATACATAATATTTTCTAATTGTCAATGGATGGGGATTATCATCTTTGGTATATTTTTTTGAGAAACCTACGGAAAGGTGATCTGGTAATTTATTTAACCGGATATTAGCACAAAAAAAATGTACTCAATATGCCTCGTACTTTTTAGATGCCACTCAAGAGTATATTCGGCCCTGAATCCTAATTCGCAGAGCAAATGGTGCAAAACATTTGTTTTTTGTTAATGACAGCGAAAATGATGACATATTCTGAAACAATGCTTGACAGTCTCGGCATTATTATAGGAAAATGATAAACTAAGAACTATTAAAATAAAACGAAAGAATACGAAACAAGTACATATAACCATATCACATTATACTTACTCAAAAAATCAATAATGCCATCGATAAATATAGTGAGAACATAGTCGGCCCAAAGACGGATCCCTGCATTACACCAGTATTACTGGATAAATGGCAGGACCTAGTTTTATATTTTGGGCGACTTCATTACTTCAATCTCACGAACTGTACTCTCTTAACGAGATAAGAGATTAAGCAGGCTGCTAGCAAAAGTACCACGGAAAAAAAAAAAAAAAACAAGTTTATCGAGCTGAAAACAATCGAAAGCTTTAATCATATCGACAGGATTCCTATACCGAGTACTATTCTCCCTTTTATATCACGGACTATGTTGCCATGGATATCTAATACTGCAGTCATAGTCGCTTTTCCAGGCTTGAAGAGATGCTGTATTAAAGATAAAAAAACATAAAAAACTGGCTTTTAAATCCGATTTTAACTGCAAATCGATTAACCGGTTTTCAATATGTGGCGATTTCTGCATCACACACTACGTAATGTAAAGTTTGGTCTAATGCTCTCTCTCTCTTTCATTGTAGGGTACAAACACATACAATTTTCTAAAGAAATTGTTATAACGTAAATGAGGGGAAAAATTTTGCAAAATTTATTTATATTTCTCTTGAATACAGTCTTTTCCACAGCGTTATGCTGGAAATATACTTTTTAATGAAGCAATTTTGTCAATTTTAACGAAATTGTTTAAGTATCAACCAAATTCAGAGATTTTACTTCAGTTGAGTTACTAAAAACGAAAAAAAAAGTGAAAATATGCTATTTCATATTCATTTCAAGAAATATATTTGAAAAAAAAAACTGATATTTTATTAATTTTTTTTTAATATGTATATCTACAATAATGGTTACTTCATTTAAATTTTGGTCTTATTCAAATAATGGTTCAATAATTTAATATTTTAAGTTTAAATGTTTTCCACAAACCAGTGGAAATGTTAAATATAATTCTTTGACAATTAACAGGAATAAAACAAAATTAGCGCAAAAACGTAACAAATACGCAATTGCATTGACAAGGTTGGTATCATTATAAAATAAAGATCATAGTATTTTCCATTAGGTATGAAAATATTATATGATATTTGATTATTTTAATAATTTGCTACTATACGTGGCTCGAAATTCCAAAGAAAAGTTCTTTCCGAACAAATATCTAATTTCCCCGGCCAATTTGTATTTAATTTATATTCTGCAGCGATATAATATGCATGCTCATCGATTGTCTTAGATTACATTACTACTTTAATAAGAAGATTATTATTTCCGTAAATGATTAATATTTAAATCGATATTTATCATAATTACTTGTCAGTGCACAGCATGAGATTTTCCTTCATCGAATAAAAATCCAACACTTCTCCTATTACAAGCGAATTTAACGTATACATAGCTAGTTAGGGTTCAGGAATAGATACATAAATACGCGCTCACCGCGGGCTCATTATCCACATTAGCATTTAGGTTAATTCCGTACGCTAGCCTTTAATAGTCGCCATCTCTCTCTCTTCCACTATGTATCGATTTTAGACCGCGACTGCCGTTTGATAACAACATTCGGCATGTAAAACGCCATTTAATTAAATTACACCTATATATGGTGAGCCATTGTCGTGCCTCTCCAGACACCCTGAACCGTTCGCACGACGGCATTCATACCTCCCATAATAATAATACACCAGCACGCACGCCAGATATACCTATGTATAATATATACCTTATATGTGCGTACAGATCGCATAAAAGTATCGTAAAATTCGCGTCTCTTTTAATGAAAGTATTTCTGGAACGCACTATACCATCATATGTGCCGGCAAGACTTATTGGTGATCGTTTCTTCCGGCGTTGGGGATTTTTTTATAATTTTGTTGTTGTTTGTTGTTCGATGCGTGAAAGATGAATGATGGGGGCGAAAGGGAAACGGGGTGGTCCGAGATTCATTTGCCCTTTTCATTAATTTTGTATTCGTGACAACGTCCAGCTGTATTGATCTAAAGTCCACGGTTACGAAATTGGGTTATAGCTGTTTAAGAGTATTTCATGAAAGTTTAATGTAGAAATTGATAAAAATGTGCTTGTTTTAATATCTCTTCTCGTTGTTTTACTTAGTTGTTTTTTTTGGCATCTCGATAGAAAACACACAACTTTATAAATTCTTTATACAATTTATTTTGGTAGACATACAAGAGTATATAAATCCATTTATGTATGTACTTTTGTATATCTAGTAGAAATACATTTACAGTTATAACAATCTGTACTTTTCTATAAACGTCTCTTTTAAATCGATGTCTAACTTATAGTATCACTTTATACAAAACCGTTTCGTGATTACTGGTATCTGGTATACCAAGTACACATAATTTATAGTACATACTTCTATATATAAAAAAAAAAATCAGAGAAAATAAACTCTTTATTAAAACCTTTTCAAATCATGCTAACACATAAAAGGAGTAATAACTTAAGTCTTGTTTTACAAAATTAAAATCAAAAACACCTTCAGAAAACAACTCACAATTAATTTATTCCAGCGCTTTTAATAACTGCAACGGAGTATACATTGGTCAAACTAAACAATATTTCTAAAATAGATTGCAAAATCATAAATCCTCAACTATTTTAACAGTTAAAAAAAAACATGAAAATGTAAATATGTTATCAAAAATTCAACTTTAATAAGAAATTTTAACGAAAGAAAGAAACTATTACACTTGGAATATTTTAGAAATGATTTATATTAAAAGAAAAATAACAACAGTGTAAATTTTACAGCCGATTTGGACAAATTATCAAAGATATATACGCAGTTATTTTAATTTCTCAATTATACCTTTATGTTAATCCATGTACATCTTTCGCTTTTAAAAATAACCATTATAAAAATAAAGTAAGTGTTTGCGTTTTCTGTGATGTTAGAATATTCACTCGTTCCTTATCTTCTCATTGATTCCGGAAAATTTGATTACATGCAATAAAATTTACTAGTTATTTTGAGATAGTTTAGTACGATGCTTTTTCTTGTATAGTATCAAAATAACATCCTTATTCAAGGATTGCTTCTTACAGTATGATATCATTAACAAATTATTATATATCTACTAATCACTGCAATACATTAATTCGTTAACATCCTTATTATTAAAGTAAACATTAGTCCAGCCAAGACAAAGCTCGAGGAAAAGATAGTGGAGGATCTAGATCTTAAAAAGGTCCATTGAGAATAGTATAATAATTGAGTGAACATTCTATGCCGTCGTTTTATTTCAAATTTCTTACGTAATTTCGAACGGGCACGTTTCACTTATTATTATCATACCACAATCGATACTGTGCCATTCCTAAAATATACGTATTTCCTGTCCGCCTCACGACGAGTAAACATTTTGATTTATGTTTTCCAATTCGCGTTTATACATGCGACTAACATGTTTTCAGTAATTGTACCTAAGTGATATTTACGGAAAAACAAAAAATTGAATGAGAACATTTCTTTTATTATTTATCCCTTGTCAACAAATCTAAAAACAAAAAAGTATTTTTTGCCATTGTTGAATTGAAGCATATTTTTTTTTAAGCTATTCATTAAATCTGCTATGTCAAATAACATGATTTCTTACCGCTTTTATTATATTGTTATAACCGGCACAAAATCAACTTTAAAGAAGCGCTATTTTGTTTATAAAGGGGGGAGGAGGGGGGGGGTAGTGCGTATAGGGCAGATACGACTGTGAGGTACGGAAAATTTTGCGTGGGCAACCATTATCTATTATTAAAGTACATATTTGACATTATTTTCGCGGAAGCAAATGTAGTGAATATTTTATGCGGAGTAAGAAATAACTAGTAACAGTTGTATTATTTGGCTTCTATATTTTGTGATCTTATATGAAACAGATAAAATCAATCTCAAATAAACAAAACATTTACCTATCCTCCTAATTTAGCTTATTTTATTAGGATTATAGTGACGTATCACTTGTTCACTTTTTATTTAATTATTTTTATGCTGGCACAATCTTAGATGGTGGAAGTTATTTACATGTATGGTGCTGAGCGATGCGCTCCTGGCACAGAAAGACTTCTTAATCCAAGATATCCAGATAAGCATATGGACCATAAATACGTTCCCGAACTTGTGCAAAAATTTGAAAGTACTGGATCAATAGTGGACAAGAAACGACGTGCAAATAAAATAGTAGATGAACTGATAGAGATCGAAATAATTGGAAATTTTACTATGAAGCCAACTAGCTCTTTGCGGCAACTAGAAGTATCCTCCGGACTCTCTTACTCGTCGGTATGCAAATTCACAAAGATCCGTAAATTTAACCCTTTTAAAATGCAAATAGTCCAAGAGCTTAGTGAGGACAATTGCGACCGCCAACTAGAATTTTGCCAAACTATGCCCCAATTGTTATTGTAAATCTAAATTTGGTAAAGAACATTTGTTTTAGTGATGAATGTTTTTTTTTTCTTTTTTTCTAATGGACATGTAAACAAACATACGAGAAACAATTATTGTGAATATTGTTATTTGTTTGTTTATTTTTTTAATGTTAATGTTTTTATTATCTTAATTGTTACTGTCACATTAAAGACTTACTGTTTACTAAAGCAAAACTGATCATTTTTAGATGATAAATTAAACAAAAAGTGAACAAGTAATACATCATTAATCCTAATAAAATAAGCGTGATTAAAGGTACCACACGATGGGTCGTTCCATTTAAAAATAGTAAGGGAGTCCTCGCAGGGACGCAATTGTAAACGTCGAATATATAATTCATATGCCAAACTGTTTGTTTATAATCCTCGCGATTATTGAACTTATTTAAGCAAACTGTAGCTTGCCGAACGAAACTAGTTTGTAACTTGCGCTTGGATGGACTGGGTGAGTAGAGAAATAAAACAATGCGTGCTCGCTCGACTATGCGACTGACTATACAAGGTCAGGCGAATATGTGGGAACACCTGAGTTTTAGCTAAATTGTGGGTTCTATTAAAAAATAACCTTAAGAACAGTTTTTGTAGTATTTTTATTCTAGTCTGTAACATACTTTGATATCCAACAACTATCATATGTTTCGAGATATGAAGTCATCGGTACTTTCTTAAATGGATCGCCCTGTATCTTATCACATTTCCGAATAGATACTTTTTCAAGAGTTACAAAAATATACGGCTTGGTGGGTATGTGGGTTCATCAGTCTTATCTATAATCATTTCTTGACAAAACTGCATCCTTCTGACATAATATCTCGAAACATGTGATAGTTGTTGGAAATCAAAGTATCAGAAATCAGGTGTTCCCACACATTTGCCTGATCCTGTATATTTTAGGGCACAGTCTATATTAATACACTTAATTAATCACACCTATACTGAACTTAACACTGTATCTCCCTTGAATTAAAATAAAAGTGCTTTTGAAAATTTTTAAATGTCTTTGGTTTCTGAAATATTTAAGATGTATGGGTCGTTCTTAAAAAATATCGTAAAACCGTATTCGATGACTTCATAATGAGTCGAAATCATTTTTATGTCGACTTTTTAAAACATACTTAAGAGAGCGTCAAAATCGCTCGTACAGATCCAGCTTTAAATGAAATATCAAAAAGTTTCATTTGTATTTATTTTCAGAGTTATTACTGGAGAGCGCATATGCAATCGTAATAACTCCTCGATACTACTACCTATTTATTCAGGATATCATCTCATCGGTTCTCGGCTCGAAATTACCTCTAGGATAAAACCTTACGTTCCCTTGATATACGACTCACATTCTAAGAGAGAGAGAGCGGTCGGCGTAGATATTTAAAAAAAAAAAAACTCCACGTCCCACACACATCTGTTCGACCGCACCGAATGTCGGCGACCATAAAACATATCTTATATCAATATTTCATTTCGTTATACTCGCGCGGTTAGCATTGGGAAGAGAGACCAAAGAGAATGCAAAATCGATAGCGTGCCAGAGTAGTCTTGGGTTAGAAATAAGGGGTAATAAAGATAAAGGATTCAGGAATAACTTCCGTAACTACGATCAGGACGTTATTTTAATTCCGAAGAAATAGATACATAGATAGATATTTTACATGTTCTGCAGTATATGGTACAATACTGACAAAGTGTCGTAACATAAACGATAAATTAAGACAAAAGGACGATAAATTCATTCAACATATCAAACATTATAAATCATCTGCCAAAAACTCATTATATGTGTATAGTAAAGCTTATTCACCAACAGCGATTTTAATTTTTTATACAAATAATGTGCGAACGACACACAACCAGCAACAGTAAATTTATCTGCTCGATCCATCTCAACCCAGAGTCCACTATCAGGCCCAACAATCTCGCGGAATCAGTGAAAGGAATTTGCAATGAATCCACCGTATGGTATTTCTGATCGTTGTTATTGTTTGCTCGACAGGGGAAATGTGTAACTATTGTAATAAGGCTTTGGTCATATCAATAAATAGTACGCATATACATAAATACGTACATAAATAAATGTGCAGTGCATGCTAGTGTATTCACTATCCGAAATAATCCCGCTGTCCAGTTTCATTTCAGATGTGTAAATAAGTATTTTTATCGATGATGATTTGGAGTTTGTATTATTTTGTGTTGGTTGATTTATTATAAAGCTTCGATTTAATATGAGTATTAATAAAATGCTATAAAAAACTTTCCGGATTGAATATATTTCAAATCATTATATTTAATACTCATTCGCAATTGTTTAGCCTGCATTGTCGTTTTTATATTACGTACATTTTATTGTATCTCTGATAGAGCCGAAAAGTATATAATATACCGGTTAAATAATTGAAAATGTACAGTACATACTTAATACATTCCGAATTTTATTCGACATATGTACTTTAACACTCGGTATACGTTAAGAGAAGTGAAGAGGTTCTTTAAAGATATCTTCTCATGTTAACTATATCAAAAGTTAGTATTAATGCGACCATTTACAGGAAGTGACTTAAAAATGTTTCAGGTTCAAATAACATTTTTAGTGTTTTAATATAAAAAGGAATCAAAGAGAAACCATTTTCTCTAGTTTCTCATCGTTATGTAGTCCTATACCAATATATATATTATATTGACATTTTGTTTCATATTTATATTTCTCGATTTAACAATATTTTCACATACTGCAATAAAGATAAAATAGTGTTTCAACTCTATGGAACTTAGACTTTTATTATTAAAAATATATTTAATGTTGTATGTTTGCCTTGATACGTATAGCTCTCAAATGAATACCCATTTATTGTCTATATATGTATACCTTGCAGGTTACCAGACTTGTCCGAGGATTCACGGTAATAACAATGAAGATTGAAAATAAAATGCAAAGCGCCGCATTAACTAAAACTGCAAAATGCAACTGTTTAATAGCTTACGCAAACTTTGAACCGTTTTTGTTCTAATTCTAAGCTATATGTTTTTTACATGTGTTTGTTGAATAGTTTTTTGCGATGATTTTGGTGTTAAATTGCAAGTGATGTTTCTTTTTTTATGCTTTGTTATTTTATTTATTAATAAAAGATAATATATAAAATCTATACTGGCAAAGCAATTTTTTGGGTAAAAATTTTGTGAAATATTGATGTTTGTCGAAATTTTTTCGGTTCACCGACTTACTACGGATATAAACTTCAATTTTATTATTTTCAGTGCCTGTGTAAGCAGCTAGAAATCGGTCAAATTAAACTATCGAATTTGAACATGTCGGATATCGGCAGATGCATTCAAGAGTACCTACCGTAATGAACCAGAAAAGTTTTGGAGGGATTCGTTATTTTTTTCATCTCAAAAAAAAATCCCAAATATACCCTAGTTTTCATGCTATTACACGGGATTCTCCTCTTAATGTTTTCTAATACGTGGAAAGAATTAAATACCGTTAAAATTTCTAATACCATACAAAAATTCTTATTATCATATACTGGAGTTTATAAATAAATGAAGTTATAATGTATTCGCTTTTATGCCATTTTATGCTGATGGTATGTATTGCATTTTTGTTTTTAAGAGTTGAGTGTTTATTCATTGTTTTATGCACTATACATATTGCTGTGTACTGATGGTACCAGCATAAATGCAAAGTGAATTTAAAAAAAAATGAAAAATTAAATTGACTAGCTCAGCGGATAAAAATATTAAAAGGGCACAAAAGGATAATTTATCTCAGGGTTACTCTCACAATTATTAAACTAATCATGAAAAGTAAAAATGTGGGTGAAAGTAATCAAAAATAAAAGAACAGAAATTTAGAATGACGTTAATAACAATTATAAATTTTATTATAAAAGAAAAAAACATTTAGATACAAATTTGCAGAAAATAAAACCATAGACTGAGAGTCCTGGCCGAAACAAAAAAACTGCATGAATCTACAATTACAAAAGGACAATGCAAATCCTTTAAACAAACAAAAGAGGAATTTGTTCTAGAAGAAAATCCTTTTTACACAAAAATCCAGGTGGTCTCAAAATTTAAAATAAACTAAATTAATTTTAACGTGGACGAAACAAGTAAATTTATAAAATTGAAATTTAATTACAAGCACAATGCTTCTTTTCACCTTAACCGAGGTGATTAATTATAAAATATAAATTTGCAAACTAGAAAACGGAAAAAAAACTCTTTAAACTAAAAATACCTTCTAGAACAAATATAATAACGGATCTTATACCTAATTTGAGTACACAATCATATAATAACGATTATTATTTAGTTGAGTTCCTTGAAGGATGATAAAATATACAAATCAAACGAACAAAGCTTTAAAATTAAACGAAATTACCAAAAATGGCAGCAAAGAAAATAAAATAACAATCTACTTACACGCTATCGTTCAAGTAACTCAGCTGCAAGGTTAAACACGGTCGCATATATATAAAATATACAAATGCGTGCCAAACGCAGCGCATAAATGCAAAGATCATAGAAGAAGAATTCTTCTAGGAAGGACATAAATTACATGATCAAATAAAAATATATTACAGAGTGAAAATAATTTAAACCAACTGAACATTTAAATAAACAAATTAAACAATCAAATCAAATCAATTAGCAAAATCTTACTTAAAAATAAAATATTAATTTCTGAGAGAATTTCCCCGCCACATTGAAAAAGATTAATCGTCGTCAAATAAAATATAGCTGAATTTACAAACCCGGGGTGCCAAACCGCAGTAATATGTATTTATTTATCCATTTATTTTATATTAACGTGTGCATACACAATGTCTCCCTCACGAATAAAGGTTTTCTGTTCTACTTTTTTTATTCTATTGTTTTTTTTTTCTAAAACCCCTCAATTGTAGGGAAACAATTATATTATATGTTTTTTCTCAATCAGTCGAAACAAAGCCGTTATTTGCCTGATTTCCTCTCCGGAACACTTGTTGAGAGTACAAAGTGAACTCAAAATTAGTTAAAACAAATATATTGAAGAAAATGAAACAAATGATAACAAAATAACAAGATAACAAAACTAATAAAATGTCGTGTAAAAAAATTATCGAAGAATACTTTAAAATTATGATAACGTTGAACATAAACAATGAAAACAAATGAAATTTTAATATTCAAAATTATAAAACAAGGGAGAGAGAGAGAGAGAGAGAGAGAGAAGAGAGAGAGAGAGAGAGAGAGAGAGGGCGAGATACGGTATATGGGTTTTTCACAATGGTTAGTTCTTTAAGCGAAATTTTGATTCGTCTTACCAACCAGTGTGTAAGTTTAATCTTTTCGTAATCCGAAATAGCAGCACAAATTTTCTTTTCCGAATTTTCACAATAACCTTCCAAAACTTTTATGACTAAAATAAGATCCTATCGGAATCCGGACACAAAATTCGCCGCTCTGTAAATGGCGGCACGATCATACTCAGTGGGGTCTTGATTAAAATTTTTAAACCTTCCTATAATCGCTCTCATCTCGATAGTTATCGTAAGCGTCGACGTCCGGTATTCCCATTTATCCCTTCGCCTTAATAACAAGGGCGCCGCTATTCCTTCACGGTGCGGCACGGTGCGCGGTACTGGCCCTCTCCTTCCAAGGGTGTAAAGCCCAGGTACTGACATACAACACGGCGGCGACAGAGAAAGATCGTCATTTCGCCCGGAAAATGAAACGGCTCGCCCGTTATTACATCGGCTCCGGTACGAAGTTGTCCGCCCCCTTCGGGAATGAATTCGTAAACTCCGGTAATTAAGCGCCCGGCGTCGAGTAGGACGCGGAAAAGTTATTTTAATAAATATTAAATATTTGTCCGTTTCCGTAAACCCGCGAAACGACAGTCTGTTGTAGCTAAGAGCAACTCTCAGCGACTCGCTACATTGGCGGTATCTGACGGTGTTGTCAGGAACTGAGTAAATTCTCATTTCGTCCTGTATAGACTAAACAAATTTCATCTACCAGGTTAAAAATATGTAGATACAAAATAATATTTTAAATAGAGGTTCTAGTGTTTTATCTCTAATACTAAATTCGAATTATTTTAACTGTCAGAACTACACAGAGGAAGCGAAGAAAAGCAATTATTATTATCATTTTTAAGAAACTGTACATAAAGTAAACATCCTTACATTCATAAAGAGTGTTTAGTATATTGTAAGGCAACATGTTTCGGCTATGGCACGCTATTCTCAGGTCTTAAAAACGTCAACATCGAAATTTCAAAATTAAAAAGTCAAAGACAAGCATTCAAAAATTAAACACAATAAATGAAATATGATTAACAAAACTGAATAACAAATTAAAATTGTGAGACATAATGCCAACAGATATATAACTAAGAGTGACATGTCTACAAGTCAGTAATTTCTTGTTTTGTTTTGTTAGTCATATTTCATTTATTGTGTTTTACTTTTGAATGTTTGTCAATTTGGACATGGAGGCGTGCCATAGCCGAAACATGTTGTCTTAAAATATATTAAACACCTTTTATGAATGTAAGGACGCTTACTTTATATACACTTTTACTAACCATATTCAATGGATTTCAATATAGTATTATTATTATATAGTACCAAAGCATCAATCTACATATATAAAATAAATATTATTTTGAGTACTGCTGTGTACTGAAGGTACAAAAGAAAAAAATGTAAAATGAATATTAAAAATGGAAAATTAAATTAACTAGCTCAGCGGATAAAAATAAAGGGCGCAAAAGAACAATTAAACTCAGGGTTACTCTCACAATTAAACCTATCATGAAAAGTAAAATGTGGGCGTTTGAAAATTTGACTTTCTTAAATTACTCCAAAAATTGAAATGGTTGATTCAAAAATAAAAGAACAGAAATTTTGAATGACGTCAACAATCATAAATTTTATTTAAAAAAAAAACATTTAAATACAAATTGCAGGAAAAATTAAACCGTGGACTGAGAGTCCTGGACGAAATCAAAAACTGCATGAATCTACAATTACAAAAGGACAATTCAAATCCTTTAACAAAGCAAAAAGGTAAATTTGTTCTAGAAGAAAATCCTTTTTTCACAAAAAATCCACGTGGTTTCAAAATTTAAAACAACCTAAATTAATTTAAACGTGGACAAAACAAGTAAATTTACAAAAGAAAAACTTACATACAAGCACAATGCTTCTAATCACCCAAACCGTGATGATTAATTATTAAAAACAAAATAGCAAACTAGAAAACGGAAAAATTAAACTCTTAAACTAAAAAAAAACCTTCCCGAACAAATATAATAACTGATCTTATATCTAATTTGTGTACACAATAATATACTAACAATTATTAATAAGCGAGTTTCTAGATGGACGAAAAAATTCTTTGAATCAAAATAATGAACAAAATGGCAGCAATGAAATTACAAATTTACAAGTACTTACACTTAAACGTCTATCGAGAAACTGGCCTCTCAGGATCTTAAACATCGCAAAACCTGCGTGCACTCGCAACGCACAAACGCAAAGAAAATTTCTAGAATATAACATTGAACAACATATACACTACTAGTGAACGCAATATGTACAACTGAATGATATTAAAATAAACTGAACAATTAAAAGAATAAATAAGATCAATTCAATTAACAAAATCTTATACAAAAATAAAATATTAATTTCTGAGAAAATTTGCCCGACACATTGATAAAAATTAATCTCAATAAATAAAATATCACTGAATTTACGAACCCCGGGGTGCTAGACCACAGCAGTACATATTGCCTCTAATAATAAGCGTATTTTGAAATCGATAAAACACAAACAAAAATAAAACAAAAGTAACAAGACTACATCTAATAGATACCTAACTGCTTTTTTTCACACTTCAATCATACACCAATACACTACTAGGTAATGTACGCATATTTTTTCATCTAGAAGATACAAGCAAATCGCATTTGAACAACTATTACCAGTCTTTATTTCTTCACCAACTTCATTGTTTCAAACTACTTTTAAATGCAAAAAAAAATAATCCACATATATCAAAACCATTGCATTCCCTCAATAGGACAAGAAGAAGTGGATCGGATTTTAGTGTCAACCCAAACACCAACCTCTAAGAGGACAAAACTCCGTGTATTGTGGCGTATACGTGTGCCTCCTATTTCACGTTCGCCGGGGTTAATAAAAGCGTATTATCATTTGTTTTCTTTTGAGCGCCACCGCCCGATAAATGACAACGTCAGCGTGCTCCAGATTGGCAGACTTGGGGATTGGTTTAAGGTTCAGTCTCGCAGTTGTTGTCGGAGTTTTTGCTAAGCGTCGCCATTTTAGAGTAATAAATGTCTATTTACGTCGCGTTTGGGGACAGGCCTGACATTAACGTTTGCAAAAAAAGAAAATCTCAGAACCAAGATCATTTTTGTTTTTGGAATTTTGCAATTATTGCAAGAAAAAAAATTGATGTAATCCTTACATGGTTAAAATATACGCAATATAAAAATTAATAAGAAGTACTTCAACGTTAATAACACATAACTTTTTTGTTTAGACGTATAATAATAATGAAAACAACTATATTTCAACACATTTTGGCAGCAGTGCATGTCTTTGTGTCACTTTGTTATTTGAAGTGTCCTTTTTTTGTTTAAGTGAAATTAATGGGTTTGTTAAATTAATAAACTAGATGTAACAAAATAATATGATCGTTTTTTATACCAATTATTTTCTTATTTTTCGCAATATGTAAACTAAACGAGATTTTATTAGTTTGAGGTTTTGTTTGTTGATTTCATTAACGACAATACGTAAATGTCGAGGGATGTTGGCAGTTGGTGGATATAATTATTACTGCTATGTCGACAGGCCGATGCCCGTCTTAGCATTAGCTTTTTTTTACTTCAGAAACAGCAATTCGCAAATTTTGAAGTATGTCCAAGATCTTGGGCAGACTGACGTCTTTCTTAACATTAGCGGAAATCAGAATATGCAATTATAGTTAGTTAATTATTAATTCGATCCATGAACTAGTGTTCGAGTAGTATAAAGTTTTCCAGTATAAGAATTCTCGTTTATAACTTTTCCCCACTCCATCCTATGCAATTTATTATATTTACTAGTTGTAAAATATTGTAAAACATTACACGATATTTTGTAGAAAGTTGTGCTACAAGACTTTCTGTTTTTTTTTGTAACTGTAGCATACAAAACTGCACGTCATTGCAGTTTAAAAATTTCGCACAATAGTAAACATTCTTAGTACAATTTTCGTCCAACAATGAAGTGTAAATATTACTATGCGGATTTTTCTCTATGTAGTTAGAGATGTAGTTAAAGATATGTATTTTCTTAGAAACACTAACCCTATGTATAGACTTATTAGAATTTCAATTACATAGTTTTTGAATTGATATTTGGGAAGAAAATATCAATAGCCACCCAATAATCTACAGGACAACGAACTGACGAACTATCCCCAAGGCCGCTTTTCACTGTACTTACCCGGCTACGGCCTTTACGTGCAAATTCTGCCGAATCCCCTCTCAAACGGGATCGATACTCGACTAGCGTCAGCTCCCGAACTTCCAGACTTCCAACATCTCGCTCGTGCGAACCATAGAAGATACTAATCTCACTTTAGCCTACGTGTATTATTATAATACGAACCGGTGTCTGTTTGAACGTACTTAACGCCACCTTAAACCGCCGTATAAATTTAATCTGAGATTTCCACTGTCAAAATCCAATCGGGTACGGCAGGCAGCAGGCAGCAACGTGCCGCCGTACTCCAACGCGATACGTGTTTGTGGAGAGATTTATCCATCCGTCGCACCGCTCCTCTCCAGATAGATACTTAACGGCATCCTCACTTGGTCGTTTGGGTCCGAATCGGCCGATAGATGAGATAGGAGAAGCGCTCCATCCTCGAGAGTAATTAATGAACGCTCAAGTCGAGTAATAATCTCCTTGTTCTGACACACTGAGCGGTGGTGGTGACTAGGCCCACGGCCGACTGCTAGTGAAATTGAAAACCCACCGAAACGTGTTCTAAATCTTCAATGAGGATGCGGCAAAGTGGGTATAAAGGCGAAACATGTGATTGCAGGGAGCAGACACTAAATGAGGACACTTGAAAGAGAATGTAATGAAAGTAAGAGTATGACTATTTAAAAAAAAAAGTTACAACATATACTGATACTAATATTTTTCCTACTAATTGTGTATAGTCTTACAAGGAGAATCCGCCAAATATTAAGCCCTTAAAGTAATTTTGTAAAATATTAGCCATAGATGGCCATACGTTAATTTTTTAAAGTCCAATATATTTTTACATATCGCATAAACGCTTAAAGTCTAAAGTAAAGTAAGTCGCTTAAATAGCGTAGTGATAAAATGCCTGACGTGTAATCCATGCTGAATACACTGAGATAATTCCACCACACCAGTTTGGTTTCCGAGAAGGGCATAACATGAATCATCAAGTAGTCAGGATTGTTTGCAACTCCTTAAACCAACTGAACCACCGCGCACCGGAGGCACACAGTCCTTCCAATACTGGACGTGGAGAAAGCCTTTGACAGGATTTGGACTGAAGGACTTCTCCGACAACAATATTTTAGTACGTTGCGATAAAACGGATTTGTAGGAGTACAAAAGCTTCAGCGCAACGCAACCATCAATATATTTCCTAAAACAGCCCAACTGTACGCCCAGATTTTTACTAACATCGGTGATGGGAAGGATACTATTTCCAATCAACACAGTGGTGTTATCAATGTTCTGTGCTCTTCGAGGAAACACCATTACTCTCAACTTATAAGGCTTTAACTTTAGGACATGTGCTTCTGTAAATAACTTCACAGACGCTAAATCTTCATTTAGATGCTCCAGTGCCCGATCAACAACATCAGCCGCAAAAGAGATGTAAAGCTGCCTATCATCTGCACAATTGCGTAAATTAGAGTGAGGCAGTGAAGAGGCTAATTTAGATATGTAAATGGCAAACAGCACTGGCCCCAGTATGGAATCCTGGCATACACCGAAGGTTACACTCCTCAGGGAACTAACGCCATTGAGGAGATGAACATATTGGAATCGATCTGTCAAATAATTTTTAAGTAGCTGCACAGACGGTGGTGCAAAGCCAACATACTGTAACACAGAATATAAAACGTCATGAATGGTGGTGTCGAAGGCCCTGGAGAAGTCACAGTCAATAACACAAGAGCAACAGATCTTCGCATATCTGAAGATCTGCAGATGTCGTCCACAATATGAAGTAGGGCAGTGGAGCAACTGGGTCCGGAACGAAATCCGGATTGAGTAGGTGGGAAAATATTATATGTCTGTAGGTATTCACGGATCTGACTATCCATGATTTTCTCCAATACCTTCGACATTGCAAGTAAAATAGAGATGGGCCTAAGATCCTTAAGATCGGAGGTTGCTTTGTTTTAAGAAACGGTAAGACTTTGAGATATTTTCCAGTTAGATGGAAATACGTTACACGCAAGGCAAAAAATTGATTATGTATTGACAGCTTAGCTTTAGCATATTTATATCAATAATGATTATCGTACCCCAGTGCTCTCGACTTAATACTAAATAATACATTGAACACCTCATGTTTGCTAACTTCCCGGAAACGAAACTCTTCAACAATGTGCGAATGACGATTGCCACCATAAAAAATAGCGAAATTTATGGTTTTACCGATGTTCGGAATACTATCAATAAAGTAATTGTTGATGTCGTCAGCATTATCAAACTGAGCAGGTAATGCATGTGACTCTTTATTTGCTATGCTGAACTTCTTAATTGTGTTCCACATAATTTTAATGTCTTTCGTTCATAATGTGCTCAGGAAGTAGACCTTTTTCTCATTACGGTAAAGAGTAGTGGTGAAATTGCGAATTTCTTTGTAGTATTCGAGGTCTTTGGTAAGTTTACTATCCCTATACTTTTTATACCCCCTATCACGGAGTTTCATTAAAAATTATAAGTTGTCCATAAGTCATGGCGCCGGCTTCCTAGTAATACAATTCTCCTGCTTACAGGCAGCAAATGTCGTGCAATTGTTTTTGAAAAAAGCTTTTGATGATCAGCGTATAAGCACGAGAACCACAATAATATTACCTCCTTGATTCCTCCCGATTTGACGCCGATTTTTGAAGCGTAAACAATATATGCTTCGGAGGATAATAAAAATATTTTTAAAGAAAGTAATTTCTTCGATTTAAAAACATCCTTTTTATTGGTGTGGTTTCTAGAAACTTACCCTATAATCATTCTTAAACCTCAATGGTGTTTTTTTTTTTAAACAGCATGTCATTTCAGAATTTCATTGACGTATTCAGCGTTAAAAATATGAAACGTAAAATTAATTCTATCATTTTCAAGTCATTTACTGCGCAAATTTATAAATCTAAAACTGAAAATATGTATTTAAATTTTTATCGCCCGTAGAATTAACACGTGAGATTTTTGGAACGCGTCCAAATGAGTGATACGCCTACTATTTACAATAATCAGAGGTGCTGTAAAAATATGATTATTTAACAACGATAAAAGGCAAATCAAAACGGGTGTTAAATACGTAAGTGTGTAAATTTTGAGGAAATAATAATATATTAGTTTAAACACAGCTGGAAAATATAGTACAATATAAAAACGTCATAATATAAATATTTAAAACGAATTGGATACGTAAACATT
Organism: Protaetia brevitarsis; assembly: GCA_004143645.1. Taxonomy (NCBI): domain Eukaryota; kingdom Metazoa; phylum Arthropoda; class Insecta; order Coleoptera; family Scarabaeidae; genus Protaetia; species Protaetia brevitarsis. The sequence goes on from RXPK01000257.1 coordinate 6,870,328, forward strand.
TCCTTGTTAATCTATCAGTGTCCGACACTGTATATATTATACTTAAATATTATCATTGTTTGCCACTTTTCCGGACGATTTCTGTCGTCTAAGCTGGCGTATGTACGGGAAACAGATTCGAAAGTAAACTCCATTGAAGTGTCAATATAAGTCTATATTTACATGCCGCGAATGTCGACCACACCGTCCTATTATGCAGGTTTTTCTTTATTGAAAAAAAAAACTGTGACTCTCCTTTGATAATATCAAAAGATGTCGGTCCTGGCTGGCGGCCGTTTTAACTTATCCCGCCTTTAGGGGACGGAAGTTTATCGTAAACAATTCTAAAACCCATGTTACTTGAAAGCTTCGCGTTGTACACGCGAGATTTGACCTCGCCATACTTAACGATCTTCAAGGTTCTCCTGCTAAAACAGAATAAGTTGATGGATATACGTAGATATTTGATGGTGCAAGTCTTGTTTTGTTTATTTTATTGATGGTTTTGGGTGGATGAAAGAAATGTCATTATTGAAATAAATAGATTTCATGTACCGACTGCAAATAGTATTCTCTTAGTTATTTATTATTTTTTTCCTTAATTTTCGCATACGTGAAATATTATATTTCTTACGAAGAAAAATAATTTGTATATAATTAGTTAATTCAATCGTGTGTTTAGCATCAATAAACAAGATAGATAACAATACTGCTATTTTGAAACCAATGTTCCGGAAATCTCCAGACAACTAAAACCCATTAATCGATTTTTTCAGTCCAGTTTTGAAAATCCCTTGTTTTTTTTTTATTTTTAAGTTGTTCTGATTTTTACTGAAAAACACATAGTAATTAATAAGATTATTATTAGATAATGTACATTTTTGCATTTGAACCTCTGAAAATATACCACTCTAGATAATTATATACACAATAGGTACTTACATGAATATAGCTGTATGTATAGTATCCAAAAATGTGTTACCCTTTAGTATGAAAAATGTTTCTAAAAAAAAACTTAAAATGCTGCAATTTTTTTTTTTTTTGTATATAAATATCATTTTAAAAAAAAAATACAGATCCAATTTGGTTTAAAAACCATAGAAAGAATGGTAAAAATGCGTTTCGTTCGCAAATTAAATTTTATGTAAAGAAATTGTATTTTTGATTCGTGGGTGAATTTTATTTTCGATTATCTGTCAAATATAAATTTCGCTCACGAATGAAGTATTAGGAACTAAACATATTTTTATCACTTGTGAACGATCCTAATCAATTCTATTCTAAACAAATTGTTTACGGTTTATGGTGATCAATATTTATTTATATGTTACTAGTTGACAAATCATTATAGGTTTGACATTGATATTTGGGAAAAAGAAAGAGGTATTAGCTTTATCAATTTGAGGGTTTATTTGCTGGTTTCAATAGCGGTAATACTTATGTATCTTGACGATGGATGCAATTATCACCATTATTGTCAAACCGATGCACTTGAAAAAAAATAAAAATATTTATTGGGGGTTATTGGAGAAAAATAAATGTGATTTTTACAAGTTTGGGAGTCTGATTATTGATTTCAGTAACTACAATACGTAAATCTTGAAGGACACATTTCTTAATATTATACAGTGAGGTCGTAAATGGTCCCTTCCCAGTGATAACTTTTGAATGGTATGAGATAGAACAATGAAACAAAAACCAAGTGAAATTAGAGATAATTTGTGATTTTTTGCCTATAGAGATACGCACATGGCTTCTGATCTAAAATAGAGGGCGTAGCTATCTTTAAAATTTTAAATAGGAAGTAATTTCACATAGAAGCTCATTTGGAAGATATTTCTATTACTTTTATGGCAATGCAAACAGTTTTACGATTTTCGAAATTTTTACCAACTTATCCAAGATTAATAATTGGAGTACTTACGTTACTTTTTCGATAGCCCTCGTATTCGCTTTTGATATAGTTACAGAAACCTGTAATTACAGTAATCTGTAACATAGACACCCACACACATGACACATACACTGACAGATAAGACACTTTTGCTAAATTTTGCAAAAACGTCATATTGTAAAATATGTCATATTTTACAGCAATCGCTTCCTAAGTCACATAAAACCACAATATTTATACGAGGGCTATAGAAAAAGTAACGTAAGTACTCCAATTATTAATCTTGGATAAGTTGGTAAAAATTTCGAAAATCGTAAAACTGTTTGCATTGCCATAAAAGTAATAGAAATATCTTCCAAATGAGCTTCTATGTGAAATTACTTCCTATTTAAAATTTTAAAGATAGCTACGCCCTCTATTTTAGATCAGAAGCCATGTGCGTATCTCTATAGGCAAAAAATCACAAATTATCTCTAATTTCACTTGGTTTTTGTTTCATTGCTCTATCTCATACCATTCAAAAGTTATCAGTGGGGGGGGGAGACCATTTACGATCTCACTGTATAATATTATTGAGAAAAAATTAATTAGAATAACAAATTAATCAACCGTAATTATAAAATATCAAGATTTATTTAGATGTAATTACAAATATCCTAATTGCAATTAGCTGATTGTTAATTACATTTATTTCATAGTATCCTGTATATCTTTGTTTACATAATCAATTTGAGTCCGGTAAGTGAGTTATTACGGTATCAGAGCACAGTTTCAATATATAAATATATACAATAGCGATGCCGCGCTACGATAGGAAAAAAGTGACATGATTCAAAAGGTAATGTCATTTTTTGACTTTTAATATAAATGTTGTAGTTAATTTGTAGTAATTTACTTTTAGCCATAATTTGATAGTATGAAATAAAATTTTATACGATACACGCTCGGTAATGCTTGTAACAGTACTCGTTTAGATATTCTCAGTCCTTTATAAAATATAATTCACTGGCTATAGGAATATAATATAAAAAGCAGATTGTTTTTCATTTGAGAATGATATTTTTGGCTGTCTGTAGTAATTCGCTCGCGAATGATAAAATAAGCCAACCGTATTTTCTGTTCCCTAATAAAAACCGACTGTGTATCTTTTATTTCTAATTATGATTTAAATATCGATATTTATAAACGATTTCAAAACGTGTTAGTAAAACCGATCAATCTCTTCAAACCAATTTCATAACCGTTTACGGTTTTTGAGTTGAATGCGATTATTTGCGACCAACAAAATCAATTTGACAGAAAATCATTTAGGATTTACAACGCTATTTGAAACAAACTGTATACCATGGTTTCAAATACTTTCCTGATTAGAATAGGCTGTTTTTTAAAGCAAATTTCTTTAGTAAGGTTGGTGACATTGGGCTACTTTTAAATCGTACTTCCAATTGTGACGGCTATCAGTGACAAACCAAAATTAGATACGGTCGCATTTGATTGTATTATTTTATAACAACAAAATATTAGAATAATAACACAAAAAGATTTATTATGGAAACTTACTTTAGAACTGGTCGAAAATTGGATAACGGAGAATGGGTTTTCATTTTAAAATGGCTAACCACACAACTCCTCGTGAATGATTTTGAGAACGTGAAGCGTGGAATTCGACTGTTTTCAAAATAATTGACAATATTTTCAACAACACCTCTAATACTTATCTTTTTAATTTATAATAAATATATTTTGCACAGATTTTGGTGACATACAAACTGTCAAAGTGATTAGTGCGTGCATGCACAGTGACCAACGATTAAAAAAAGAAGCATGGCATACTCTAATTAGGAAAGTATTTGAAAGTATAGTATTTATTCGTGTACATATTATAAAGAGACACAAACAACATCTCGATACACAAAACATGTGCGTAAATACATATTATACATATCCGAGTATAACACAACACGTTTAAGTACCATACTAGATTCGTCCCCTCCGTGTGTGAGAGTGTCTCGTATAAGAGCGACGCGCTTCTGTTTCGCGTAAACAGAAGAGCAGCACGGAGGCGTCGAGCCCCATCCGTTTCCTATTCTCTCTTACGCACGCGGAGTGTTTTCGTTCGCGGTTGGGTCCGCCAGTGCCGATACGACGACGTCGGAACGCCGCCGAAAACGTGTCGTCGACGTCCCCAGAGAACTCGCGCCGGGGACATCGCGCCACCACCGGAGGCCGCGACGATTTCCACGTGAAATAATGGAAAGGGTGGAAGTATCGGCGCCCCGACCAGCGAAACCGCTATTACCTTTACCTTCGCGTTGAGAGACACTTGTCAAACTGTTCATCGATGAGAAAACATGCAGATGATATTGGTGGCCGGAGGGTAAGTACCTAACAGTAACAGATATTACGTACACGTACACGACAAAACAATTTTGTTGTTTTCAAAGAAATATTTTTGTTACAGTTACTAAATTATTAGTTATTAGATTTAAATAATATTAGAAAATAATCCGGTTCTTTAATCAAACAAATAATTTGGTTATAAGGTTTATTTGAAACAACATAAAATATTGTTAATTTAACTTAGTATTTACGTTGCAATAAAAATAAATATCGCATTTTATCTTCTTATAACAGTTTTTTCTCCATATAGCATAGCAAATACGTTAAATACTAAATGTAGTACAGAAATGGTCGCATAGATAGCGCTTCTTCTATTTCATTCCACTAGCAGAACATACTCAGCACAAATAGCGTGACAAATACGTTTATAACATGTTAATCTAGTTAAACATCCTTACCGTTACAAATTACCGTACAACGTCTATAATGATTTACAAAGGCATGTAACCCTCATAAATATGCATCATATTTTTACGTTGATAATCGCCTCCAAGGTCAGACATAAAAAAACTAATTTTGATCAAGAAGGGTTGCACGTGACACGTCGAGAATCCTATGCTTCCTTTATGTGGTGGTTAGATTCAGTTTCATAACTGTGAAACGATGCTTCGTACTCACTCACGACATCGAATTGCTATCGCGATAAGATTCTTATTTCTACTTGGAACAGTGTTTTCTTTGAAACTTATATTAAAACAACATAACCGATATGTGATATTGGAAATTATATACAATTGTTTATATAATTCCTTAATGGGTGATCTACACTGCCCTTCAGATCCGATCTCTCCCTCTTGCAATGACCAAATATCGATTCTATTTTTCGCATAACAACGTCAAGTACTTCGACTTTGCGCGGATTCGCAGGTAGAAAAAGAGCATACAGAGCTATGATCATTGTTAAGCATGATGTAATTATATTTTCTTAATATATTTAAAGGACAAAGGAATTTTACAAATGAATTTGCATATATTAATCTGTTGACTCTTATCGCAAGTATGTGCTTCTATGACCTTTAAACATTATTTTAGTCCATATCTATTTTTACTGTATACATTTATTTCTCATTTCTCTTTTATATAAGTTGTTAATATTATTATATATACACCTGCTAAATTGGGGCGGCAATTAACAGTTGTTATTATACCGATACGGGTACGGGATAGTTTTTATGAATCGTTTTTACAAAATCACCAACTAATAGAATTTATTACAACTTAAATAGCAGAACGACAAATAAATTCATTTTAAAATGTATAGAACTGTTAATAATTAACACCATTAATAATGAGAATGGATAAGAGAAGGCATTATATTAGTAATCTGTGAACGGATTCTTAAAAAGGAAAAGATAATTACTTTTTCCAAATAATAACTTCAAAATTTTAAGGTAATAAATTGTTAATGACACGCCTGTTTTATTGTCTGCGTATTTATATCAATAAAAACTTTTAACCGCAGTTGGAGTTTTCATTATGAGGCAAACGATTTCTGTACGCAATTCAGGTGCACCGATCCAATGCACGTCCTATGTAACTGTAGTTACTTTTATTAATAATATATAATAAAAGCACACCATCATCCATTTTATCCCTATACTTATTTATGAATCGTAAACTAAACCGTAACTATAATAACAAATTTATGTTAAATACTAGGAATCTTATTCTCTTTTACCTTCTAATAATTGTAAATATTCTTCAATAACCAAAAATAGTAATAATATAAAGCAGTATTTGCAGATACATAATTATCTTTAGTTATCAGAGAAACCATCTTTTGTTTACTACGGTATAAATCTACAATTGACCAATTTTGTATTATATAAGTTTAATAATAATAATAGTAAAGATAGTATTTATTTATTGTCAAAAGATATAGACACTGTCAAAATTTCACAATTTCAAGATTACTAGTAACGGCTATGATATTCTATAACCGTATCGATTAAGCTGCTCTCCACTGTACATAACATAGTAATAATACATCCAAGAAACAGCAGTTTGTCGCAAAGCAGTCGCACCGTCTCATTAGTCTCAACGGCAATTAGAAACACACAGATAATGCGCCTAATGAAAATATCTATAAAACTGCCACCCCGCTACCATTTAAAGTAGGTTAATTATTCCGGCACTGTGGCAGTAATTTAAAAAGTTGGCAACAATTCTGGCGGAAGTTAAACAACAAATGATCGGACCGCATGAAAACTCGACCCATTAGTGGCAGTAAGAAGTAAGTCGCGTAACTGGAAAACTTACTAAGCTATCTAGAACCTACTGGCGGTTTTCTTCCGAATAAATAGAATATTTTTCGTTTTTCTCGCCTAAAATTATAAAAGGCAACAATAGATATTTGTCTAGTTAATAATTGATGTAGTAGTAATAATGAGTAACAATAATGCCATAGTATTCTGATAGATAAGTTTATAAGTAAATAATTTTAGAAAATTTATTGTTTTTAATTTGAAAATACACAGATATATATTTGTTTAATTATTAAGAGATGACGAATACTAAATACTGCTGCATATCCAATTTCTTTTTTTTTATTATTTTCATTTATTGAGTTAAAGTTATGATCTTAGAAAAAAGAAATAAAAAAAGTGTATATGTTATTTATTCTTATTACAGCGAAAGCTCAATAATTAAAAAGTTAAATACGATAATTATTTATCGTGTAGACCAATAAATAAACCAATAAATAATTATAGAAGATATTGTAGAAATAAATATAAAGAAAGATGTATTTAATATTCTTACTAAGCAACTGATTATATATTTAGTGGTGCATCAATGTCATCTTTTATACTTTCAAAACATGTCCACTGCGTTTTCTTTTACCCATGGTTTACTATTATTAAATTTGGGTATTCGGACTGTTAAATAAATACTCAGTATTTCAAACCTCAACATTACGTTATAATTTGTAACATCATCAGGAGGCGCTACAATGGTAAATTGAAACAATATATAAAAATTACAAAACAAGAAAAAATAAAGTCACGGCAGACATATTATAAAATAAATAGAAAGAAATAGAAAAATTATTGATGTAAAATATTGCAATAAATGTTACCTAATTGATGTGTACGAATTTACAAATCAATAGCACTTTTACAATTATTTATAGTTAGGTACTATTTCCAAAAATAATTCCTGCCTTGTATTTAGATTCCGGAACTATTTATTTTGCCTGTTTTGACATACATACATTCAAGATTGTTACGCATTACATTGTCTGCACATATTTAATACATAAAAATAATATTTAATTAAAACAAGAAAACAATAAATTTATAAACAAAAACCATTTCCTGGCTAATTGGAAACCAATTTTGCAAATCATTATAATTTATGTACGTGGCTTTACTTTCTCTAAATATTAAAATTCTTTCTATGAATTTGGATTATGTTTTTTTTTTATTTTCTAACCGTTATAAATATTTGTTGAAAGTTTTAAGGTTTCCCGTCGTTCCGCAAGATATTAATTTTCGTCTCGGTAAAGTTCGCTACAATATTAAACGTAGTCAAACTTTTTTAAAGCAATAAGTAAAACATCAAGCTCTAAGCTCTATACAAGCAATGCAATAAAAGACTCGTCTAATACCTAAATGCAATATGGCACAGAAACTAATATCGGCTATTACAATCGTTACTTACATAATAGAAATAGTAAAAGTATTTACGACAGGAAACATCGTTCATGCTCCGGTTTGTAACAAGTCAGGTACTTAGTGCAAGACGAGGCGTACATAATTTTAAATAGACGCTAAATATTGTATATATTATGCAAGGGAAAACAGTCGACACGCGTTTGTGCCCGTAAAAGATTGTTGACTACTTTGGACGTCTGCCAAAAATAGGTGTGGGGTTTTGAAAGCTTTCACGTGGAAGGTAAATTCATGCATTATTATTTGCCGAAATCGAAGTGTGACGCATGTTACATACGGGTGTTATTAATAGGCAAGCATTTCTTATAATACATATTTAACGGACACCAATGTTTATTAAGGCTTTCAAACTCATTTTCTAACATAGATCCGAGTTTGACAGTTTGTTCGTGGAGTCCTGACACGTCCATGATGGATACGGACAGTATATTTTATACAGATAAGAGACATCATCAGTTCTATGATTAACCAGTAAATTTTAAAGCAGTATATAAACGATTGGTATTTAAGAATTCAATTTAAGGCAATTGTAATTAAAAAGAATAATTTGGTACCTTAACCAGTAAAAATCACTTTCGAAATTTGGTAGTATATTTTGTTTATAAAAAATTCTACCAAAATAAAATATACTGAATGTAAACCTTCAAATAATTTCTAATTCTTGGCAAGTGTTCCAAGTGATTTATTATAAAGTATTCAAACATAAAATATTCATTCGTGTATTTTAATTTTTAGGCAAAAATAAGTTTTTCGTAGATCTATACTATACATAGCATCTTCGGGCAATTGCATTTAAGAATCGATTTATTCAAATCATAAGCTTTGAAAGGCAGTTCAATATGCAATATACTTTTTTTAAATTCACTCAAAGCGTCGAAATGCTACTACTTTTAGGAAACCTATATGTAAGTGTTTTTTGGCCTTAACTTAAAATTGAGTGCGATGTAAATATATTTAAACCACATGTTCTTTTATAACTATATACAGTACCGGGATAGTAATTTTTTGAAATATGCCCCTGATCATATGTGAATGGAATATGTAAATAACGAAACACAAAATACTAGAAAACAAGTTTTCTATAGCTTGCTGCACACATGCATTTTATATATTCACAAATATAACTACATAAACTAAACCGTGCATCTACTAAAAATAGTACAACACGCTATTTCTGTGGCGTAAAATGCAAAATAACACTAAGAGTACCGGAGCAATAAATGGGACAGGACGTTACGAACTATATTCATTTTATGTCTTTTACAATCTAATATATATTAGTACGATATTACGCGTTGGTCATAAGCATAATGTTTATTTTTAAGTTCTTGCTAAATCTAGACGAGAATAAATAAACCTTCTTCTCAAAATTCTTCTTTAAAACAATTTTTATGTTGGATGTACTTTTCTTTGTTTCTTATCGTTAGTATTACTTGCTTTTAGTTTGTTGTTTCCGTCTTACTATTTTGCGTGAGTTTATGTTGTTATTTGTCATTTTTGAATTTTTAGAAGAGTACTTTTGCCATTTCGTAGAGATCATACAGGTGTTTTACTACGAATGACAGCGACCTATACATGGAAAACTGTTCACGAGGAAAATCTCAAAATTTTAATATATAGCAATATGAATTTAACCTAATCGAGCAAAATATGCACAAGTCTGGGTCTTGACATTAATTTCCTTATTCTAAATGCAACATCTACTTGCTTTTAAACACCGTAGAGCGAAAGTGTCACATGTTTTTGATATTATTTACATTCTCTACGTATAGATAACAGATAAATTTAAACAGTCTTTGTTTCTGTAGTTAAGACGCGCTGGAAATTTAGAAGTATGCCTAAGAGTGCGTACTTAACGTTTGTTTTTTAATAAAACACATATTTTAGGAAAAAAATAATTATTATTCAACACATATGTAGGTACACATGTAATCTAGCTAATACTAAAGAGCAATAGATTCTCTAACTCATAAAAGGGTACATAGAAAATTATATAAAAAAAACGCAAATGCGTACGTACTCTTAGGAACATCGTCATTTAAAAATAGTTAAACGCATTAGTTAACTTAAGAGCACGCACCACCCACATCTCATTAGTGGTTCGTTTAATTTTCGCAAAAACTTTCTTTGTCCTAGATAATTGGAAGACAATTCATGCCACCATATTTGGCATCCATAACATTGCAACCAATCTTACCTTTGCTGAAATAAAACATATCAAAACCAACAATTGATTTAAGATCAAGCGTACTCGGCTCCCACGTGTCCAGCCGATACTAAGAGATTTTTTATACCAATGTTGACACACAGAAAATGTGAATCTGCATACTCTTGTGAACTACATACTTTTAGGCGCATCTCTTCTATGCAATATTGCATTGTGCAACTGAATCAACCACAGAGCTTATAAAAACAAGCGGATCTATATTGTAATAGACAACCAAGCGATACTGAGGCTACTAGTGAAACGCAAGATGCAATCAATACTGGTTTGGTAATGCATTCGAGGCAGCTTCGAGCTTGACAGACCTCATTAAAGTCACTCTGCTGTGGGTGCCCAGACATTCGGCGATCGAAGGAAACCAAAAAGCCGATAAATTAGCATGGAAGGAATCATTGGCCTAAAATCAGCGCGAGAGCAGGTAAGGAGTTAGATCCAAGAGCAACACAAAGAACACTGAAACAATGCAACTAGGAAATTCATGGAAAGTCCCTTATTAAAGGATCATCAAAGGAAAACCGAAGAACTACATGTCATCTAAACAGGGCGCTGTATACTGGAAGGACACCTACAGAAAATTGGAATCAACACTGGAGATACCAACTACAGACTGTGTAATGAGATGACTAGAGAACGCATACCACATTTTGTGTGAATGCGAGGCTCTGGACATAAGAAGACAGGCAGTTTGTGGCAAGCCAAAAATGAATCCAGAAGATTATTTCGTTCAACCAGCCACCTGTACAGATTAGTGCAGTGTACTAGGATAATTAAATAGGTAAAAGAAGTGAGAGATCAAATACAAAAAGCCAAGAGGCTGCAGTGTATAAGGAAACTTCAGCTCCCACCAAAAAAAAAAACACATGTATGCATATGTAATATAGGAATTACGAACTCGATTAATAGATTATTCCACTACAGTGCGTGCGTTTGATATGTGTATTATAACGATCAGCGCTTGTGCGCACGGTGCAATGACTCTAACTTTGTGTATACATGGTGAGAGAAAAAAAAACACTAATAAAATCGATAACAGCGTAGAAAATGAACGGAATAAGGCGAGCGGGAAAAATGGTGTAGGCGACGGCTTTTCACAACTATCAGGACAAAGGGTTGCGGCCAATCTATTTTATACACAAAAAAAAAAAAATGTGGTGAAGGCAGAGTGAAAGAAAGGAAACAATTCAGTTTTCGATCTCTTGGTAAACCGCCGGTTCGCACACTCTAATTTTGGAACGGCGCCAGAGAACACGGCCGCGTGTCGAAGGAGCGTGTGCTGACCGCAGGGCCACCCCTCGCCGGCTCGACTCGACACTGCCTCGCCATAGGAATGATTATTTACCATAGGGCAAACACATATATTCCACCTCATATTTGACCATAGTCGAGTCTCCGAGAGCGCAGTCGTTTAGGATCGGTAGTGCACGACACACACAACACACAACCCCTTTTCATACTAACCGCACTAACATTGTGTCACGGTCGTTTAAACAACGTGTTTTCTACCTTCGGCCATACTTACGGACGATGATAGTAAAAGTTCGTGTTTGCCGCGTCCGATTTGTGCGAACTACGCTGTAATCGGCCACAGTTTAAGTGACACGTAAGAAGAAGCAGGAGACCACCAAAACGCCTAACGATGGCCTTTAGCGGAGACCAGAAAATTCACGCCAGTGGTAAAATAATCTCTAAACGTCCAAAAAATATTTGTTATAGTTATTTATGATGCTATATTGCGAGGTCAACTTTCTTCCCGATTATAATCTCGAAAAACCTTGTAGAATATATATATAGATTATGTTTAGATGTCATACAAACAGAATTCTATTATAATATACCTGCTGCCGTTGGTGGTAACCGATGCAAGTGTCGATATCGGAAAATAATTACGCGATGTACGATATGTTGCCTTAGGGACATTCTTATACACCTCCGTTCACCAACAGTCCTTATATTGCCGCCTATTTAGGCATTGGAGTAATCGATGTTGATTAAAATGTCCGCTAAATGGGCCACTATTATCTTGTCATGAAAAACTTTCCGAACAACTCTTGTACGTACAAACCTTGAAACATTGAAAATGCTATTTTTCCTGCGATTGTAGTAATCCCGTTTCAAAATGGTATCAGCCTCATGGTTTCTATTATCGTTAATCGATTAAGTTTCCTACAATTTAATTGCATGTAATGTCTACTAAATGCACCGCCCTGAATAAACAGAACAACTGCAACATTAATCCATTTTATAACTTATCACATTTATCTAGCTTTACGTTAAAATTATTCTCAAAATGAAAATGGTGTCAATCATAAAATGATGAACGAGGCAAATATCCAAAACTGTATTTATTATACCGTAAACGACAAAAATTAACTTTAGTATACTACGCATAAAATGGCCTTGCGATACGCGCCAATTTTGAAACGATATTGGTTGTTAAGCATTATGTGGCACAGCTATACGTTTGTTTCTATTTCAAAGCGGCCCACACTTTCCTACCCATACTCTAGTTAAATTTTGATAATTACAGTATATTAATAAACCTAATGCGTTCAGTACAGTGAAATTTCGTAGCAAGGAAATTTGGGTTGTGTATAGCTCTTAAAATCACCAATTAATGGTTGTTAAAATAATTCCACAAAGGCAAATGAAAATTGTTGCATTTATTTGCGTAAGTTTACTCCTTAATCAAGCTGCAGTATTTAAGAGCTTTAATCCGGCTGTAATCGTTATGTGTGCCAGGAGTGTTCAGATGGCGCACAGTGGAACCATATGCCGAAAACGTAGAAGAAAAAAAAAACTTCACATCTCTTTAACTAGCGCTCGTATAGACTTGCGATTAATCTCATTCTGTTAAGTATAAAAGATCTTAAACCTTGGAAGTGTCCGATTGTCCGTAAGGGTTGTAAAAATCAAAAATTTTCGAGGATGTAACTTGAAGCATTTAAACGTACAATATAATACAAAGAAAATCATGTTTTGAACCGAATTCGCGTACTTGTTCTATTTGTTTTTCTGTAAATTATTTATTTCTAAAATTTTATTCTGTGTATTTTACATTTGTATTTTGACACATTGTATCCAGTGTTACTGGCCCAAACAATATGAAAATAAACTAAACTAAACTATGTGATTTTCCTTTTTTCATGTTTCCGAGTTTGGGGTATAATTTGGACTGTACCAAATTTAATTTTAGTTACATTAATAACGATTTTGCAAGGAGAAAGGTATTGTCAAATATAAACCGCCGGCAGTTATTTATTAATATAAAACGGTAACCAAGTACTCGACACGCAACCCACAGTAAACAATAGGGCCCTCTCATAGTATCCTTACAAATCTTACATGTTTAATTCCATCCACGTAGGAAGGAAGAAAAGGACTGTAATAAATAATGGGATCTCTGAATCGTTCTGCGATTCCGAGATTTGTTTTCTTTTTGATCTATTAAGGATACTGAGGGAGATTTAACGTCAATTTGTTCTTGACGACATGCACGCACTTATTTAATTTTCAAGCGTAGCTTACAGACACAGATATATTCTGCATGGTTTTATTAGTAGACACGTACGTATGTACTTACGTGGTATTAGATAAAGGTAAAAGTAATTTTCAACGAGCCACTACAATGGGACCGTCTGTTCGTTCCATTTAAATATTAAATACACTTCTGTTGCATTTTATCCGATAATTAAGTTGGAATGGCCACTTTTATTACTGTACGTCGGCGAAGGCATTGAAACTAAAAATATACTTCACACATAGAGCACGTAGGCAGGTTGTACTGTACATTTGTTATACCAGTCGACTTCATATCGATTATTAGATAAATTATAAACATTATGTGGTAGCGACTCGGTAGCATTAACAGACGAAGCAGAAAATATATATATACCATACCACCCAAAAAATGTTTTATCGACCCTTGAATCCGAACATAGATATTAATAGCAATAATAATAAGGAAAATTTAAAATCAAGTCATACTTTAAATTTGCATCATGGCTTAACTATAATTTTACTACACGAACGCAATGGAACAAGGATTCGGTAATAAAAATCTATGCAACGTTACTAACTAACAGGCTTTACAGAATCTGCAGTTAAAAACACAAGAGGGAAATAAATGATTCGATTCGAGTTAAGAATTTTTAAAAACAAAAGCTTTTATTAACGCAAGTTACAAAAAGAAACAAACTATTCTGTGTCTACAATACGACTGAATTAAACTATATGTAAAATAAAACAAGTTGGTATTCATCTTATCAGCTGTACGTGATGATTCGCATTGTTCCCATGGTCATCTCTCAGTACGGCCACAGTACGGCTCATGTTACTAGGGCTTTGTTGAAAAAATACAGAAGTTACGCTTAAATCTTAACAGATAAAACATTAACAATAATCAAAGAAAAACTCTCCCAAGACTCAACTCTTGTTTATAGGGTATCTTTTAGTTTTTAGAGACAATGCTCTATAAGCAAGAACCACATCAAACATTTACACAATCATGGAACTACTGACAATATGCACAGAAACAACGTACTTCCAGATAGGAGACAAATCGTACAAACAAGAATTTGGCGTGACAATGGGAAACCTCTGTCCCCAATTCTGAGTCACATATAGGTATATAGAAAAAATTTAAACTTATAGTATTACTACTATTATTGCTGATTTGTGCTGTTGTTATATATTGCTCAAGCCAAGGATGTGGCTCAGATACGTTGACGACCCCTTCATCATATGGTCACATGATATAAATACTTTAGAAGAATATCTTACACATATCAACAACATAAAGTCTTTAACCGTGGTATTGGAAAAAAAAGAATGGCATTCCATTTTTAGACGCCTAGATTCAACTGACGCTAATAAAGAAATTCAAACTATCACCGGCACATTCAGAATGAATGGATATGTTGACCAAAGTCTGAGAACAAACTCGGATAGACAAGTTAGTATCACAGCCAGAATTCTATACATGAAGGGATTATCAGAAAAAAAAAAAAAACGAAATCAACATAATGAGGTCATACTTAACTAGGAAGGCCCTATACATAACGACGACATCAGAGGCTGCCCGTGCTCTAAGTCTGGAGTTGTAGACGGTGTGGATGCCGTTAGTGCGTAACAGCATGCAAAAACGATCACATCGGCACTCAGATGGATTCATCAGGTATCAAAATTCTAGAACCACAATAAGACAGGATCAAATACCATTTGATGAAGATCACCATTTTTAAAAATCAACAACAATATGACGAAACTTTCTGTAGAAGCGGATTTAAAAAACTCAACAATTAGCTTCCACAAAAAAAAAAGAAAAACTACAGAATAACTCTCATGCTGGTCAGCTTGAAAAAAAAACAAATCTGACGTCCACCTTCAATACCTTTTATCCACGAGATAAAACTTCAAATTCTATTAGTTTCGTGTTAGGAATTTAAATGACGATTACCAATCTACCTTGAAGAGTAACACCTTAAATTACTTCCGAACACCCACCAGCGGCTTGGTTGTGCTGCTTTATCAAAGATGAAAAGGTACAGAACCTCATGTTCATACCCTAGTTGAGATGTAGATTCACTGTCACAATACAGCAGAAGGTAGGTTTTCTGTATGACCTACTTAATGAATATTACTTTTATTGAAAATTCTTTCATGCTCTCGTTTTCTGAAATAGAGTATATAATAGAGTCGCTTAGGCTCGCTTCGTTCGAATACTTTTTCTACAAGTAGCTCACTCAATAAGTGCATACTTTAGGAAATGCATTAAGTTTTCTCGGCACTGGCGAAAAATTACCAGCATAACATGCATATACAGAGTGAATGTAAAGTAACATAAAATTCATAATTTCTTTATTTGTAATTATATTGAAAATCGCTGAAATACGTAACTTTAGAGTTTTAAAAATACTTACTTTTGGCACTATTGGAGAGTCGTATCTGTTATCACTGCGACGATATGACGGCATAGATGATTTTTTTTAAAGGACACCTGTAGATTGCATTGCATTTTTAGATATAACCGGTTTCTATACATACAAATATGTAATAATTTTGCTATGTTTAAGCAGAAAATTTTAGGAAAAAAATTGTCGAAGTTAAAATGAGTATAATTGTAATACTAAGTAACAAAATAATTACTTAAAATTAACTAACTAAACTTTAGTATATCAAGTGTTGCTCAACTGCTGCCTATAACTAAGCAGCAATAATCGAAGCGAGTATAAAAGATTTGAGCTGATCGGTTAATTGTTTCAAGAGGTATTAATCTAATCTCGTGGCGCATTCTAACTTTTAAATCTTCTATGCTATTCGATCTATTCAGATGACCTCATAAGGAGAAGTCCAATGAGATCAGATCCGAAGATGTTCTTACAGTAATTCCATAATGCAGTGGTGTCCCATCCTTTTGATGGGGCACGTCGTTATCATTGTCATTGGGAAATAACAGAGCCAAAGCACGAATTAGTTCACCACGTAAAAATTCTAAGTATCGTGCAGCAGTAAGAATTGGTTATGATAGAGTTTTGAAAATTCGACAATTCTTTCTCAAAAATTTGCGAATTAAGCATAGCAAAATTATAACAGGTTGTGTCTAAAATTATAAAAATCATAACAGGTTGTATCTAAAAATGCAATATAATTTAGGATATCGTCGCAGTGACGACAGATATGGTTGTTCGAATGATGCCAAAAGTAAATATTTTTAAAATCCAAAGTTACATAATTCTGCGATTTTCAATATAATTACAAATAAAATGAATTTTATGTATTACTTTATATTCACTCTGTATAGCCTTTCATTTATAATTTCAATCTTTCTTGAAAATAAAATTTAGCTACCAAAGTATTTAAGTAATTTTAATTATAGTAATAAAATATCTGTTTCGCGAACAAAGACCTCTCGTTCTGAAACTCGCGTCCTCGCGATTTCGAACTTTCGCTGTTTATCGTTGACGCAACCATCGTTTTTCCCCCAAACAAAATTACAGTTAGCGAACAACACCCATTCCGGTAATTACCAAAACCATTTAATGTCTATATACCGAGGTCCGTTTACTTTTTACAACTTGGGCCCCGGAAATGCCGCGTGATTTCCCGTCCGCTTCGCGTACACGGGTATTAGAATAACGAGTATTGTGTCTTTTTCGTTTTCGTAGGTCGGACGCCTAAACCCAAGATCTTTATCTGACGCTGGTGCATGACGGGGGGGGCGAGACCAGAAAAAAAAAAACTCGTTGACTAATGCCGGTTTCCTTCCTTCCTTCCTTTCCAAATATTAAATAACACATTTACAACGAATGGGTCGTTCCGTGGAAAATCGAGTAACACCGCACACAAATAATGTGGTATTTACTACTAATAATACATATATTCTTTTAACAATTAGTAAATCTATTGATAACCTAGCGAATATTATCGAATTGGAAAGACATAAAAATATATTTAAACCACATTGATATTAAACTTTAAAAAATATATAATTGGTAGCTAAACCGTTGCGCTTTCGTGTGGTATAATTATAGTTCGAATTAACTCATTACAACAATTCAGAAAAACAAAAATTAAAAGTGAAAAGTTTATCCAATTTGCCTCGGTCTCCCCTATACTATAATTATTGTCTACAGTCAAGGCGCTCAAGCTAATGACGAGGTTTGATAAAGGTTAGATTTATAAATGAACAGGACGTGGCAGGACCGTATAGTCTGAGTCGTTGACTTATAAACCTGCCACACGAGCCGACCGAGAAAGTCAGTCTTCTGTGAGGAGTGCGTTCCCTCGACGGGGGCACGCTTTTAAGGCTAATTATATGCGAGGGTAAAATCGATATTATCGTATGGAACGTTTAAGTCCCGTTTTAGTGACACGTTATTTTCGTGTCGATACATCAAGTATTTATACCATTCCAAATATACGAGGACTGAACGAAAATATTTTGTATAAATGCTTTTCCGAATCAATATTTATTATAAAAAGTGGCATTACCTATTTTAATTCATGCTATATAAATTACATTAATCCTACTGGCTGCTCCATTTATTCTACAACATTATCTACTAATAGTTTTTCTTTGTGCTATGACCTTTCTACCAGTCTTTAATTTGCATTGGCGTTCCTGTGTTGCAGTAATCTAATAAATACACTTGACTTGCGGCAACAAAACCCCGTTTTTGAATTGTGAATCATTCCTTCTTAAATAGTACTAATACAAAGGTCAGACGGCAAAGAGTGACTTTTACGTGAGCCTATATAATTGATATTTTTACAGATAATTTAATAAGTTCTCGAAAACCATGACATTAAATCAGTTTCGACGAAGTGGCAATTCAACATAAAGAAATACCAGGTATTCTACACGTCGTCAATTATGATAGCATGATAATGAATAATGGATGATTCATACGAAAGTTTCTACCGAACGAAACTCGGAAATAAATCCCTATAATAAATACAACATTGAGGTGCTCCTCGAACTCTGAGGAACTCTTGTTTAAAAAAACCATGTATCGAATGGCGCTATCGCAGTTGCTGTAGCATAGGTCACTTTTTCCAAATGAAACATATTGGATGTATTCGTTTTACACCTTTCGTTAGTTCACGTCGGTTAAAGTGAGCAAACCAAAACAGACCAAAATTAAAGTGACGAAACCTATTCTTGCTTCCTTACTTTCAAATGCTTTCCTGTATAGAGTAGGCTATATTCTAAGCAAAATTGTTTAGTAAAATTGATGGCACTGAGCTACAACCAAAATTACAGCACAAAACAAGTTGTAATTCTAACAGGTGATGGAGAATGGGTTTATTATTTATTTATTAATTAGTGTATGTAGGATTTCCGGCAACTGTTTCCTAATTCTCTCCACCCTGTATAATCAAAAATAATTTTCAGATATGCTCCTTAATTTCTAGTTTCACCATGTATTAAATGAGACGTTTAACTTCAATAGCCAATGAACAATCAAAGACCGAAGTTCAGCTGCAGCACCCTGTATATAGGCATCTTGTTAGATCATAGTAAAATTAGCAAAACATTTTTATTGTGTTAGCAGCGATCTTTTCTGGCCTCGTCTTAATAGTCTGAAACCCTGTCTAACCAACTAAAAGCATGGAATAGTTTCAATCTAAGCTGTTCGACGACCAGTATAGTGATCCACCATTTGGCGAACACCGCTTCTACTAGGTGGGGTCTGACAAATTACTTAATCTTTTATCTGGTAGGTATAATACGTTTTCGCAGCGATTCCATTACGGGTAATGGGCCGGGTCAATATCACGTCGATAGATAAAGGCTCTGACTGAAGGCGCACTGGTCGAGAGCTTATTTTCCATCAGATTAGAAGTGAGACCGGCGGACTTTGATCTCTAAGGAATACACAGGATTTTTCAGTGCCCGCCGCCCTGTGTATGGTATAGGGTCGCCCTTCGAAATCCTTCCATAATTGAATCTTGAAAATTTCGTCTTCCAAAGATTATTGTAGTGAAAAAAAATGGGTGGGAAAAGATTTACAGCTGAAATAAAATATTTCTCGTGTTTCGTGCTGTACATTACGACGGGGATTCACGGTAAGGAAGGTAAAGTTGGAAATAGGAATGCATTAAAAAGTTTTACAATAATTACGTGAAATCACAGATTTAAAAATTTAGAAAGAAGTATAATTTGAAATAATAATACTGGATTTAATTATAGTAAACATTGTGAACTGAAAATTTTATTTCAGGACGAGATAATGAAACAAACAATGGTCTTCCCCGGAAAATTATTAAAACCAACCATTCCAAAGACAATTTTAGTCAAACGATAGCTCCAATAATTAATTGTTTTATTGTTACTTCAATTTTTATAAATATCAACCACACTTGACAATGTGTGTGGCTAATTTTTCACTTCATTTTTGTTTTGCATGTTGAAATTACTACCAGAGTTAGGTAAAAAGTTATTTAGAGAAAGTAACGGATAAACATAATTTAACTATTATAGTTATCCGTACAAGATAGAAGTTTGCAATCGGTTTCAACCAGCAAACTGAAAAACTGAAGAAATACAAAGCATTAAAAATAATAAATTTGAAGGACGCTAAATCGCGCGTACAAAATAACTAAATCGCTACAAACATTAATTTTATTTGATTATTTGTAATAAATAACGCGTATTTTAGTGTAAGAATATTTTTCTTTACTGAAATATCCTACAGAACAAAAATTAAAACGGCAGTCATTAATAACATCCTCATTCCTAAAAGTGCATTGATCGTTGTTGAGTTTAAATTTGTCTACCGGCCATGGTAAATATAGCGACCCTTGTTATGTACTCCTATTGATCCGGAATAAATGGCATAGCGGATTCAGGAGTAAATGTAATTGAATGAAGTTCATTTCCATTAGTTTTTGTATCAAAAATTTTGGATGCAAAATAATTTCAGTTTCGTAAAAGGGAACTCTTTCAACTATTACTGCTATTGTCGCAATTATTGCAGTAATTCTTACAAATTAAACGATTGATTTGTTTGAAATATTGGCTCAATGAAAACAACTAATTACATGTGGCAAGACGTTTCGACAATTTCGTTTCTGTTATAATTATGTTAACGTTATATTTAAAATAGCTTAATATTATTCCATGATTTTAATTACCAAAATACATTTTTTTTATATAAAAATTTATAATAATAACGGCATTGTTATTTCGTCAATAATTACACATTAAAATTAAGTGCTTAAAATACATTACAATTTAAAAACGTCTGTGGAATAACCAGACATGCATTAAATGCATTGATATTGGGAGGCAGACATACGTGCATTTTTTTGGTAGTATGTTAAGAATAATAATTAATTAGTGATTCATTTTAGAATCTCAGGAATTTTTTGGGACAAATAAAAAATAATATTTGAGTGTGAAAGAAATTTTCAATCTAGATTCTCAAATATTTAAATTATTTCATTATAGAGATCATTGCTAATTTTTCCAAATTAGCAATGATCTCTACCGTGAAACTTTACTTTATCTTATTTGTTATGGTGTACTTAAGACAGAAGTAGCGAGTAATTTCCAATCTCTAACAAATGTTCGTTTAGTATAGGTTATACTGTGTAAAGAAAATACGTTACAAAACGCAATATTCACTTTCTCTCGCCAATATAGCATCATAGATAATGTCTTCAATGTCTCTAATGATTAAAAACAAACACGGTAAAGACCTGGTGCATAAGATATAATATATATCATGTAATTCCTTGGTGACAAGTTCCGTTCGGGTTTGATGTGTGCATGTCGCCGCAGTGGAACATCGTTTGGATGTACGATTCGAGTGAGATATGGTCGATGTGTGCGACGGTAACATGGAACAATCGCACCACAAGCCGGCCCGTGACACGCTGAGGGATGATGTGTCACATCTATCGTTGCCTTAACGTCAATGGCGGCGGTTGCCGGTCTGTATGGGTTGGGTGATGAGGCCCGCGCACCAAGGTTTGTTCAATTTTAACTCAGGTATTCAGTGCCAGCTATTTTACATTAATGCTTTCGAAATTTCTAAAGCAAGAATTGATTTGTGTAGGTACTTCAAAAAAATATGAATACATTGCTACGGAAATGTTAGTTTTTAATATTTAATCTTATTTACTTGATTTAACACTCATTTAAAACAGGTTTTAAACCAGATAAAAGAAAAAAACATGTTATTTACAAGTATTTTGATAAGCCATACTAGATCAAAATGCTATTTATAAGACTATAAAAACTATAAATATTGTTTCGGGAAATGTGTCTTTCTGTGGCGCCTTCTTTCTTATATATTTTTAGTATTATATTGTGTATTTCCCTCCGTCTTTGGTGAATGACGGTCTTCATTGGTTGACTGATCATGGATAAACAGTCGAGGGTCGTAGGCACATAAGCATTAGAAAGGTTTGAAGAGAGTGGATTCTTCTTATGGCTACCACAGTAGACGATTGGTTCGCTAGCTGTTTCTACAATTTTACGCCACGCATTCATCATATATTATATCTCAGTTTCATTATACCTAAAACGTTTAGATATATTACCTATATCAGTATTTAAATTTACATTTACCTGAGAGACCTCTGCTTTTCTATTTTCTGAGAAGAATCGTAATGCTACTGCTGCCCCAAGTATACGTCTGATTTGGGCCGTAGTTTCTCTCTGACTACACACCTGTAATGAGATCGTTCCTATATACCCAGGTATTTCACCAATAATTCCACATTTAAAAATTAAAATTATTAATTAGGTTTGAATAAATTTCAAACAATTAAAGAATTGGCCCGGCTGATGGTCGAGTGGCTTGCACGCTCGGCTGTCAGTCGCGAGGTCCTCGGTTCGAACCCGACGGATTGTGCTCTTAGAGTGAGATTACCGTGGTTTCCCTTACTCCTTGGCAAATACTGAGAGACGAACATCTTAACTCGCTCCACGGGCGCAGGCATAGTAACTCATGGCCGCCGATGCCCCCTGTAATTGGCGAAAGCTGTTGGGGGATGCTAAGGCATGAATTATTATTATTATTATTATTATTATTATTATTATTATATTTTCGAATCGGTACCTTGCTAATAACGATACCAACTAACGTACGACAATTAACCGCTCCTATTATAAAATACTTTCGCACATGCTCAAAAACAGGAAAAGGAAACAATGCTGCCAAAAAACTAAAATACTAAGTTTTAGTTTATTTGGCAAGCCGAGTATTAGTTATAAAATATAATCCTGTGAGTTATTGAAAAGAAGTGAAAGAATGTTTCAATTCTAGCAAAATATTCTCAAGAATGGTTACATTGATTTCTAAAAGATTATTTTTATGTAAAATACTAATTTGAATGACATGAACATTTCATACCATAAGAAATAATGGTTTATATAATTCATTTCTCACTCTGTGTGAGTAAATCAATTAGGAAATATGTAAGGAATTAAAATAATGGTTCACTTTCTCACAAATTCTTTTTAATTAAAGTGACGGATTTCGTCTAAATGAGGACATCCTCCTAAAAAAAAATTAAATCAACTTGAATTAGAAATTAAGTAAATTATATAAATACTTAAGGTTAGAGATAAGAGATATTTTTGAAACCAAACCAAACAATTAAAAGCAAATTTAGAAAATTTTAAATTTTAATCAACTTTTAATTGTAAGTCTCTAACCTTAAATTAAGAAGCTAAATAATCAAATAATTTACTTAATTTATTAATATCTAACTTAATTTTAAATTCATTTGAAAAATTTAACATGTTGATTTTAATTTGTAATTAATGTTTTAATATACAATTCTCAAGATTAGATTGCTTCTATAGCTTGCTTGAACGAAACCGGTCGCTTTAATAAGAAACAATTTATGCAGAGGAGAATATTATTTCCTTAAAGATAACTATTTACGATTTATATGACAAAAAAATTATCTTTAGTAAAATAGTTGAACTAGAGATGATCCCAGGTAGCCAAAGTTGCATCGTTTTTACAGTAACTAGAGCTCCTGTTTCGTCAACTCTTAAATAAGCCTCAGATTCCCCCAAAACAAATAAACAGAGAATGTTATATTTTTTAAATTACCCGCCCAAATAAGTATCGATACTATTTTTCAGCGCTAATCGCGAATCCTAATTTCACTTTTTAACAGGTTAAAAAATGCATTAACCGGAGTTTGCTATTTTTATCGGAAATATACAAAAATAACGACGAAAACAAAAAGAAACAATGAACGTAACAGCAACATCATCTAAATATATCGCAACAATGCATCCTTTTGTTTTACTACTTTGGCGAAACTCCAATTTACGTCATTTTGATAACATGTATATGTAATATTTACAAATAATATTCATGCTAACTCTCAGACTCTCTTTTTTTTTATTTGATAACGCGTACTGTCTGTATATCTTTCGCCAATTCCGTTCTTCTCACATCCCTATTTTTTTTTTTTTTCTGAATATGAGTTAAAACAAAAAATTAATATTTCAACGTCCAAAAATGCTAAATGTTATTTCCTTTATAAAAGGACAAGACCCAAGCACGGCGCCGCCACCTGTCGAGTAAACTGGCAACTATCCTCCATTTTGGCAAAGATGCCCCAGTAGGTAAACATAACAATCGCTTCGCGTCATTCATATTAATGACGCTATCTTGTCAGACGAAACGTGCCAAATTATTCGCAACGAGTGATGATGCGTATGCGTGCAGGTTGTTGAGTCATAGCACCTCGTGCGTTCTTCGCGCGTTTTTTTCGGCCCCTTTATTCTTAGACGGTGAGAAGGAATGTCTAAAATGTCGCATCCTTGCTTATTTTCTGTATTTGTGAGTAATGGAAAATTCAGGAATCTGAAGCATCTCGCGTAATTTAACAGAAGTGAAGTCACCTTCTAAAAATTTCGCCTTTTTAGGTAAGCATCCCAGATAAATTTTAGTTGTAGTTATATAAACATATAAAGAATTGTAGAATATTAATAAAGGTAAAGAAGGTGTGCGTTCTTTATAAAACAATAAAATAATGACCTTAATTTACTCTAGTTGCTTTATATTAACTTTAAAAAGTTTTGAAATCATACCATAAACTAACTATTGTTTCTTATATTTATGTATGTAAATGTGTAAATGATGTAGAGAATATTGTTGTAGATGCGGGCGCCAATTTTAGTTTTTACGCAAACGACACTCTATAATTTTGTCTGGTAGAGATCGAGACGAACTGAAGCATAGGTGTAATGCAATTTATTGTACAAACTGAAGGTCTGGCTATGCAACCATGATCTATTGCTCAATAAAAATAAAACAGAATTCGTAGTGTTTCATAATTATCAGATGCTTGGTCCATTACTGGATCTTCGGGTGGATGATGAAGTAATCGCAAAAGCGAATAAAAGTAAATTCCTGGGATTAGTTAGTACTTGATCAGAATTTAAATTGGAAAGGTCATTGTGAACAATTCATTGCTAAATTAAACTATTTGGCATATCTTTTCCGTACTGTGAGATACATACTAACACTAGAACAACTTGTGACGATCTATTGCGTTTTGGTTGAGTCTAGATTGCGTTACGGGTTATGTTTTCTGGGCGACTCAACATTAGTGAGGACTGTTTTCATTGCAAGAATAATGGCAGGAGTGGGTAAAACGCATTCGTGTAGGAATATATTAAGGGAATACAAAATATTAACACTTACAAGTTTATCTATTTTGAAAATGTGTGTTTCATGTGGTTTGTTAAAATTGGTGACGTTCACCATTATAACATAAGATCGTATGGGGATTTTCGCATTCCTTTTGCTAGATTAATGTAACCAAGAAGTCACCAGAATGTATATGTTTAAAATTATTTAACGCTTTACCTGTCCGGATTAAGGAATGCGAAAATATCAAAAAATTTAAAACTCCTATAAAAGAATATTTATCTACAAGTGCTGTTTTATACATTATTCGAATATGTATAGACATACATATTCTAGTTTTTTATTTTTCTTTCTTATTTGTATAATGTATATGACGAAACCTATACATGTGTTTCATGGTGACAATAAATTATTATTATTATTAGTATGTATAATTTATTGTGTCTTTTAATATACAGATGATACAATCAGAAACATATCTTTTTTATAGAACATAGGATTAAAATCTAATTTGGAGATTATTTTATTTTCTAAATCTTCTATTACCAATTCTGCTACTGCTCTTGATACCACCAACTTACCAAATAGTTAATTGAATTAAAATAAAATCCACTAACCAAGAGATAATAAAAATAATTGTATCATCTGATGTTATACCCATATTATCCCGGTAGCACATTTTTTTTTTTTCGTATCGTATATATTCTTAAGCGGGCAGTAATTCCAACAAATTCGTTTAAAACAACAAACCTACTTCAATTTCACTGCGAAAATAATAACGACAGAAACCGTAAAACAAAATTAATTGCTCGTATTTCAAAAGCATAAAACAATTGCGCCACGTATATATATATATATATATGTATATGTTGGCATTATATAAACGTTATACACAGAGACAATGAAACCAAAACACAAACGCAAAGTACACTCGGTAGTTATTACGCACATGTTAATATAAATAATGCAACGAGTGACCTGCATCGATCCGCCGGTCGATGGCGCTAGTGTGTATAGCGTCGTTCTCGCAGTTGCGCTGCCCGACTGCCATGCCGTCGAGCCGCGAGGCCGCGAACACGTGCATCCAAGCGCACATGTGCTACTCCGAAGATTGGCGACGTCGATCGACGCTCGCCAATACCCGTACAGCGTCGACTGGAACTACTAAACACGGCCGTTCGTATATAGCGGATGCAAACGACGCGTCGCATTCTAAAACTGACCACCTACAACACCAACAACATCGGGAAATGGTTTTATATTTAGAACATACCGTGTGATGTCGTACAATATGCTCTGGCTCTACACAGGGTGAGCCAAACTGAGCGCGCACTGTTGAAAGATTGAGTAATACCTAATTGTCGATGTAGAAGTTTATAACCACAAATTACTCGTTTTATTATATATTTTTTTTTTAATCAAGTGATGAAAACAGTTTGATATATGCGTATTTAAGCATTTGTGTTATTGCAAAACTTTGAGAAAAACCAGAGGTATTTCAGGTTTCGTTTAGGAGTTACCATGTGGCTCACGATCAGAAAAATACACAGAGATTCAAAATGATTGTCAATTTCACTCCTATAGATAGTAACAGGGTGTAGGTACATGCCGCGTGTTTGTAATGAAGGTTTAAACTAAGTCAGTGTTGGAACATAAGAAAGTAAACGGATCTGTCATAAATAAGGAAACGTAACTATATTTGACTCGCATTATATAAACGACTATGGATTGGTGTTTCTGCTTGTAAAAATGAAATGTAATTAATTTAACTTTACTAAATTATGATTTTACAATTCAGTACTAACTGGTGTTTAACTAAATTTATTTATTACTTTAAATTATAACATACAATTAGTATAATTATTAAGTGACAAAACTGCATCTCTCAGTTCTTCTATGGTATGCATGCGGTTTCTATAAATCCTATTTTTTAGATAGCCGAACATGAAGTAATCTAATGGGGTTAGATCAGGCGATCTTGGTGGCCATCTTTGTGCTCTAACGACCCTGTCAGCAAAAAGCTGTTGAAGATATTGGCAGGTTTGTCGAGCAGTATGTGCTGGAGCATTATCGTGCTGAAAATAACCTGTTTCAAGCTCATTTTCTTGTAACTCTGCAATAAACAATTCCAACATCTGTTGGTAACGTTGGGCTGTTACAGTTTCCTCGAAGAAATTGGCCCTATTATTAGTTGCCTGGATATAGCTAACCAAACTCCAACTTTTACGGGATGCAATTGCGTTTCTCGAAATTCGTGTGGATTTTCTGCAGATCAGATACAATAGTTTTGTAAATTGATATAGTCTGTTAGATAAAACCAGGCTTCATCCGAGAAAAATGCTTTGTTTAGCAAGTCATCGTCCCTTAAATTGTTATTAAACCAATGACAATATTCCAATCGCCTATCGTAATCTAATGGTAATAATTCCTGTACCCGTAGAAACTTTATAGAAATGAAAATGTAACTTTCTTTTGACAGCTCATTGCGCTGAAGTGTATGATAAGCCTATAAAATTATAAAATGTAACAAACTATTTCACTTAATGTTAATATTGATTTTTTACCTGTTTGTTGAGCTATTACCACAGATAAATTCCCTTATTTTCTTACAGTATTCAGAAATACTATTGTTGGTGATATTAGATGTAAATATAAACGACTTGAAAAAAATTATAAGATAAATAATCGAAAGAGACTACAACACGCACGCCAATGTCGCTAAATGTCAAGAAAATTCATTTAATGTATGAAATTTGTATGTAGCTAACTTCGCCCATTAAATTGGTAATAAGTATAGATAATTTTTTTCGGAAAACAGTTTTTTTCTTACGACAATCATTTTGAATCACATGGTACATACATTGGTTTAACAAATCGTTTTTTGTTATTTTATTTGAATCAAATACTGATATTTCCAACACATCAGTTCCAAAGTCAATTTAGTTGTTGGATCAACATATTTCATGCATTGAATGGACAGTTAATTGTATCCATGGCCAGAAACTCCTTTGCGAGTATTTACTTCCACCAAATTTCAGTTTTCAACTAACAAAAAAACTTTACCATAATCTTTATGTTCCTTCAAACAAAAAGCTCTCTTTACGTCTTTAAAGAAAACTGTTGTTGAATCTACAATTTTCTGATTCTTTATTACTCACTTTAAGATGATTGCGTTTATAAACATTTACGTTGACAATAAGACAACGTTTCAAAACATTGAAAAATATACAAAAACGCTCCATAAAAAAAAAACTATTAAATTTCGAATTTCCTTGCAAATGCGTCTTCGGATGTTTTTTGTGAATCGCGCATTAATAAGCATTAAAAATACTAATATTGTGTAAATTAGTATCTGACTTTGTAGCTTTCATATTAACGACGATAGCGAGGGAGTGCAGTTAATTTGTCTCATCCTGTTTATAAACACGTTTAAGCGTGTAGAGATAAATCTATACATACTTAAGAGACGTCGCGTCGCGTCGCTCCAGTTGCGCTTTGTTGCCGCGTGCCGATGACGGACCGCGATACATATTTCATCTTTGTAGAGTATTTTTACTGTAACCCTGCTACTTCATCTCGATTTGAAGCTTCGCTGGCGTTTATTTGTGGCGAATGTTTAGGTCAGTACCACGGTTCTCCGAAAATAAATACACTCGTCGCGTCGTCCAGAAAAACTTTATCCTTCGATATTACATCGAAAGCCGAAAGTCCAGATTTTGCATATGTTGGTAGGGAGCAGAGGTGGAGGGGAGCGATTTGAAAACAAAAAAAAAAAGTGCAAATACATATAACTAGAGTAATATAAATCAAACCAACGTTTAAGCTACAGAAGCTGGCGGAATCGTTCTGATTCTACAACACCAAGAAAGTGAGGACAATAGTGCAAATCACATGATCATGAAGAATCAGAAACAGTTTTGAGATAGTGTGGTACATATGAAACGACATAGAACAGATTCGGAGAAGAGCATTGAAAGCAAGCGTCCTTTAACACGAGCATAGTTGAAAGCACGCAAATTTGAAAAGTTAGCATTCTTAAGTACACACCAGCTCCCTAGTAGTAAAATTTCAAATTTCCCGCAATTATTTTTAGTAACTTCAACATTGAAATATAAAATTACCAATAATTTTGTATTAGATTATTAGTTACTTTGATATATTTCTTTTACAGTTATAGAAGTTAAGAATAATTGTGAGAAATTTAAATTTTGCTATTAATAGAGAAAGATGATTTTAGGATTCTTCTGAGGGCATACAGCTACAAATGAACACCTAATGTACTGGAACATCGTATTGTAACAACAATAAGAGAAACACAGGAAAAAAATAACTAGACAAACTTCAATTTTTTTTTCTACAAAATAACAATTGTCTTCAAAGACATTTTGTGGATCCGTTTGCCAACAATCACATGGTAATACTAAGCCCAAAATAATCGATTTTCATTGAGATTAGAATTACTCTACACGTCTTTCGATCGATTCATGAACCGATTTTCTAGATGGACCAAATGCAGCAACTATATTATAGGAAAAAATGACAGTCTCAAATTGTAAAAATACAAATACAAATAAAACTTCTAGCGAACTGTATAGTAACTGAGTACTTGATCATTGTTTTAAATAGCATTCATCATATTTGGTGGCCTTGGAAGTAGTATGTATATATGCAATAATTTATGCAATGGGAAATAAAGATTATACATATGACTTCAAACACACATGTCTTCCTAGTTTTCTGCCTTCGTCGTTGAATTATAATACATTCAAGAAAGAAATTACGAGTGCTTTTGTCAAATATTTTTTATTTCTTTAATTTTACAATTTTACATCGAAGAAGTTTAATAATGTTGAACATCTTCTTTTAAAAATAATCTCCTCGGCTTCTTATGGCATTAAAACTATGTATGTTCCATCAATTACATTATTTGTTTACTGTTTTTTTTGTAGGATGTTATTTTGACCTTTAGTTATAAAACGATTCAACAAAAAACATTTGCGGAAAGGCCATTGATGAAAGGTATGTTTTGATTACTTTTTCAACAGATTTTTTTATACTACTTTTTCAAATTTTCAACACATACATTTACAATGTGTAAAACGTTAACGGAGAATTGTACTATCTCGCTTCAAGACTCTACTAACACTGATATTAGATACTAGACATCCGAATCGGAGGGAATGATTTTACTGCCTTGAAGATATATATACTATGGCTAAACGTTCTGCATACACGGTGCGAGTGCGGCCCGTGTAAACAGACACGTGCGACCACTCTAGTTATGAATTATTTTTTGATGCTAAAAACAGAGTTAGACCTAGAACAGAAAACAGAACCATGAGAAATGATCAAATCCAACTACAAATACAGTATTACCTGCCAGCTGATGCACCAGTAGATTTATTTTACCGCCCTAGTGCGGTAAAGTGCACGGTATTTCAATGTAAGACATGCCTAATATCCTTTGATTTAGTTTTCAAAAAAAAAGACCTTTTATATTGTTGTTTTAGTTGTGACCGAAGAAAAATCATCGTAAAAAAAAATACTTTCACATGGATTTAAACTGAGTTCAGTTGTCGTACCAATCCACATCTACTGAGTGTTACATTGACATTGATTGAAATATTTTTCTCGGTTAAAACATCTAATACAAATGCTACGCGTTCGGTCATTTACAGTGCTCTAAATGTTTGCGCCGTAAATGACACCTACCGCAATCTAATGTAAATAAATATTGTCTGACCTACAATAAAACTGAGTAACAATGTAGTCAAAAGCTATTTTCAGAAAGATGCGTTTCTGTAAAGGAAAAACAATTAAACACGTCGATTCCGATAAAGAATTGTTGTAACCACTTTTCTTTTTTTAAATGCTGTCGGTTCTTAGTATTATATTAAGTAATAACAAGTCAACATCATAAGATTCGTCATATAATTATGTATTCTTTATAGGAATTGTTATTAGCAGGAGATATACATGATGAAAAAACTATTTTCCCTAAAGAATTTTGCAAACATAAATTGTTTGATAATTATTTAAAATATATTGAAAATAATATCAAAGGATCTGATTCGCACAATAAAAAAGACACATCTATATAAAATATTTTGATTCCATTTCATCTCGCTTGGATCTCAGTGCAATATTTATCAAAATCTAATCCTTCGCCGTCTCGCGAAATAAGTATTAATAGAGTATATACGTATTCGTTAGTATATGTATACCACGTACATACACACGAGGAGAGCAGATCCTTTCGACCGAGAGACATCAACATTTAGGGACACCGGCTGCGGTTGTCAGCCTGCGATCAGCTGTAGCAGTGCGGGGGTTCTCTATTGATCGCCTCCTGCAGCACCACGTTCTCATTCCCTCTCTCTCTCTCGTGATCAATGATCACACTCTCCTCCTACTACGGACGGCCGTACGTACCGTCGACGCGACGGCGCTGCCAACCGGCCGACGCTAAATTCACTGTGGCGGTGCTCATGTTGGCGGTCATGTCTCTGTAGCAAATGTTGTGTGTGCATCTGTCACATCTCTCTGCATCAGTACCACTTTGTAGCAGTAATAAAACGGCGAGAGTATTA
Organism: Protaetia brevitarsis; assembly: GCA_004143645.1. NCBI lineage: Eukaryota > Metazoa > Arthropoda > Insecta > Coleoptera > Scarabaeidae > Protaetia > Protaetia brevitarsis. The sequence goes on from RXPK01000257.1 coordinate 6,902,214, forward strand.
GTTCTTTCAGACTGCGATCGTTTAGAAAATGAGATGAGATACACGTACATAATGATTTAATCCACAGTCTCAAGTATTCAGTATAGTATAGAAGTGAAGCTCACTACAGCGATTTGCCCTTGGCAACCAAGTAAATTGGGTATCTCTCTGTTGAGTTAGTTTGAAGCGTATCTGACGAGCGTGAGGTCGATGTATTCACGTGTTAATAAGGTGCTTACATAAAACAGAATATAGACGTTCCTTTCTTGAAATTAAAATATGCTGTGCCGTTTCCATTACATCTAGTGTGCCAATATTGAGGGTACAGAACGCGTTCGTAACGATACGAGTTTTGTTTTGAACGCGAGAATCCGTCATTTTTTAATTTTAGTCTGGTAATAACAGTGTACAGTGAACCCGGATTGTAACTGGGGAGGAGGATTTCGTCGTCCGAATCCCCGCGTCAATCAATCAGAGCGAAGCATATTCGACCATCGATTCTATTAGTGTGCATGGTAATAATGGATCTGGACGGTGATATTGTCTTAAATACGAATAAAAGGGAATTAGGGAAGAATTTTTGCGATTGAGAAGATCGGTCCGGAAACTCTCCGGGTTCACTGTACGCGTACCAACCTCGGCGTCTCGGAATAGACGGCCGACGTCGCACGATCCCGACGCAAACAGTCGACGGGCGCGCTCGCCGCGTAGCAGCAGGGAATATGTTATAAGGTCTGTGGGTTAATGTTGGCAAAAGTGTAACGAAATAGCGCGAACGGTAACGACGCACGCCGACCGTTTCATCTCCGGGCGCAGTCTGTGCGTGACCGCGGCCGTGAGTGTGTGTAGCCCCTGAAGTCCAACATGGGGCCCGGGGGGGGAGACGCGGCTCCCCTCTCGTGAGATCTGCCAACATTTCCCGCTTCGAGTTGGTGGAGAAATGGGGGCTGACCCCTGTCCTCAAGCCGAGGCAAGACCCGAGGCCCCCCGACGGTGCCAGGTAAATGATGGACCACTCCCGCATTGTGTTCTCTATATTCTCTATTCTCTGTGTGATAAATACACGCACACACAACACCCACCCGCGCACACCTCCACCACACACCACATCAGAGAGTTGGTGGTGGCTACCAACTCGAGGGCTCGTTATAACAATTATGTATTACACTTATTCGTCGGTCGGTGTTTTCCTTCACGCCGCCGATGCCAGATGATGTCCTCTCGACTCGCTTTTCAACCCCGTAAGGGAATCTCCGAATTGATAGCTCCGAAACGATTCGAAAGATAAACGCACGTGAATTGGGCGAACATAATTTCGCATCCCCCCGGCAGTCGTGAATTCCGGCGCTTCCAACCGCCATACTGAAAAATAATACACGCTCAGAGGAAACCAGATACGATCCACCCCTGAAATCAGATGATTTAAAACGAAACTGAAATGGCATCATCGTGATGCTCCATAGTGAGGAATCATCTCGTTACATCCATTCAATTGTCATTTAAAATTTCGGCAAAATGTGAAATATATTTAACGAGAACGGTATTTTAAAGTACCTTAAAACGATCTTTTTAAATGGTAATCCTAAATATGGAATTGACATTTTCACCAACTTCCTTTTTTTTTTATATAGACATACACCTCAGATTTATTTACAGAAATCCTTAAATATAGATTCAAAGTTGACATTTCAAAGAAACCTCTTTTATTTCTAATTTATAATTTTCCTAAACGTCAGCTTGGAAACATCAAATGAACTATTGCTGATCTAGACGCTTGTTTTGGGATATTGTGTTTTGAAAAAAAGAACTTGTACTACTTGTGCAAACTATATTAATATATAAGTATATAAAATTTTGTTTTAACCTAGAATTGGTTTCTTTACATTTAATCACACATACCACATTAATAAATTGGAGCATAGGAACAAATTAATTATGTCAAATCCAATCTTAAAAATGCAAAAATTCTTAAATATAGAAATTGCCTTTCTGAAAACCCTCTCCACATCTGTAAAATTCTTCATAATCCTAAGCATGAAATACTATGTGTAAGTATAGTCGAATAAATCTCTACAGTATTGACAAAAAGGCTCAAAACTCTGGCACTGATAACACAACCCTACAGCATCCCTTCTTTAAGGTTGCTGCGTCTACCAAAAAAAGAAAAAACCCCTGTCCTTTATCATTAATTATGCTTCAAACTCAAATACTATAATTAGTACGTCATCAACACAACAAAAGCTCCTTTTTGTGGATTGCAAAATTTTACTTTAATTTTGAATCAATTCCTTAAAATTTAATCGGGTTTATACAAAATCACACATTCCTTTTAAGAGAATTATTACCTGTAAGTATTATATGTAAACCAAACCAAAAGAAGAAGAACACGGAAAAAGTAACTAATTATGTGCTCATTCCTCAATTAAGATTATTTCTCTTAATGTCATTAGATCCAAATTTACATTTTAACAATTTCATCCCTACAAAATTTCTAGTTTCCCATAACATACCCGTAAAATACTTAGCTACACTATTTATCGTATTAAGATTTCAAAAATTATCTAACTCCACCAACTTAGAATTAACGTGTAGGGCATTGTGTTTCTTACATTTTCATACTTGACGCTGTACTTGAAAATATACCATACCGTTCCATTCCATTATTTATATATTGAATTTTTCATTCGAGATCTGTTTATATGATCTGATTAAACCCTACTTGCATCTCTAAACATTTAATTTACCTCTTTGCTTGCAGTCACACATCTAAAACAAAGACATAGGAAGAAATGAATAAAGTAGAAAGAGGTAACTAACGATTAAGAAAAATCTTAATTAGAGTAGACTATGTAAATAAATGTTTTGGATTAAAACTTTGGCCACTTCCACATACTGACATTTATTACTCGACATTCATTCTGAACGTTTGTGTCAAAACTTTCATTAAATTACATTAAACTGAAAAAATGGTATTCAACACAGAGCAGAAAGGCAAAATTATCGAATGTTACTTCTGCACAGGTGTGAAAGTGAATGGCTAGTAGCAATATTCAATTCCAGAATGCATGACTAATTTTGAAAAATTCTTAGCGGTTATTCAGAGAGGCTAGTAGTGCCGGTCAAAAAACTAGAAGTAGGCGGCCGTCTAAACGTATTGTTGAAAATATTGAAACCATTCGGCCTGTCACTGATGAAAATCCAAATACATCCATTTCAGTAATGGTCCAACAAACAGATTTATCTAATGGCACATATCAACTCATTCTGAAGAAGAACTTACATTATCATTCATGTAAGTTGCAATGTTTTCACGAGCTTCTTCCTGTGGATTATCTAAGACGAGTGTAATTTTGTCAATGGTTCCAAAATAATTATATTGTAAGGATGTCTTTAACACAGTTTTTTTTTTTTCTGGATGAAGCTTGGTTTTATTTAAAATGAGGTTATGGTCATTGGATAAACGGACAACATTTTCATTGCATTTATTGTTAGTCTAGAACATACATCGATTCTCACTTTTTCAACTGTCTAACCTTTTTGTATTTTATAATGTAATAATAATAGATGCATTTGCAACAAAATAACTGTAGAACAGAAATCGTAGAAATTATTTTCTATTTTGTAATTACTTTGCATCTGTCTTATCACTGGATATAAACGAAAATATTAATTAATTCAGAGAATTCTAAAGTGGCTTCCAAACCTCAGCAAACATATGTTAAGATAAACCGCGAACGTATTCCGGATTGATTTTTTTTTATACTATGAATGGTCGAAGAGGTATAAGTATACAGCAATATGCAAAAATTTTTAACATTTTCAAAAAAATTAACGTTTTTGACTTTACTCAACGCATGTTTATGCAGTTCTGGATATACTTTAGTAGCCAGCTATACAAAAAAGAAAGTAATCAAAATATAAGAGACACCTCTTACGGGTTAAGTGCGTACTGTTATTCCTTATTTTCATTAACCAATGATCACGTAAATATAAGCAAACTGACGTAACTGTAGTTAGGTCATTTAATGTATTTGATTTAAGAAGCTTTAACTAAGTTTTTAAATTCTAGTAATATGGCAACAGACGTTATTATACGTAGAGAACATAGTGTATCTTTGAAATCAATATTCAGAATTTTTCTTTTTACTATTCGGAATAGAAATATATCATGAAATACTCATAATTAAAAGATTTTTGTTTCTGCTTTGAACATAACTCATTTTGACTAGAATTTGCTTGTAAATTAAACAGAACGTTATTTCAAAAGCTGAGGTTTGTTTTTATAGTTGTATAGAAACAATTACTGCGTTAACTTGTGTTAACAATCGTCATGTGTATACACAAATCTCAAAATACCTACTGCTTAGTCAAGATGAAAGCACAGCTGTTCGCATATTTTCAGTGTGAACAATTAAAGCGTATACGTAACATACTTGCAAGTATTGTAAATATTCATTTATAATCCATATCCTACAAAATACAAGAATGGATTTCTGCTTAAGAGTCAGTCTTGCTTAAATTCAAAAAAAAAAAACATACTATTCTTTAACACCTGTTACTCACGGAAAATTTTCATCTAAATTTTCAAAGATTGGCTTTAAAATTACTACTTAAGCGTTTATAATCAACCATCATGGCTTGTTTTAACACGAATATGTTGTAGAAAAAGTACCACACCGTGATTTACCATGAACATTACCCAAATTCTTCCAGATATCCGCAATAATTAGCTAGGAATGTTGTTTATATTCAAAGACGACCTTCAACGAGGTCAATATTTTCTGGAACGCTACACATTATAAGGCATGTTTACCACAGCCAACACAAACAGCCGACTGGGTCTGGTATGCCCTACATTTCAGATTAGCAAGGTTATTACCATTCCTCTATCGTATAAGTTATTTAAGGACGTTTTGTCGCTCAGTAATAAACGAGAAAACTCCGTACTATACAGCACCAGATATCCCTTTCAGAATAGAATCACGTTTTAGCCGAACAATTTTTTTTAACTGCCTTGGGTAAGAATTAGAGCTATCTACAATTTGCCATCAGGATATGTAATGGCTAATATGCTTTATACTATCAGACACTCTATTTGGAATGTCTGTCGTTATGTCACGTACACGAACATTAAAAGCTAATTCGCGTCCTTTTCCGCGTAGGCAAAAAAAAAATCCCACGCACGATGTTCTAAATCATCTCGGTAAAAATTCGACGAGAAATTTTGGAGTTATTTTAAGACAACCTGGCAAAAACATTAAAAAGCATTCATACACGTACATACAATACAATAGTTCTAGGTAGTGTGACTTCTCCGCTTCGTATTCAGGGCATATTTGAAATTCCTAATTTGACAAATATCTTTTTTTTTTTTCATTGTTGATTCAAAAAAGGTGCTATAGGTAGCTCTTTTCATTTTTGAACCCATCAGGATTATACAAATACGAAAAATGTTATGTATCATTGCATGTATTTTATAAATTTCCGGTTTAGATTTCCTTTGAAAGCGCAAATAGGTACTTTTTTGACAGTTCATTGCGCTCACATAAACTTGTTTTTCTTCTGCTGTTTCAACATTGCTGAACAACCAAAAAAAAATTAAAAAAGTTCGTTATGGTTGAGGAACTTGATGAATAATCGATTTTTTTAGACTTGTTTACCACACTTCCTCATTTTTCTCCCATCAAAAAGAAGATCAAAGCATTTCTATTAGAATTTAACTACAACTGACATAGTTTTCCGTTGGTCAAGAATTTTACTGAAAAATCAGCTGAACATACTTTATTTTGTATCCAAGTTAATAATAATAACCTTGTGAAACAGTCAATAACAGGACATAATAATTATAAAAAGTAAATAATCATGATATACAGGAAAATTACCTAACATAAAAATGCTTATAATTACCAACATGGCAGTAAATTAAAGATGAAAATACTGAATGTCATCTGCATTGGATATCTCAGAGTAAATTCCCGAGAGTGGAAACCATTGTGGGAGACATAACATTGACGATTACATAAATACGATCGCGTGAGTTGCAGTGTCGAGGATGCAAAGCCGAAAGAATCAAGCTTAGATAACGGCGCAGCATGGTCTAAAGTGTCAAAGGCATATGAGAAACCCGTGTAGATGACGGATTTCCTCGTATAAAACCATATTGATTTGGCGACAGATAAGAACGAATATTATTGCAAATTCTAGAATAAACAAGTTGTTCATATACCTTATAAGTAAAGTTGGACTGGATAGAGATCGAATAATAGTTACATAACAATGATTTGTCACCTTTTTACAAGTGTTCTCAATGAGAGGTTTATGAGAGTTGTTAAAGGGCTAGCAAAAACGTACCTACAGTCGCGTATTAAAAAACTCGGAACTAAATCATCCCCAACCGTGAATTTACATGCCAGACTAGGCACAGATTGAATCACTTCGTCCAAACCAAAGGCAAGGTAACGACGAATAGTAAGTCAGAACAACGGAGAAAGGGGTATCATCGCCGGGTACGAAAAAATCAGAGAAAGTTTTTGCAAAGGCATTCACAATTTCAAACGGATCCACAATTTCATTGTTGTTATCATAGAGTTTGTCAGGGACAGCAGAGTAGTCTTACGTTTATCACTTAGAAATTTCCACAGATCATTAGGATTTAATTTTATATTTTGTTCCACATTGTTAGTTATGAAGATGTTATGAAATATTTTTCTGTATACAATAAACAGCATTCCACTCTTGCATAATATTTACTTCGTTTCGAAAATTTTCCTATCGTTTGCTCTTACGAGCTTGCAATTAACTAGCATATTCGTTATTCTATCATAACGAAACCCCAAAAAGAAGGACATCTGCTTAAATACACTATAACCATAATGTTCGTGTTATTCTCCTGCAGATATTTAATTACTTTTAAATTTTTTACTATTTCTGTTTTTAACGTAGGAAAACTCGTTAATAAATGCAGCTACAAAAATTGATGATGATGGCCTTTTATCTTACAATTAAATGACAAATATGCTACTTTCTTATATATTTCAATGTCTATTGCGCACATCCATACAATACACAATTACTTTCTGAAATTTGACGACTATTTTAGTTTCAAAATCTTTCAATTCGATTGCTAATCTTGCCTTATTTGTTTCAGGTAAGTTCCCGAACATATCGGAATAAATACCATTAAGAACGAGGTCGGGAGTTTTCGAGAGAAATTTCAACATATAACTTAGAACTACAATTTGAAAGAAAGAAACATCTAACAATATAAAATATTAGGATTAAGTCGATCCGTTTTTGTAAGTATAAAAGTAAGTAAAAAATAGCATAGTAGGAGACTATATATTCCCAGGGATATAAAATAAAAATATCTTTGTTTAACTGTATATTTCTAATAGACTAAATTGGAGGTAATAAAAAACTTTTGCCTTGATCAAAACTGCATGGTAGCAGCGTATCATTTTATTTTTTTTGTTATAACAGTAATAATTTTTCATTTCCATCCTTAAGGATATCGTGACGATAAGAATTTATTTCTGACGGTTCATATAATAGTAAAAAAAGAAACGGCTAATCTGGTGAGATTTATTTTATAATTCCTTCAAATTTTTTTAAGCGACGTTTCGATCGTTTTTAACCATCGATCGGCGTTCAGAAACGAATAACGCCATCGCAAAAGCAGATTATGGTTACCCTCACAAATGATTTTCTAGACCTCTCATCACAAACTGCACTACACTCGACATACGCTTCAACAGAATAGCAAAGCTATCATCATCAGCAGAAACACTGAATGATATAAAAGCAATTATTTGTTTCCTAATACTAACATCTTAACTTAAAAAAAAATCTCCTTTTACCCAAAGAGGATCCAGCATTATTCGTTTCGACTTCGATATAATCAGATGAATAATTAATCGCCGAAATGTGAAGAAGTGTGAACATTAAAGCGACGATCTAACACACAATTTTGATATGTCTCCCCTCCTATTATTAGCCTTCGTATATAATTCTCGTTTCAGAATTAATGGCCATCGGACGGAAAAAACTATCCAATCCATTAGAGGGGAGATATTCCGTAGTAATATTTCGCATCATTACATAGCGTTTTACAAGCGCCCTTTTTTTCGTATGCGCCATAAACGTCGTAGATTTACAACTTGTATCGCGATCGCTCCAAGTTTTATTAACAATGATACCATATATTCAAAGCGAGCGTATGGAGATCCTTTTGTAATCATCTTAAATCTCGACCTAACGACGGTTTGTTATTGATGGATTCTGGGATGATTTCCAAGACATAATATCGGTGCAATTACTGCTGGATCGTTATTTACGCATTTATATTCACTACATCGCATGTATAAAACCATTAAATCTTCGGCTTTTGTGATGATCAAAGAGTGAAAGGATGGTTTCCCAAAAATTTCTCGCACGTTTGCTTAAAAGTACAAGCTGTTTTGGAATTTGTAATATTAGATCTTTTAGGTGAAATTTATGAAAATATGTGGGTGCCTATATATATGATTTGTATTTGAATAAGCTATTTTTTAATTGCTCCAGCTTCTATCATTTAAATTATAACAATGAAAGCTATATATTACCACGAATAGTATGAAATTTAATGAATAGAAAGAAGAAAATAATACTTGGTTATCAAAAACTAAAATATAACACAACCACCGCCATTATTTATACAATTAATAATGCTTCTCATGAACTATATTGTAATTGCTTTTAAAATAAAGCCCTAGTGTCTCTATTTAAAATCAATATTTCCCCATGTAGCTTTAGAATATTGACGGTACCTGGCCTTGCTTAATATATTTTATTTTTTAGATAGCCCCACGAAAAGAAATCCAAGTATTTCAGATCAAGGCTGTTCGCTGGCCATATGAGTATGCCATCTTCCGATGTTAAAAACATATTTATTGTTGAAATAGCTAGTGACAGTAGAAGATTATGAAGTGGCGCACCATCGTGTTGCCAAATTATGTTATTATATTTTATCAGAGGTAGATCTAACAAATTTTCTATATCATTTTGTAATAGATTTAAATATCTTTGATCATTTTAATTTCTATGATAAATGATAGATCTTACCAACAAATTTTCAGATTTTTCTCGTGCAATACCCTGCATATAATTTATATACCGATACTAATCTCACTCCAAAAGAAATGTTTGTAATTCTGAAACATCTTACTTTCAAGATAGTGTTGATTATTTTTCTAACAGTGTTACTTGTTTATACAAATCATAAATACTTTAAATCATAGATGTAGTAACACAACATACACTTCTGTTTACTTGTAGTAATAACAAAAATGTTTAAAAAAAACCGAGAGATTTACGAGCGGGAACATTCATATGTAAAATATCCTTGATTTCTGCAACAAAAAAAGTTTACCGCTACAGTGACGTATTTTTAGATTTATGACCTAATACCTATTACTTAAAGTAAAAAAGAGAACCTATACGTCGAGTATACCAGTATACCTATCTCCCGTGAGCTCTGTAACCTCTACTCGCTTATACCTTTGAGATTCATGACGATCCCGTGCTAATAAAAAGCTACGCCATCCATAAATATTGCCCGTCCGCTAGATCTATCATCATTGTGCGAATACGAAATCGAAAAGTAAGATTTTTAACGATCTTCCCTAGTGTATATACAGACGTTACGTATACTATAGACGAGAGAATGTATTCGCAAACATGCCACGTGGTTCAGCGCCACGAAATCAAAACAATCCGACGGCCAGTCAGCCGTTAAAATCGGGAATGTAACGTAAAAAAAGCTCTTTGGAATAGAAGGGATATGTGCGTATGTACGTCATTGATATTGGTCGCTTAATTCAATCGTTGTCGGTGGCGTCGGCTCGTTCAGATTTCTGCAATAATAATAGATGGGCCGGCTGTTAAAACGAGAAAACGTTCTTTGATGCATATTTAACTGAGGCACATAATGCGCACGGAATCATAAATAGGCGATCAATTATTCATTTGTTTGGCGGAACGTTAAGGCGGACGGATAAGTGGTCCGGAGTTTATTTTAACGAGATCGGTTAATTAACACTTTCGCGCCGGTCCTAAACAGTGGATGTGTACCGAAAATATTTTGATTCGAACATACATTTATAGTACAAGGTGATTTAAGAGTCGAATTTGAGAAAAAAAATTGGATATATCATTCTGAGATTTGGCTATTTACTCTGTAACTTCAAATATCTTCACAAAGCGCACAAATTAGCTCGTGTGTCTAACAGATGCAGTTCATGGGTATAAGAGGGGTTGAAAATAGTAATTGTAGGGATTTTTGCTCAACGTTGTGTTGGGTTACTAGGGATGTTCCTCAAGGGATTCGACCCTCTTTTTGATATACATATATCGCTGATATACCCTCTGTTGCTTATCAGTACGCGGATGATACATCTTGATTAATAATGGAATCTAGCATTGCGAGTTTGTTCTAATTGCACTTGGTGTCGTAATAATAATTTGGAGATGAATACAGGTAGATCTACGGGTGCGGGTGAAAGCATTCATTTCAATCTTAGTAATAAATCTGTACCTAATACTAGGAAATTTAGTTTTTTGGTTTTAAATATGCATTGTCGGCTGAACTGTGATTACTGAAGTGGTATATGATATGGTTACTTGGTGTAGGGAAAATCTTTTTAACATAATTTAAATAAAACTAAATTTCTGGTCTATCAGACATTCGATTACAGGAAGTCATTACTAGTTAAGGCTCTAAATAAATCTCTTCCACAATCTTCCAACGTGGATTTCTTAGGAAAAACAATTGATAATTATTTAAATTGGGGACAGCATATTAAAAAATTGTCAAATAAATTTAGTAGTGCCTTTTACAAGGTATATTAGCAACGTTATCGAAAAAAAAAATATATTACCGAAAAAAATAGTGCGTTGTATGCTATTCCTTTCATCTAGAACGTCCTGCAGGGAGTATTTCAAGGAATTAAATATCTTAACATTACCGTCATTGCTAATTTATGAACAACTTAAGTACTATCATAAAAAACTCTGACCAATTTCGAACCAATGTTGCAGTGTCTAAATCAACCTTGCAAACTAGGGGTGTAGGCGATCTACCGGTTCCGCTCCACCGCCTCAGTCTGTACGAAAGAGGTACATATCACGTTTGAAACAGGCGACAGTTGATAAAAAGTATTACACGACCATAAAACAATATTTGCTAGGTAAATCTTAGTATAGCTTAAATGAATTTCGTGTTGCATTATTGTTATGTAATCATTAACTTGCACAAATTAGTACCTACCCATGTTTTGTTATTATTCTATTATTATGGTCATGTGTATCCAAGATTGAAATACTGTATTGAGGCATGGACCGCCTCTTCCAGTTTTGTTAGAGTTTTTAGGGCACAAAGGAAAATTGCGAGATGTATGTTAAAACAGCAGGGAGAACCCCGTATCGTCCGCTTTTTCAAATGCTCGGACTATTTATTTGTTTGAACTTGGTGTTGGACGCGTCAGAACATTCAGAATATTGATAGAAACTCTACTCATTCTATAATGTTATGTCGACTAGGGGCGGTGCTTAACTGTTTTTAACACGTGGCATCGAACATCCATTTTTGAGAGGTCACCTAAATATAGAGTCATTTGAATCTACAATTAGCTACGAGTACATATTTGGGAATTAAAAAATTTCAAAAAGTTTACAAGTTCACTAAAAAGTTATCACACCGGGAAATGTTTTTTCGCCTAATGAAGAGTATTTTTTTTATTTAATGTGTTTTTTTTGTTGTTTTTATTGACAATGCTTAATAGCATTTTATGTGATATATAAACCATAAACAGAATAAAGTAAGTTATATGGGTAATACGGTCTTAAAATAAAAATGCTAAATCGCCTCAATATTTCGTTATATATTTATAACTTCATCAGGAGGAACATCTACAATATTATAAAGAATATGAATCAATAGTAATGAAATATTTAAAATAATACTTACAAAGTTAAAATATAATAATCAAATTATATGTATTATAAATTTAGAATTTTTTATAAAAGTCAAAAAACATTTATGTAAACAAGGTAATGTTACTATGTATTTTGTAAGATGTTGCAATAAATATGGTTGAGTTTATTAGTGTCTGTTTTGAAATTAATTGAATTTTGATTACTGTTAATATGAACCATTTCTAGAAATAACCGCTTTTTGTAATTATTTTCAACATCAAGAATTTTAGTATTGTCATAATTAAAATTGTGGTCTAAATTTTGAAAATGTAAAGACAAGGCACATGAACGTTTACCTATACGACTATCACTTTTATGTTGGGTTATTCTATTCTTTAGCATTTGCGAAGTTTGACCAATATAACAACCTTGACAATCACAACAAGGAATATTATATACCAAATTACTTTGGTCCAGAATTGTATCTTGTCTTTAGTTTTTGTGAAGATTGTTCTTATGGTTGTTATATTATACTTTGCAATTTGATATTTTTAAAATCTTTAAAAATGTTTAATTACTTTATTAGTTAAACCTTCTACGAAAGGTAATTATAATATTTAAAGTGGTAGTTGTATTAGTTATTATCTGTTCATGTAGGAATTTGGAGAATAAATTAATTTGAAAGAATATTTTTAGGGTAGCCGTTATTGGAAAAAATTTTAAATAACTTCTTTAAATTGTCGTTAAGAAATCTTGTGTCGCTAATTTGTGTAATTCTGTTTTTCATAGCAATCACAGTATTATATTTCTGATTTATAGGATGATTAGAGTAAAAGTTAATAAATCTACCAGAAGATGTCGGTTTTTGATACCAATCTAAAATGATAATGTTATTTTCTGATCTTATAACTTTGGTATCAAGAAAGGTACATAACAATCATTTCCAATTCACAGTGAATTGTAAATGATTATTTACGAATTAAATATATTTAAGTAATATCTACCTTATCATTAGGTATTGAACAAATAATGTCATCAACATATTTAAAAATAAATGGAATTTTAAAGGTAATTTAGGTATAACAGCATCTAATAAACAATCCATAACAATCATTGCCAAAATTGGACTAATTGGGGAACCATTGGTGTACCAAAAATTTGTAGATAATATTTATTCATAAAAGAAAAATAACAATTATAACAATTATTATTAATAAATTACCTTTCAAAATTCCATTTATTTTTAAATATGTTGATGACATTATTTGTTCAATACCTAATGATAAGAGATATTACCTTAAATATATTTAATTCGTATAATAATCATTTACAATTCACTGCTGAATTGGAAAATGATTGTTATGTACCTTTCTTGATACCAAAGTTATAAGATCAGAAAAATAACATTATCATTTTAGATTGGTATCAAAAACCGACATCTTCTGGTAGATTTATAACTTTTACTCTAATCATCCTATAAATCAGAAATATATACTGTGATTGCTATGAAAACAGAATTACACAAATTAGCGACACAAGATTTCTTAACGACAATTTAAAGAAGTTATTTAAAATTTTTTCCAATAACGGCTACCCTAAAAATATTCTTTCCAAATTAATTTATTCTCCAAATTCCTTACATGAACAGATAAATACTAATACAACTACCACTTTTAAATATTATAAATTACTTTCGTAGAAGGTTTAACTAATAAAGTAATTAAACATTTTAAAGATTTAAAAAATATCAAAATTGCAAAGTATAATATAAACCATAAGAACAATCTTCACAAAAAACTAAAGACAAGATACCAATTCTGGACCAAAGTAATTTGTATATAATATTCCTTGTTGTGATTGTCAAGGTTGTTATATTGGTCAAACTTCGCAAATGCTAAAGAATAGAATAACCCAACATAAAAGTGATAGTCGTATAGGTAAACGTTCATGTGCCTTGTCTTTACATTTTCAAAATTTAGACCACAATTTTAATTATGACAATACTAAAATTCTTGATGTTGAAAATAATTACAAAAAGCGGTTATTTCTAGAAATGGTTCATATTAACAGTAATCAAAATTCAATTAATTTCAAAACAGACACTAATAAACTCAACCATATTTATTGCAACATCTTACAAATACACATAGTAACATTACCTTGTTTACATAAATGTTTTTTGACTTTTATAAAAAATTCTAAATTATAATACATATAATTTGATTATTATATTAACTTTGTAAGTATTATTTTAAATATTTCATTACTATTGATTCATATTCTTATAATATTGTAGATGTTCCTCCTGATGAAGTATAAATATAATAACGAATATTGAGGCGATTTAGCATTTTTATTTTAAGACCGTATTACCCATATAACTTACTTTATTCTTCAACGAAGTTCCGGTCGGTACTCCTTTTCAAATAATAAACCATAAACAATATTATTATTACATACTAATATTGTTATTATTGTCATTCTCGATGACATGCTTTAGAATATGAAAGATATCAATAAATAGGATAAATACTGATCATTCTATGCCATATATCAAAAATGCAGTTAGATATGGAAAACGCTATTTAATTAGTTAATAGTTTAAAAAATTAAAAGAACTGATGGACTGTTCTTGATGAAACATTTTAATTCCCAGGGTATTTCTTGGTAGAGTCGATAGTTATCAGAAGAAAAAAACGCCAAACTTCTTTAGCAAGTGTTTTATCCTCAATTCCGAAGTAGATAGACAACTATCTGAATCAAAGTAGAACATCTGCATACTAATCGCGCCATTTCACAATAATCATTTTCCTATCTGCTCGATTTACTACCAATCGCGTGGGCGGAAATTAAAATCGCTTCAAAACTAAAACTTCGACTCCCTCCTCTGGCCAAAATGAAAAGGGAATTACAACTTCCTCGTTTTGTGGGATTTAAAATTTAATTTTAGTTCGAAATAGCCGCGCTACTCGAACTGTCACCCTTCACTTGATATCTATATTTGCTTATATTCACATTGTGGTACGCAGCAAATTGGAGTAATGCACACATAATACATTAGGGCTAACTTTCTAATATTCTTTAAAGTATATTTTAAGTATTTCCAGTCTGTCGTTAAACTCGAATGAATTGTTTATCCGCCAGTTTGTACCTATCTCGAGATTTTTTTAGAAGGTAGCGGCGTAAATTCCGTATATGAATAGCTTTTGACATCACCAACGATTTACTTTAAGTAACCTATAGAAAAGATAGATAGGAAACTTGATACGATCTGCATTGCGCTATCTATTATCGCCGCACGAAACTAGTATTACCTATCTGTTATAGCGGGACATTCGAACGTAATATTAGTAATATGAAAAAATACGTGTTTTCCTGTTTTTTTATTGTTTTCGTTTCTGCTCCATTTCATGCGATTACAGCGCCATCTTCCACCATATTATTTGTTCATTTAACCTTTTATTTATTTGAAATAACGAAATATTTTATTGTCCTGAACAAATTGGTTTCACAACAAACACGTTTGTAACGTATTGTTAACTTTCGGGGCTATTTGATTATATGGAACTGTCACTTTCACATATGGTCGTAACATTGGAAGGTAGATATTTTACCGTAGCGGTAGATCATCATGAAATTTTTAAATTCATTCCATCATCTTCATGTTAGTCAGCCAATACCGCTCAACTAGCTAGAGGTATATGCCGAACTACGGATAACTCATCCTCGATTGCCCAAACACCAACGTTCATACATGCATACATATGTCCGCGGAGTCCGCAATTAACTTCGTGATATATGCAAAATATGGTGTTGGTGCAGTGCGGTTTCCGCGCCATGGCGATGGCAGTAGATGGTGCAAATGGTGAATCGCCTGATGTGCCGCTGGCTAGGGAGAAATACACGACGCTTTGCGTCTTGGACGTCAGCCAACGAGGGGTGCTTTCCGCCTTCGATTCGTGTGTCTCCTCGTCCGCCTTTGTGCGGCGGCGGTGGCGGCGGCCGCGTGTTCGTTGGCGGTTGACCCTCTTTCATCCCCAACACAAATATCAAACGGGAAACACTCTTTCCCTTGGCTCGATCCTCTGCGAAAATAAACTGCGGTAAATGGATACTTCCGTCCGATGATAAATGGCGTTGTTAATTGCTGATTTATGGGTGCCTTTCTTGTTTGCGTTTGCGATAAGCGGTACAGGTATTGGAGGACGTAAGTGTATGAATGCATTCACTCGATGTAAAAATGAAATGTAATGAATGGGAACCAGGTCTTCTTCTGTCTGTAAATTACGCTGAATATCCAGATGTAGCGATCTTTATGATTATAAAACATCTAAAATTATTTAACAAACAGACATCACCAAACCCTTCTTACTCAACGTGACGGAAGGTTATTTAAACTGTTATTAAACGCATTTTTATTCATATCTATTGCTTTTTCTTTTTTTTTTTTTTAGGAAGTCGTACGGAGAAACACTATACAACCTATTTAACCTTCTATAATTTTTATATTTGCTATTCCGGAATCATGATTCCATGAGTTAAGATTAATTGCCTATTTTTCTGGGTCCGAAGCCTCACATTCACGCAGTTTCTATTGCCCCTATACCATTTTCCGCACGTTATTGTAGTCCAGAATTTTTCTGCATCCAGAAGTCTTGTCTGTATTATCAGAGTAATAGAACGATGGACCGAGCTAGGTAAAAGTGTCGCAATCTTCTCTGACAGTCAGTCTATACTTAAAACGATTAGTTCCGTAAGTGTATATTCTAAGCTTATTTGGGACTGCGTAAACGCTCTAAATCAGGTGGGCACGCAAAGGAGTAAGCGTGAGGCGAAATGAGGCGGCGAACGATCTGACCAGGCGAGAGGTTCGTAATTAATTAATTAATAATTAAAAAGCTCAGATTACTAACTGTAACAGATTATAGAAAGTGCGTCAAAATAAAAATCCGATTCATTATAAAACAAGAAAAGAAACTCATTCAGCTCTTTTGTTAAAAAAGAAACACTTCAACAATCAATTGATCGTCGTTCAGAAGACTTTGAAAATTAAATATATCAGATATTCTTTCAACTAACAAACAATATTTATCGTGCACGCTAAAATATCAACTTAAAGTGTTTGGGAGAAGAGGGTATTTGAAAATGTAACCAGAGCAAATAACAGAATGGAATGTTAATAATAACACTGACAAAACAAATATTTGGAGTGTGTTAAAGTCGGTGCCCAGTCGAAGCTTTATTTGTTTGCAGAATCTCAATCTTTAATTAAACACATCCTGTTGAATGTATTTGTATACGTTTCACATTAATATAATACTCAAACAACGTTCCAAATATAAATGCGTTAAACAAAATCATGTACCATTGATAATTTCACGTTTACACCAATTACAGCCAAATTTGAACCCTGATTTTGGACATCCACGATACAAGTGAAAGTGACATTTTCTTAACTAAATACTACTGCCAATAGCAACATCCAAAGAGTAAATTTTAGAAGATGCATATACCACAGCATGCGCTATTTATCACTGATTTTATGAAAACATATAAATGAAAACATTTTCAGGCAACACCCTATTAATAAAGCTATTGAGTCGAATTTGGTCACTTAAATATAATTTATTTCTAATTATCAACTCAAAAACTGCCAACATGTATCAATTATTAAAAAATAATACGCTTCCATTCAGTCCCTCGTAAAAAAGTGTCTTTATTACTAAAGGCAGATATATCCCAGTGAGAACAAGTTAGTTACATTTACGTGAATTTAACGTTGTATTGGTTGAAACAACGTTAATGGTTATAAGTAACACGTTTATTATATAACCAATTTTTAACTATACATTGAAGAAACGTATATATTAATAGGAAATGTAACGGATAGTTTAAATTTAACTAAAATAACACGTTGTAGGTGCCATCGTTTATTTTAGGTTATAAAACAACGTTACAATATGAGAAATTATTAACTGAAATGTAATGCATAGTTTAAAATATAACTAAATAAAACGTTAGTTACACGTTTACTCTACGTGAAAGACAACGTTGAAAAATGAAAAATTAGTGGCTGAAATGTACGCATAGTTTAGATATAACTAAAATATGACGTTGTAGTTTCACCGTTTACTCGTTGAAGACGTTTGAAAGACACGTTGAAAAATGAAAAATTATTAACTGAAACGTACGCATATTTCAAGTACAACTAAAATAAAACGTAGTTCACCATTTACTCTCCGTTAAAAAGCAACGTTGAAATATGAAAACTATTAACTGCAATCCAGCGCATAGTATAAGTATAGTTAAAATAAAATGGTGTTAAATTTGTTTGTTTTAAGATAAGATGTGCTTTTGCATGAATGAATACAAAAGTATTTAACAATAGGTAACACAATTATTGTATTAAAACTGCACTACTGATGAATGTATCATCCCTCCCCCATTTCAAATAAACTCTTCCACCCCTGTTGCGCATCTGCAACGTGCACGGTGCACTTGCAGTATGCTTGCAGTCACATGTTTACCACGCTAGTCGAGTGTTAGAACTTTTCTTTATCTTTATAACAAAGTTTTATATTAATATGTGATACGCAACAATCAGTGTATTTAACTAAACGGTGAGTAGCTAGGTACCCCATCAATTAAGTCTATCCAGGTTATATTTGCATATACGATGCACATTGCACGTATAATTATGTATATGTATATACACAATTGGCAAAACAGCATAGTAGCCATCTTAAAATAAGAACACTATTGTCAGAAAATTTAACTATACCTATTCTAAAATTTGTTCTTGAAGAGCCTGGTTTCTTAGTATACACCACCTTCTTACTTTATTTTCAAATATATAGGTTAGCGAATGCTGATGGTTCTAAAATCTGGATTCTTGTGTAAAAGAAATTATTCTAATTACTGTTACATGACGTCGTTGCAGTGAAGCATAACTGGAAGGGAAGGAACACTTAGTTTTCACAAAACGGGAACCAGAGATAATACGGAAACTATAGTAAGAATATACAGTGAGTATTAAATACTTTCATTCGTTTGTAATACAAAAATCTAGGAAACCAATCAAAGCAAACATTAACTTATATATATATCCTAAATTTACAGCCTGTAGTCCTGGTGTTACTTATGATACCTATTGTTTGAGTCTTCCATTTAAAGTTACAATTAAACAATACATACATACAGCAGAAAGTGCAGTGAAGGACTGGTTGAAATATACGCCCCAATGGACTGTTGGGTAGAAGACCTGGATGTGCAGAAAAAGGAAAATGTATATATCTATAAATGAAATGACCTCGTTACTTTCTTAGTTTTGGTAAAGAATTCATTATCTTTTATATTATATTGTTATTACTGCATTGTATTATATTTGTAGCTAATTACATTTTAGTTTTTCTGAAGAAGCATTATGTTTCATTGAAGAGCTTATCCGAGTTCAATACTATGATGTGATCATTGAATGATTTAATTAAAATAAAATTTAATTAGTATTGGACATTATGACTTTTAATCTATAACCAATTTTTCATTATCACCACATAAAACGGCACTGTAAATATAAAGTAACATATATGTTACATCTGGAACTTGGTAAGTGTTGTTACAGTTTCTATAACGCAGCGTCTTAGAGCGCATGAATGCAACGAACCTGATATTTCACATAATTTATAAAGCTGTTGATTTTCATACATTCGGCACTCACTAAATTACGCAGATGTGACGTTACTACTACGTGGTTATAAAGGTTGATATAGAAATTTATTAACCTTCGTTAGTGTGTGTAGTTGCCATACCTCAGTATGTAGGCAAACATACTGGGTATGGCATACTCCACCACACTAGCGAGGGTTAACGTTGAGGTTACGTTACTTATAAACGATTTTTTACGTTTACAGAGATGGTTATTAAACGTTAAAATACACCTTGTGCTAAACGTTTCTATTTAACGATATTTTCTATTAAAAATTAAACGTTAAAATAACATAGCATATGACGTGAAATAAACGCTTAATAAGTAACTTTTTGTCAACGTATTTTTGTCGGGACATAGATATGTCGCTTCGACGTTGTTTATAAACGTTACGAAACGTTCGGTTACCGTTAAGAACAACGTTTTCGTAACGTTTATGTTCTTATTGGGATGTTACATTTCGCGTTGTGAGTCAATGCTTACATTGACGATGCGTTGATTACAACAAGAAATATGCATCTACTATTGGTAATAGACACTTTTTTTGCGAAGGACTAAATGGAAGCGTATTTTTTTAATTTTTTTAATCACATACTTCGTAAGTTCGCTCCAATTTGATGTTTTACATGTAAACTATGTATATTTGGACATACCTACCGAACAAATGGAGGTTCCGTAATAGACACACGAAGACTGTTTTGAAAGTCATAAATATAAATGGCCGTTTTAGTATGTTTATAGTGTATTTATGTGTTTACATCCTCGCAAGATATTTTCTCATGTCGTACTTACATACGTTACATGTAAATAGACGGCGGCGGTTTCTCGATTTAGAAGAGCAAAAAGTAACGGCATCCGCGAACGATTATTTTCACAGCAAGACTGTTATGATTTATGCGCAATATTCAATGACGTATGATGTCGAAGAATACATACATATGTTATGATCCATAAACTAATAACTCGAACTACCGGATACGAATTGCCAGACATCTTTTAACGATTTATATCGAGCGATTCTCTGAAATAATTCGATAAATATTTAAATTGCTCCGGATTATCGCATCATACCCACTTTTAAATGACAAGGAAAAAGTAGGTTTACGATTCGGATAAGGGACTCTGAAACGCTGTAAAAAGCTATTAATCATAAGGAAGGAAAAATATAGATTAGGAAGAGCTATAAACTGGATGTGGAGAAGATTGTGGAACCGTATAATTTAAAGGAAAATTACCGGTACTAATAATAAAACTGAAAAACTGTATTAAGCAAAACGCGTATCTAGAGGAATTGGAATACATTGCCCCCTTCCTATTTGAACTTTTTGATGTGATTTTCACTCCCGAATAGTGTTTGAAACTACGGGGTTGCAGGTACATAAAATTTGTCCTCCCGTAAATCGAATGTGGCCCGTTTTCTTGTTAAATTCAATTCAAGGTATTTTAAAAGTTATCCCAAGTGGCTAGTTTTGAAATGAAAAGCCGGTATATGGGCACATTCATTTTCTAAAATATATTTAACGAGTCCAATTATTTTTTTTCTAAATAGATACTGTACATACATATTAAAATCCAGCATCCAGTACTGATAAAATAAGTTATTTGAGTTATTTGCTTAAACAATTTTTATTTAATTTTATAAATTTCTTTTGCGTTAACTTCACCCGTTTTTCTTTGTCTCAATATACATATAGAAAAAATTCTCACCTTATACCATATTAAGCCGATATTGCTTTATCATATATCGTCTTCAGATACACAGAGAAACAAAAAATTGTTAAATCAAGTAGATGTTAATTGATCCAAGTAGGTTGTTTATATGTGGCCAAATATTTATTTCTCTCAATTGACTTATACTTTGTCAATACCAGATGTTCGATTCAAATGTGTATAGTGTTTGTTTTAAATAGAGTTTAATGCTGCAGGATATTGGATGAAATGTGTCAATATATGTATATGAATCAATTAATCTAAGTATTTATTTCAGGTTAAGCATTTCTTCACATTAAATAATTAACTACCTGCTTCCTTATATTATGGCTATATTAATTTAACGGTAGCAAATTACTTTGTGGACTCAAACCATGCTTGACATACTTTGTTAAAGCAATCATCTATTATTTATCTATATGTGACGTTACTACTTTGTTGATTTAAATAAATCAATTTCTTGTATAAACATAAATATGTAATTACTTTGCTAACTAGATTTCGGTAGCTATCACCATTAGAAGCTTCCTGACAGTTACTCCCCGCATTAGGATGGCTCGCGGGCGCACCGCGGTCAGATCTTACAAGATATTTACCCTACGGATCCTATAATATTTACCTGGTCAATAGATAGCCGTGTCTTCCACGCATTGAAGTTCTGTTAAATATATCACGCTGTTAATGTTGTGAAATAGGAAAACTGCCATCTTTTACGCAATTTCTGGCCACTCATACAGTATATTGAATATGTATTTGCTATTACTTCGCTGGAAAACTTTGCGATAATAATGTTTAAGTATTTAGATCAGGGCATGTGGTTGGAGTGGAGCGGATTAGATTTGAGAAAGAGTAACTTTAATATACCTGCATCAAATTATTTGCATTTTTGATTAACCTAATCCATAGTTCTTAATAACCTTCACTTTGTTAATTGAACAATACTTATTGTTTAAGTGAACTTGTTGATTTGCTAAATTAATAAAGTAGATGTACAAAATAAAATGATTGCCTCCACCGCGTTTTTCTTGTTAGATTAATTATAATTTGGTTAGCTTAACAATATTTTGTTAACAAACCCTCTTTTGTTAATTTGACATCTATTATTTCCTCATAGTACCTTTAAAGAGATTTAAAGTGAATGAATTTATTGTCGGAGCTTTATATATAGACAATAGTATTGGTGGATTAACCGAATTATTGAGTATATAGTCTCAAATTGTAGGCATTAATGGAAGCATAAAAAAGAGTTAAATTTTCTATTTGTGCATATGGTATAACAACAGAAAAGATAAGGGAATTAAAATATAATTTCAAATACGTTGTGGTTGAAATAAATAGTGTTCTGTATAAGCAAATTATATTTGATAGATGTAATCACACTGAATAATAATTCGTCAATAATGACGCATCTAATACAGGTGTCCTTTGCAAATTTGACTTTCTTGACTCAAACAATAACGATTAGCAAAGCAGAAGACAAAGCCGGGTTTGTTACTCGAAATAATTTTCCTACGATAAATGAAATGATAGATGTTTGGCCTCTTTCCATCGTCTGTTGGATTGTTTAAATCCGACGTTTCGGCCGTGTTCCTACTGCCGTCATCAAGATAACCCTGATAAAGGCTATCGCAAATTGCAAATATCTAAATCCATTGCAAACAATCGAATGTTCTATCAAAATACCGTTATAATATCGATATCACGTATTAACATAATATAAAACTATCGATACCAGTATAAATTCCTGATTTAATCACTACACAGTCTGGAAGTAATAAGGAATCCCTTAATAGCGATATGAAAACTTAATTTCGTATTTCGTCACGCTTTCTCTGGGAAAATTAAACTTTTCTTATCAAAATTTCTACAGATAAAAAGAGCCTGCATACGGAGTTCCTTACACCTTGCTTCTTCTTCCCCTCCTGGCACATTTCTCCGGGTTTTTATCAGGCACGGTGATCGCGCACCGCTGTTGCTCGTTGCACAAATTATTTTTTGATGTGTTTCCTTCCCGCGAATGGCGGCACAGGTACGTACCGCAAGTGAGCAAATATCAGGCCGACAATTTCGGTTGGGGCGGTAAAATTTTATAAGCGGCACTTCCTAGGTGGCGCGATAATGTCATCGGGTCGAAATTACCATACCCGGTCTGAGATGTGCGCCTTTTATACTTTTATTGTTACGAGCGCAGTTACGGTAAGTTACCCGAGATGCGCCAGAGAATAGGAATTTATTTGGGGGATGGAAGCTTCAGAATTGTTAACTTTTTAGAGGCGTGGAAGCGAAATAAGAGGAACTGTTAATTAAACTGATGCATCTCATGGCATCTACACAAGCTAATTATATGCATATGCATGGAGCGATACTATTTCAGTATTTCAAAACAAACATATTATGACATTAAATATAATTGATTTGAAAAGATCACCTTTTGCCGTGAAAGTGTAGAGAATCCTTATGATTTGATTCATGGGTATTGTTTTTTTTTTATGATATCATGATATACATTGAAAGAAAGTGGTAAAATCACAACCCGTACATAACGTAAAAATACAGATAGCATCCTTTTTTTTTTAATCGTCGGTTACATTGCATGCACGCACTAATAACTTTGACAGTTTGTATATTACCAAAATGTGTATAAAAAAATATTAAAAAGAAAATATTTATTATAAGTTAATATTAATGTATGTTATGCTGAAAATGATGTCATCATTTTGAAGATACAGTCGAATTCTACACTTCATGTTCTCAAAACTATTTACGAGGAGGTTTGGTGGGCTTGGGGTTATGTCGGCACAGAAATCTCTAATAGCATTGCGAAGCTCTTTGTTTCTGTGATGTCTTAAAAATGTTATTCTTTAAATATGGGAAAATAAAATAATCTAAAATTATCCAAAGTCCAGAGATCTTGCAGGAAAATTAATAATTCTTGTTTGTCGATATTTGTGTGCTGGTGCATTATCTCGTTGAAAAAATGCTTTTATGTGATTTTATGAACTATTTGAATTTTATACGAAAATAACTACAAGTCCTTTTTTAAAACGGTATTGCATGTTCTCCTTGAGAAAGCATTAAAATTGATTATTTAGGTGAGTTATCCATTCGACTAAGCAATTTGCGGTTTGTTTTTTAGATGCACTAACGCCAGGTTTACGAGTTATTGCCCGGTTGCACGAAATTTGTCAATACAAGCATGAACATGACTTAGAAGCTATGCGTAAGTAACTGCCAAATTAGGAAACTGTTGCCGCTAATCCTGCATGCACGGTTGAATGGAATGAATACATTCTCCATTATCCAAATCCAATTTTCGACCAATTCTAAATTAACTTTCGATAGTAAATGTTTTGTGTTGTAATTCTAACATGTTGTACAATCAAATGCAACCGTTTCTAATTTAATTAATTTGTCATTAACAGCTGTCACAATTTAAAGTGCAATTTAAAAGTAGCCCAGTATCGCCAATCTTACTAAAGAATTTGCGTAAAGAACAGCCTTCTCTAGTCAGGAAAGTACTATTTGAAAGCATTGTATATATATATATATATATTTGTCAGAAATCATGCAAACTTACGTCGAATTAAAATTACTAGATACTTAAATGTTGAACTGACATGTGATGTTATTTATTATTGACGGCAACGTCACTTTCAACCCAAGACCTCTCTTCAACCCTTCAACCTTTCATCCAATAATGACGTATCTTCCAACCTTATGCAGATTAACAATAGCTATAATACTATTGTGACTGCGAATAAAATTGAATACACTATCTTGTGCGAGAAAAAGTTTAGTTTTGAAACAAAATATTTTTTCAATTGTGATTCTCATTGGTCTATCTTTGCAATTGTCTTTTTTTTACTTCATCAAAAATCCACCACATGATTAATGAAATTGAGTCTTTCGTCAGAAGTGAAAAAAGAATATCGATGATTCATTTTTAGCATCACTTTACGTGCGAATTCACTTCGACATCAAAACATATCGCAATTGTTCCCATAAAGTAGAGCACCGATCAACAACAAAAACGATTTCATTTGCCGTCTTAAAAAGGGTCGCTTCGCTTATACACAAATACGTGAATACACTACACTCGCGTTTCATAGTAAGCATTCGCGAAATCACCGGGAATAACGACCTAGAAAACGGCGTGATGAAGCGACGACCGACAAGGTTGTCTTATTTCTGCTCACTTTATTCTATTTATGTCCGTCTTCGTTTATAAATAAACACTAGTATACGGAACACGTAGCGATCCTCGTTCGTTATCGAGAGTAGGATAATTCGCTCTGTTAGTATTAACATAGCGAGGGACGCCCAAATTAAACAGTTATACATACATAACATATTTAAAACATTATTCGTAGAGAGTCGCATTATGATCTCTGCGTGTTTATTTTTTGCTGTCTGCTTGGGGACGATCTAATGTTCGAAAGACTTGCCAACTTCGAATCGTTGCTCCACTCGCTCTCACATTAAACTAGAATTTCCCAGACTTATTCAGTATTTAAGGTCGCGTTCGCAACGGACCATGCGCTTCCCTTGGCCAGGATCGAGCTTTTATAGTTTTCTTTTTATTATTATGACTGTTGTCTTAAATTATCGTTATCGTAAGCCTCTAGTGACTAAGCGGAGAATGCCGAAATGATTTTAGTGCTAAATCGATGGGATACAATTGAGCAGATAACTGATACTGCGGATGTTGTCGAAATATGTTTTGTCACGTGTTTTTCGTAAACATGAAGATGAACGGATGGAGAGTGAATTTAATACACTTTCTCTCGAAGGAGTGCCATATACTCGACGAAAAAGTTCTTGTGGTAAGACGTCCAAATTATTTGTCCGGCTTATTCTGTAATCGTTTTACTAATTGACAGTTGTTTTAAATCGTTTTCTTTCTTTTTTTAATTGTTAATAAACAATTATTTGCTCCAAAAGCGATTATGTGAGCCACAATCGAAAAATCAATTTACGAGAACATAAACTGAAATCATATTCCACAAATTTCTCATTTTTTGTCGTTGTCGAATTACTAATCACCCTATAAACAAAATGCTAAATTGCCGGTATCTTCTTGTCGCTTTAAGGTGTAGCATATTCACAATAAAAAAAAAATATGATTCATACATAACTCTGATGTTAATATGATAAAATGTAGGAGTTTTAAGTAAGCGCATATATCATTATTTAAAAAATATATATTTAATCCTATTCCTTTAATATAAGAATAATGATTGTTTAAATGACCTCCTTTTATTGATACATTAAAAGAATAACAATACATTCTCTTAAACCCCATGCCTCTAATTATCGCATTGTTCCTAATATGTCAGCAGTCCCTATTCTAATTAACTATTTCCTAATTACTATTGCGGAACTAGTGATGGTGGTGTTAGTTAATATTAGGCGCCCGCGAAGCGACTTTATAGGTCTCTCAGCATTCACCTACACTGAAAGAATGAAAACGTTTATTTCAACGTAGGTATTATATTAAAATGCATTCAGTTAACTAAGAATCGATTAACTGAAGCTAACCTTTCTCTCAGTATATAAGCAAGGTAAACCACGACACCTTACTCTGAGAGCAAATGATAGTCCGCATTCACATAATCAAAAAAAAAAAATGCTTATTCTTAATCTAAGTGCTGGGCAGTTTGCGAGAAGGTGGATGAATGTTTCATTTTGTTCCGAACTCATTCAAATGTCCTTTCATTTTATAACGCTTCACAGGATCCCTATTAGTGTATATAAGGATATTGTTTCCATTCCAAAAATACTGCAGCAGATGTCATAGAGCGAGTATTTTAAAGACATGTAACAATAAGTTTGTTATGTCTCAGCAATGGTTTGATTGTCAATGTCATGATTTTTACTCTAGAAGTTAATCATTATTAGTTGATTAGACACCAATATTACAGTTGCTTTTTAAGTGTTGGATTCCTAGCAGAATCTCCATTTGGCATTCTATCCAGACGTATGCCTACCTTTTTTATAGTTGTGGGAAAAATCTGACGTGGAGTCTTCGAAAATACTACAGCGTCTTGGTTTTTTGTATTTAGTTCTTATAGCTTTTGCCCATGAAATTATACTAGCCATTCCAGGATCCTAGTACCCAGCACTAATCTGTACAGGTCTTTGGTAGGCTAATCTAAGTAATCCTCTGGGTTCATTTTTGGCTTGCCAAAATTGCCTGTCTTTTGGCATTCACACAGAAGGTGGTATACGTTCTCTGTCATCTCATTATACAGTCTGCAGTTGGTATCTAAACGTAAGAATTTTAAAATTTACGATAATTTTTATTTTGTTTCCTCCGTTGACACATAGGCCATGAAGATAGTTTAAAAAAGCCGAAACATGTCGTTTAATAGGTATTTGTAATAAATATTGTAATGATCCTTTCTTATTATTTCACAATTTCTAATAAATCCTATTATTTTAGGACCCACGTTTATGAATTCGTCTTACATCCGATACTTAAATATGTATTTTCGTATTGTATTGTCGTTGCTGTATTTCCAGGGGTTTCAAATGTTTTACTATTTTTTAAAAGACGGCTATCCACCCAAAACGGTTTTTTTTTTTCTGAATGTATTACCAAAATATCTTCAAATGAACGGCCTCAACAACACTACATAGTTCAATGCACAACAACAATCCTGTCTTTTAAATTAAAGATCTTTCAATATGCACTTTTAAGCAAGCTTCACCGAAATACCCATAAACAATCAATTAAAATAGAAAGGTGTAAAGCGGATATAGCATGCAGCAAGATATCGTTGAAACACGGAAAGAACAAAAAGAAAAAGCCCGAAAACGTTCGTGCAGGGGAAAAATCTATTTTTAATCAGCGAATTTTCAAACTAGTCACCTGACCGTAAATTCATATCACTGCAAGACGACGTAACGGCGCGAAACTTCCCTCATCGCCTTATTACCGCAAGAATCGATGTTCGTGAACGACGCGACGCGCAACTCTACTCTCTCCTACGGTGTCATCTTTCCTTACGGCCCGCAAGGCAATGCGACAACGACTGTCACGTCATTTCAATAACGCGAATTGTGTCCACGACGTTTGACAAGAAAGGAAACGTTCGATGCAGTCAATGACGGACGTTTTAATGCGAATAAGACCGAGTATCTCGATGATTCTAACTGGCTGCTACTTACTTATATTGCACATTTCGGCATGTTGAAGTAACTTGCTGAATATATCTGCTATCTATAATAAAGAAATGGAGGGGAAATAAGTTTTTAGTACTCTACTTTTACGTTATTAAATCAAGATCTCCACGTATAGAATCGCTATTCTCTATGAAATTGAATATCAATCCTAAACAGTTACGAATATAAGTATGAAATTTCGGTTTACATGCCAAAAAACACTTCTAACCGTTAAAGTTAGTGAATTATGAATTTAATCAACGAAAGAAAAACCAAAACAAATAAAGAAGATTCTACAAAGAAAAAAAGAAACGCTTAATTTGGTTCAGAGGCGAAAAGGTTGTTTAGTTATCAGTATGGCCTTTAAGCCTAGGGTGTCCATGGCAGGTACTATTTATGATTTCTTATATCATGTATCTGAAAATATTAATAATAAACAAATGACTGTCACCATATTCTACTACCCATCCAAAACCTTTGATTGTGTTTCGCCCTCCATTCTTTTTTGTGAAAAAGTGAAGAACTGAAAGTTGATAATTGTTTGATTTGGCTCATAAGTGTGCTGCAGGGCTCGGTACTAGGGCCAGCGATATTTTTAATATTCATTAATGACCTGGCACATGTTGTCACACATATTCATTAATAACAGTTTTCTTTTGCTCACTTCCGAAGTTACATTTTTGACAGATCATGGGAATAGAAAAAAAATGTACAAAAAATGATACATATGATAAACTACAGACTACTATACCACTTAGTGAAAGTTCTGTTATGAATATAAACAACAAAATGAAGTGTATCATCCTTGCATAGATCTCTGTCTTTGTATTTCTGCTATTCTCTGATACAGTAATTAGTAGCAAGGTGGTTTGTTTAAAGACTTGGAATGGATAAACATAAGCAGTCCTTCTCGTCAACTCTCCATGTCCGCTAAAAATAGCCAGCAATATTAATACGAAAGCTTCCGCCAATATTAAGAAGCGCGCTCGTCTAACGACATAACAGTAATAATTATTTCCATCCACGCACCTGAGAAATCCCCTTATATTTAAAAAATGCTAGCGGCATTGCGGCAAAACAATATACGAACCTTCAAATTTATAAAAATCACATTTATCGTTTCTAAAGCACTTTAGGATCAATTCATGTGGAAATTTTATATTTTATCGAGAAGTGAAGATAAAATATGCTAATGAATACATTTCGTTCACTAGTGACTGGTATTTTTACCATTTTCCCTGTCCTTAGCTAAGCTCACAACCTATTAAAATAATGAAATTAATATGGATTAATCAAAAATTGTAACACGTACCTTTTGTAATTCTAATAATGCCTGAAAAAACATAAATTTTCTTGCACCATATCCATTTCCATCACGATTAACAATACTGAAAAGTGTTGCCCTCTGCAAAGATTGTACAATCGCTATTTTCAGAAGGATCGTGAAAAATACCAGAATGAATGTTTTACCTTACTTTTTTCGTGTCCCCAATCGAACAGCAGCGCATTGGAACAATAACAAGACAGATGTAGTTCCTGCGGAGTTTAACAAACCGTTTGCTCCAGTACAATGGTTCAGGGAACTTTGCCAAAAATCATTCAACTTGACAAATACCACTCTATAACTTTTTTTCGCCTGCGACACGTTTGCTACGCGTACATACGGGCATTTCTCCCTCTGTAACTAGTGACAAATTGTTCATATAATAATGCAATATATCGATCCTTACAAGAATTTATCGTGCGAATCTGAATGATATATTCAGATTCGCACGATAAACGAAAGGAAAATTCTATTTAACAATATGTAGAAAAAAAAAGCAAAGTCCAACGAAACCGTATTAAATCTATATAGATCGCTTAGTAGTATCTGTAAATATTTACGTAAATAGTGTTTGCTAAACAGTACGGATTATTGCGAAAAGATTAGTAAATACACTTTTACAGGCTTATCCTTCTCAATTTACTGGTCGATACTTCTACAGCTCCAGATGCGATCACTAGAGAACGCCGCGCCGGTGTTTGTTTGCCTAGTGGCCGATTGTGGAAATGGAAAGTGAACTCAGCACTACGCAACACACGGTCATAATTGATCTGTAAAAATAATTTTCGAAATAATGTCGATTACTAATTGTTTGACACTCGAAAACAGTAAAACTAAATCTGGAGATTGAAAAAAAAATACTTCTTCTGGAAGTCTTTCATTACTGTCATTCGGACGGTGTATTCAGACAGATTACTTAATTTTGATTTTTGATTAACAAGTGGAGGAAATTTATTTTTTATATATGAAATTGTTTATCATGTAGTATCATCGCGTAACGCAGTTATTAAAAAGTATAACTCATAACAGAGTTCTTACAAAACAGCATCACGATTAGTAATAACCATAAAACCAGACGTCTTCGCTTCGATTATTTTTTCGAAATTTTACGATAAGATGTTTCGGCCATTAAGATATTTCGAAGAAAATCGAAAACAGAACGCATGTATGTACAGTAGGTACATACATAATCGATTTCTATTTTTAAAACATTATTGTTTCCTCCAATGTGTTTTTATATCATAAAGTAAACACCAGTAAAAAAATATATGATGGCGTTTATTCCGTTTCTTCTCCAGATGCCCGACGTGGAACCGGCAATTTGCGGGTACCTAAATATTTTGGAATTCATAATCGTAAACGAAATGCGTCACTTAAGGGTTATTGCTACCTTGTACGCACAGAATTTGGTTTGGAAGCTGATTTATTCATAACTTGCTGATCTTTTCTAATAATTTACTGAACGAAATCTAATGTTTTGCTCTAACTCAATATTTCCATCCAAATAATGTTGGAACAACATTGAAAGGCATTCGGATATTAAAAAAAATATCAGTGCTAATTAACACAGGACGATCAGCTCCTTTGTACGGATTAAAGACAATTGATTTCGATTTTGACTTATTTAAGATAAGAGCGTTAAATTCTGTCCACGTGAAAATTATCGATGTTTACCTTACTACCAGCTGACGAAAGTTTATAATCTAATCTTTGCCGTGAATGGTAATGGATGTATCATCAGCAAACTGACACACATCTGTAAAATTCTTTATTTGTATATTGTAAATTGTTTAGGCATATTATAAAAAGTAATGGATCCAAAATCAATCCTTGAGGGACTCCTAACTTTGTATTAAACAAATAGTAGTAATTGAAAAAGATAGTAAAATAAAACACTATCGAAACAACTTGAAACATCACGTGTATAATTTAAATCTGTCTGATCTTTTTCAAGCTGCATATTCCATATTATTCTTCCAGAAATTATCCTACATTAGTATTAATTACTTAAGCACCTAGGTACGTTTATCCCATAGTTCGTTCATTCTGAATTGGTTCGGGGGCAAATTAAATTGTGCAATAAAAGCGAAGGCAACGCCTTCATAGGTAGTGGTAATCCCCTTTTCGTAGGACTATTTCTAGATTATTCCTTCTTTTACGAGGAGTTTCATGGGTCACTTTTCAAATCAATACGGTTCCTCTCAGTGGAAAAAACGGCCGACATACTGAAAATCAAATGGACTTTAGACTTTGACAATTCTTCGGCAAAAAATAGATGTCATTCGTGCATTCCATTTAGTTTTAATTGCGTTATTAGAATGACATGGTGTATTATCCTGCATATCGTGCATATGAGAATGCAGCATAATTTATCGATGTTGATAACGGTGGTGGTGAATGTAATG
Source organism: Protaetia brevitarsis (assembly GCA_004143645.1). NCBI lineage: Eukaryota > Metazoa > Arthropoda > Insecta > Coleoptera > Scarabaeidae > Protaetia > Protaetia brevitarsis. Next base: position 6,934,450 of record RXPK01000257.1, read on the forward strand.
ACGTCGTCCTTTTCTGGTTGTCTCGCTCGCTACACGTAGCTCTTCCTCTTTTACGACGTAGGAAAGCAGTGACGTCAGCAACAGTAGCGAAGGGAACGGAAGTAGGTCGACCCATGGCATCAGGACAGGAATCCCTGGTCCTTCCTCCTCGAGCCGGATGGCCGTAAGAGCGCGTGCCGCCATTTGCTAAAACTTCAAGCGACGTGCATGTGCGCGACTACCGACGGATCCTCTATATATAGCCGTCGCGTCGGTTTACCCTTGGTTCATCTCGTTGCATCTCAAGAATGCTTATTATTTATTATTAGAACGATAAGTACAATGCCGTCGCTTCATCTGTGTAGAAACTATCCTGCGAAGTAGAGTCACTTAATATCGTCCTATGAAAATGTTTAGAACATAAAGAAATCCTGATAAATAAACAAGAAGGGGAGATCCCTTTGAATTAGGCATGAGATATTGTCTTCCTTGCTGGGGTTTCACTACTACAGCGCACTTATTAGATTTTTTTCAAGTTTCGGAAGCGGGCAGTGCGCGTGGTCGGTGATGGAGTGGACGGCAGAGTCCACTGTCAGCCCTTCTTTGTTTCTCACAAAAATAATAATATTTGAGTCATTCCCTCGTTGTGAACGTATATTTATGAAATACATTTGTTAAAGTGTATTGAACTGAAATAATTATTTTATATTATTAGTATTTAATTACTACATTTTAAATGTCAGACAACAACATGTTTAATGATAATATACAATATATAATAAAAGGAAACGCCTTTAATATTATCAAATCGTATTTAACAAACCGAAGAACAGTTTTAAAATGGCAAAGCATACAGTTACAAATCAATTGTGGGATTCTGCAGGATTCTGTCTATATGAGAACCATTGCTATTTAATAATGATCTGCATAAACTTGAGAACACTAAATTAGCCACAAATTAGACTAAAGTTAAAAAAATGAGAATAATCTATGTTTACAATCATGTAGCAGGATAATATTAGTGGTAAAATGTCATGTCAACTATAATATCATACGCCTGACAACTTTCAAGGTGCTTTCCTTATGTTAATCTAATTATGGAACGGAATATAGGTGCGTTCCCTCTATCTTTAGCAGTTCAGTTTTAGAAACAAACTGACTAACATTAAGTTCAGGGCCACCGACGACACCATTGCACATATGTATGCACGACTCCATATAACGCCACGTGACCTTATTAGAATAAATACCACGCGAAATCGTACAAATGCAACCCAGAAATTTGCAGCTTACGTATCTTAGGTGGATACATGCAGTAAACGATTCCCATCGCGTAACAACGAACTCGTATTGACATGTACCATCCATAAACGATGCATCGGTACTTACCTGATGCGAATAAGTGCATTATTTGGAATAGGACTTCTTGAATGGAGCGCCCGCAATTTATAGTAATCTCGGTGTGATGTGAAAGACTCGCATCAAAGCAAAGCGTGCATTGGATTAGTAATTCCGACCTGTGTAGGAACTCAATTGTCGGCGACTAATAAGGGTGGAAATCTGATGAAGTCCTGAGCGCGCGAATTGCACGAACTAAGCGGATTTGAAATGAAACAGTGATAGAAGATATTCTTATCGTAACGCAACATATGTAAAAAGGAGGACGAGCTTCGATTTTCGTGGTTTAGTTGGTGTTTCGATACAATAATTCCTTATGTATCAATGGTCAGGACAGCGACAGATGACACCGTATCACAAAGAATTAACGCCTCTACACTTGCCAGCAGATAATCGTCCAGGGAAAGGTCAGGTTAAGTTTTCCTTCAACCAAATAGAACTAAGCAAGCATGGTTTCTATTGTGAATATGCTGATGCAAAACAAAAATACAATAACTGAAATAAAGTAGGTGATCGATCGTTTTTTTTTTTTGGTATGTCAGAGTCGTTTTGTTCTTATTTTATAAATATAAAAAAAATTGCTTTTCGGTAACCATTTATTGTAAACACTAATAAAAGTAATTAACTTTTCTTGGTAAAAATCACTTTTTTGATAATTTTCCGCATTGAATATGGGTAAAGGTACATAAATTTAAGGAAAATTTCTAGAGTTTTACGAAAGCCGATATACTTATTTTAACCATTTATTCAGAGCAATGGAAACAAAAAAAACGAAAAGAAAAAGGATAACGTTAACCGCAAAAAAAATAGAAACACTCCAAAACAATGATCGTAAAAAAAGGACTAGAGGTACATAATCTTTAGCAGTTAAACAAAAGAGCTCTACAACGTTCAGGGAGTCGTTAAAGTGGTCTGCCGACGGCATGAATAGAATCAAGATATAAGTAGAATGAGCGGTAAAAAAAAGAACGCCAGGAATCAGATCCCTAAACAAGACCACAAAAACAAGAGAAAATTAGGATATGAGTTATAGCCGTTTAAGTTAAGATACTGACATGCTTTATTGTTATTATTATTATTATTATTATTACTATTATTATATTAATATTGTTTTAATTAATTTATTTTAATGAGTTTTCTGAAGCTGAAATCTAAGGAAAACCGATGAAATCGTAAAAAATAATAACGGAAAACCATCCTAGGAGAGTTATTTAATCGTATATACAAATCGTTTTTTTATTGTTAGATATCTGTCTATTATGCTTGAAACGTCCTCACATTTTTTTTTCTCAAACCACGAAGCCCATCCATTACACTTAACATAAACAGAAACGGCGTATATATTAGTTGTGAAAATTTAAATGAACGGTATGGTAGCGGTAATTTTAGAATATTTAAGATAAATGCTGGGCAAATAAACTCTTCGCCTAAAACGAATACGCAGGATTAATTATTTATTATTTTAAGGAAATATACAGGCATAGGTACATATTTACACACTTTGAGAATCGATTTCATCTCCAAAAATAATTTGAAAACGTCGTCAAAGCATTTTATTATAAACCCATGCTTTCTTTTCTTCCTGTAAAAACTTTATGCTTCTTCATTGAAGTTACACTGACTCTTAAGTCAAATAATATAGATGACTTCTTCTTAACATATGTATGTACATACAACTGCGACCAAATGTTATAGGCATCCTTGGTAAAATTAATGCATGTCATAGTGATCAAATTATCCCCGTGGCAGATACATTTGAAATGTATATAATCGTTTTTTAAATACAGTTCTAAGATATTCTTTATGACCAGTTTTTATGGAGGTACAGAATATTTATGCATCTTTAAGCCTTTCGGATATCATTTTTTCACAGCCTTAAAAAAAGGTATTACATACTGGAAGCGCACAAAAGTACTATAAACTATTAAGATTCTTTAATAAATAACACTCAGAATGTATTTAGGCTACGAATTTTATTTTTTACTTATTCTACTGTGATTATTCACACAAAATCTAAGGTGCCTATAACATTTGGCCGCAGCTATATATGAGAAAGATAAAGCATCCACCAATGTAATTGGTGTAACCTCAACGAGCAAACCTTTTGCTCGCTCTTGTCCGCCTTTCTCCAATTTCATCGACTTCCATCTATTTATATTAATTTACTTTTGCTCCTAGATTTTAACAATGACATTATTACTAATAACAATAAAGTTCGAGTTTCTTAATTTCTATTTTTCTTGTTCCTGTACCTCTAGTGGAGTTTTTCTTCCTGGAAAAAATAAAGTGTTACCAGCTTCTTTCTCTCAAACGAAAAACCTTTTTTAAAAAGAACCTTTTCTATTATGCCCTATATTCTTTGGACTCCTTTGTCTATGCATTACAAAGGGAACTAATATTTTTAATGAGGGTCTGCTGACAATTGTTTGCGGGACATTTAATAAAATACTTCACCACTTTCATCGATCGACTCCCTTGTATTATAAATATTAGACTCCAATTGATTATAAATAACGCGTTGCGATTAAATTCTTTTACGGCTATGAATATGTATAGGTAGTTGTGAATCTGTTTTCATTCCTTGATAATCTATACGCTAAAAATTACTTCAGTTACTGTTGATGATGATAGTTTTGCTATTGAAACGTTGTACGTCCAGTGTGGTGGAATTTTTAGTGAGGTGTTTTGAAGTGTTTAATAGATAAAACCAGTTTAAATTTTCTCATTGATAATTATTTTAAGCTTGATAAATTATTTACCGGCTTGGCAATACACTAATTAGGAACTGCATTGATAACAGCAACTATTAATAAACAGTTCAATTTGCGCGTACCTAAATATTGCACAGAACTATAGCTGGCAACTAGCAATTAGTTCATTTCGTGTCATTATCAATTTTAACGAGACACATCCTATTTAATGCCACAATTAAAAGCATAAAAATTCTCATGAACAAATGAAAAATACACAAAGAGTTGTGCGACGAGCTATGGATTGCTTCCGATTCATCTGCAGTTCAACAGTGCCTCCAAATATTAGGTAAAGCTATCTACAACACACATACATAATCATATAACTTGAACTCATTATACATATAATAGTTACTGACACATAGAACGTCCAGCATTGACATAAAAATACATACATATATAGTGAACAATTTAAATTTATCGTTAACCACATCCGTAGCCGTCAAAACAATAAAATCGATAAAGGCTAAATTTGACTTTGAACAAGTATACACGGTTTTTAATGTATTAGTATTATTAAACAATGAAAATAACTTGTGGAATTTATTTTATCCACACGCAGAAATATGAATGAAAACCAAGAAATTGTTGCTGCAACTTACACAAGGTACATACCTAATACTCACATTATCGTATTTTTACATTCTACCGCACGCGCGGTAGGTATACATCGTTGTATGTATGTATAAAGCCCATGCTGTTGTTCGTAGCAGATGTGGCTTCTGCTGTATATGAATTCTAAAAGAATTTGAATCGCTTAAAAATGTATGTATAAATAATTTTTTAACGCTGCACTACTGAAAAGTAATTCCCAGTAAATTTATAGTAGATATATACAAGCATACACACTAAAAAAAATGGTAAAATTCCTGAGTTTTGTCCTCATCACAGGACCGTAATATTCACGTAATGCATTAGTATGGGAAAATTTCTAACGTTTCGAAATTCTCGTTGAATTTCTGTACATTTACCCCATTCAATGCGGAAAAATTGTCAAAAAAAGTAATTTTTACCAAGAAAAATAATCTAAATTTTTTAATGTGTACATACCAGTTCCATAAGACACGTCAACAGCAGAAATTACTCTGATGGCATCTTTTGTTTTTTTTGTAATTAATGTTTTTACCTTTTATTATTAAAATAATGAAAAATCGATAATTACGTATTCATTGTAACATCAAACACTTTTACTTAACTTAAAGTATTGTATGAAATAGATACATTGTAGATACATGACAGAGTTATAATGTTTTTAATTAATACCTAATAACTAGTTACACTAAGGTCTTTGTGGCATTAGACGTGAGTATTTCTAAAAACGTCTCAAAATGTGTTTGCACTTACATCTTTATATACTTTCGCACATATGGAGCATATGTGCTTTTTTACCCGTTATGCTTCACAACACACCTCACAACAATCCAGTGCAGTTTCCTAGATCTCCAGATACCACCTCTGTTTACGTTTGAAAGTGGTTTGTTAAGTGCCAATTTAGTTGATTTATAAAAATAAGCAAGATGAAAAATTGTTTCGAAATGACCTTGAACCCGATCCATAAACACAGGAAACGGTGCATATCAGGTTTAGTTCTTCATTTCGTTTTTTGTGTATCTGGTGAAAATGTTTTATGTCGTGTAAACGTATATGGCAAAAATCAAATTGACATATATATATATAATATAAAACGGGCTTCAGATAATAATACGTAAATGGAAGTTCGATGTGAACAACCCTACACCTAAAACGTTATTCTTACTTAACTTGAACAAATATAGTGCGGTTTTTATTTCACTAAATAAAATTATATTAATTAGTTTTTAGAAGTTTTCGGACTTAACAAAGCACATCAGCTTTACAAATGTTTGGAATACTTACTTTCTTTCTAAAATATGTATTTTTAAGTTTGTTACATTTTCGGTTAACCGGAAGACGCCACATAACTTACTAAACCGTAAACCCTTAAAATATTTCTTGACTTATTAGAATCCCGTGTATTTTATTCTTTAAATAGTATATCTGCTTCAAATTGTTACTATGAAAAGTAATGGATAATATGTGATTTTTTAGGTTCTTTTAACCGATCAAGAAATAATCAAAAACTAAGCTCACCAAGGTAAAGGTATTTACGCTATTGTAGAAATATGTTATGCAAATAAGGATTTTAAAATAACTGCTAGATGTCAATCTTTTCATAATAATCAATAAGTTGACGTATATACATATATCGTAGTAAAAAAAAAATATATTTCAAACGTTTTTTATTATCGATCTTAATAGAGTTGGCCTTAGATCATAATCAGCGATTCTCTTTCGCATATCATTTGCTTTTCTAGATGTTACACGAACCCCGCTTATACCTCGTAGTCACATATAAATGAATGATATTTCTGCAATTATTGGGTAAAATATATAAATAAAATTTTAAAGTCTGACTTTCTATCTTTTTCAGTAGGGCTTTCTGTAGATCTGAACTTTCAACTCGTTAATAAAATTATCTAATGTTTTTCAAATTAAACCTTGTTTATACTACTTACATACGTCATCTACTACATCTACTAAATCGGAATCTATTGCTTTCCAACAAAATTTAGTATTACGTTTGTGACTAGAAATGTAGATTTTAGCTTTCTTATTAGCGTAAGACAGTAAGATTATATATATGTAGGTAACACCTAAATAATCTGCTAGTAGGCATATTTACCCTGAAATAAGGTATTCGTTAGATAGAAGAAAACAAACAGTGTAGTATCCCTGGTATGTATTGGCCGTTATTCTGCTCAAATGCAGCAAACCTCGACGTCAGCTTTTCTTCAGCTATTAAAGTAAAAAATTTTAGCGCCAAATTCAAATATTTCTATTGGATTCTGCAGGGTGATTTGTCGGTTCACAATCTTATGTAGTTCGATTTTTGTTGATTGTCATCGGTGATCTCTGCGCAGATTAAGCTGTTACTTTGATTAGAAAAGAATAATTCCAACTCTTACTAAGTACTATACTAATTCTGTGAATTTTACTGTCAAAGATGGGTGTTGCTATTAAATCACACCCTTATATTAAAAACAGTATAAGAAATCCGATCACTCGCTGCTATATGAGATTTTATTAATTCGGGACAATTCTTTAGGGAACGCGTGACCTTCCATTATCAACCAACAAGATCAAATGAATGAATTAATTAAGAATAAGAAGAAATTGCCTATTACCCATCACCCATGACAATCAATAACGATCGTTGTTTTATCTGACCGAGTCATAATCCAACCAGAAATATCGAAAGCTAAGTGATAAAATAAATATGCAATAAAATTAAGACTTTAAGTATTTGTCCGTGTAGTGATTAATATATGTATGTATGTATGTTTACAGGTCGCTGCCCAAGCTCAGCAGCCAGGAAGAGGACGGGCACACCCCCCACTCCCAGTTCACTGGCGTGGCCCACTTCGAGCCCATCCCGCACGATCACGACTTCTGTGAGAGGGTCGTGATAAACGTGAGCGGTCTCCGGTTCGAGACCCAGCTACGGACTCTGAACCAGTTCCCGGACACGCTGCTGGGCGACCCGGCGCGCCGCATCCGCTACTTCGACCCGCTACGCAATGAGTACTTCTTCGACCGCAACCGGCCCTCCTTCGACGCCATCCTCTACTATTACCAGAGCGGGGGCCGTCTGCGGCGGCCCGTCAACGTGCCACTGGACGTCTTCTCCGAGGAGATCAAGTTCTACGAACTGGGCGAGATGGCGATCAACAAGTTCCGCGAGGACGAGGGCTTCATCAAGGAGGAGGAGAAGCCGTTGCCCTCGCACGAGTTCCAACGGAACGTGTGGTTGTTGTTCGAGTATCCGGAATCCTCGCAGGCGGCCCGCGTCGTCGCCATCATCTCCGTGTTCGTCATCCTCCTGTCCATCGTCATCTTCTGTTTGGAGACGCTGCCCGAGTTCAAGCACTACAAGGTGTTCAACACCACGACCCAACGGCACCAAGATCGAGGAAGACGAGGTGCCGGACATCACGGACCCGTTCTTCCTCATCGAGACTATTTGTATCATTTGGTTTACGTTCGAGTTGATCGTGCGCTTCCTGGCGTGCCCAAACAAGCTCAACTTCTTCCGGGACGTCATGAACATTATCGACATCATCGCCATCATTCCGTATTTTATCACGTTGGCCACCGTCGTGGCCGAGGAGGAGGACACGCAAAACATACCGAGGGCGCCCGTCTCGCCGCAGGACAAGAGCACCAACCAGGCCATGTCGCTGGCCATCCTCCGGGTCATCAGACTCGTGCGCGTCTTCCGAATCTTCAAGCTGAGCCGGCACAGTAAAGGGCTGCAGATCCTCGGACGCACGCTCAAAGCCAGCATGCGAGAGCTGGGCCTACTCATATTCTTCCTCTTTATAGGTAAGTTTCGATCAAACAGTCATAAACATACGTATACATACATAATATATGTGATTATTATCATCGTATCTAATAGTAAAACCATGGGAGTTTAGCCGTCTTCGAATCGAATTAATATTGCTCTCGCCAAGAACCACGACGTGAAGGATTTTGATTGCTTCAAATTTCTCAATCTCTTCCCGATCTTATAAATCTTATAAAAGCAATCGGCAATTTTTAGAAATAGGGGCAAGTCCTCCACTATTGACAGTAAAGTTTTATTACAATTGGAAAAAAAAAATTAGAATTTATTAGACATTTATCCTACAAACAACACAACACAACAACTTTTAAAATAATTATGGTCAAAAATGCGGTTTATAACAAAGTACACAGATAAAAATACGGAGTTGAATCTAACACCGTTTTAACTCTTTTCCGGTGTTCCCTCGCGACCATCCGTTCAAGAAGCCTCCATTTCGGAGTTAAATGTTTTGCTACTAAACGGATAGAATACAGAGATAATTTTGCTTTCCATAGGAGAAAACACATCTTTAACCGAGGCAACCTAATCCGTTAAGGACCAATTTGTCTCTCTTATGCAGTTTTACTATTTTGTAATAAATGTAAAAGTTTCCGAAATGGAGAAATTTTAACTCTTACTGCTGTTATTAAAATGAATAACGGATGTTGTTTCCCCAATATGTAGATATGTAATACTACTATCGTATCAGATAAAATTATCTCCGTTGCTAATGCAAGTAAGTCCACGTGGAAATAATTAATTAAAATGTTTAGGGAAGCAGTTACGATTTGGAGAACAAATGTTCCCAATCGGAGATATCCTTTCGCTTTTTGACGTTGAGGTATTAGAAATACAAACATCTGTTAAGTAAACAAATTATCACCTCCGTGAAGGAGAAAATATAATGCAATGTTAGGGATATCTGTTCACATTTAGGACTTAAATACGGTAGTGTAGATGCAGAGAGAAAACGGAGATTATTTCTTCCTTGAAAATCGTGTTAGAAAGCGGAGTAAATTCAATCTCTCCTTTTTGGTTGAGATTTTGTATAAAACCGAGGAAATACTTTCTGTTTTCAGCTATAGCAACTCCTTTTTGGAAGAAAATATTTCCAAAACCGAGACTCCCTATTTCACTCCGTCAAATTTTTATCTGTGTATACATATTAGATAGGATCTGCCACATGGTTAAATATTACAAGAAATAATGATGATAATAAATCCTCTTTATTGTTGTAATACCAATTACAAAACATACAATAATTAATGAGCAAGAAATAAAAAGTAATGAACACTACAAACAATCTTAGGGCAAATTTCAGTTTAGAACTGTTTTCTAACTAGTGATGGGCATAGAATGGGAATGACGAAAAAGGCGTTATTCGATGATTGACGATGATTCGATAATTCGATTATGACGTTTGAATTATGAACAATCATTCGATTATGCCCATCACTATTTCTAACCCTAAATCACATCAGATATAGTCTTCCGATAATTCAAGAATATCAACACAAGCTTCATAAACCCATTGTTTACAATGTCCACACTGGATTCAGTCTTCATTGTGGATAAAGGATATATTGTTTTATCCACAATAACTACCTTCGATTTGTTTTCATTCTTACTTGTACGCTTCTTAATGTCTACCTTAGTCATTACTGTCATTAGTACCTAAATGTTTGCCCAATTTGATAGCTTATAAGATAATAATAGTCTGCACAGATTGTAATTGTTAAATGTTGCTCTCTAGTGTTACTCTTATTATTAAATATTAGTGTTAACTAGCTGTAGGTACCAACAATTGGCCAATATTGACGGCTGACCGATACTGGAGGACTTTCCCCTACTGTGTGCTTCGAATGTCAAACTCTGAATGGGAAATTCAAATGCGATCAAGGCAATTATATTTTTCACTGAAATCAATTCAGTTTGTTGTCGAATAATATTTAATATTCTTTTCATCTTCTGCACCTTTCTTGGTATCCTTACTCCTCTACGAATATCTCTAATAAATCCTTGTTTTATGATCACATTTTCTTCATAGTCATAATATACTATAATACTGTCATGCCAGTGCCAGTAAAATGTCAAGTTAAGTGCAATCTGTTATTCTTCAATCAAGCCGCTTGTGTAATTTATTCAAGTGTCTCTCGACAAAAGTCGTGTGTCTACCCTTAGCATTACAAGCAAACGTACAAGGTACCGGTTTTAAATCAGATTAAGGTCAAGGGTCATTACCGACTACCTCAGTTTCTATCTAAAGAAATAGGTACTTTATTGTTCTGCAACACAATGTTGAAAAAAAAAATAGGTTAGTCAAGATCTAAAATGATTTTCAGCAAAAACAGATTACTGACAGCTAAACTCTTATGGCATTATATCTGTATCTATAGTTTTATACAACCAATTAATATTTTTAAGCCTTAATTCGAAGGATTAAAGATATAACACGAAAATACATCGTAAACATTACCAACAACACGAGAAAAACTAACATTTAAGGTATACATATATTCTGATTTTCTGTCCATACAAAAAGTTTGTTACGAAAAAAGAACGATCCACTCTCTAATTACAAGCAACTACTCGACAAGTAAACACTTCGAGTTTCTGGTAGTTCTACTTCTCCTTGCTCTCAAAAAAAAAAAAAAACCAACATAAAATGGGCTTGCTTTTCAGAAATCGAGAATAGCCACGAGTAAACCATAATAGTGAAAACAAACACAATGTTAGTAATGCTGTCATTATCGCAACACTGTATTTGCGATTTATAAATAATACAATATAACAAGTAGTTACTTCGAACGGTACTCTATCAGAATGCACGCGTTTGTTTGCAAAGGAATAGTCTTAGTCACGCGATGTTGTACATATTACAAAACACACGTGTGCAGTTAGAATTTATTTTATAGTAAATTTTATTATTATTATTATTAGTACAAATATTTTCTTAGAAGCTCGTGTAATTGGGAACTAACGTTGCACATCATTAATATTCCATTTACTTTTAACGAGATACACCTTCTTTCAATAATGAAGATTCTTAATATCATTTTTGTATTAGTATTGTATTGTAAACGGTCAAATCTTTAGGATCTTACAAATGTTTACGTGTAGTATGGTAACAAGATGCCTCTAAACTCTAAAAAGAAAAGAACGTTCTATGTACACTACCCGACAAAATTAATGTTGTCGTCTATAGCGCAGTGACTATCAAAACTTCATCATCATTTGACAGGCGCGCATTAGGCCGCCATTGGAGTAGAGGTCTATCGCTTTCAGATGGCACCAACCTGCGCGAGTGAATCGCGAAACATGTATATTCACATATATACATTTAAATATTTATGACAGTCTGAATTATATGATCACAAACACAACTAAAAGATGTACATTGCAAGGTTGTTTGTCTAACTGTAGAACAACACCCAAACCACACGATCAACACATTACAGACGCTAGACTATTTTTCGGACTGGCTGTACATGCAGGAAGTATATCTGTTTCTCTCGTTTGGGACATATTTTTCTTTTTAAGTTCGATATTGATTTTTGCGCTAGTGCCATCAAACGCCATAGACCTCTGCCTATGTGTAAAACACTTGGCAATTAAAAATATCAGATGGGAAAATAGCAAAACTTTTCGCAATGGACGACGACATTAATTTTGTTGGGCAGTGTACGTGGCTATTTGTTTATTATTATCAAAAATGACTCATTCAAACTCTTGAAACTGCTTGAAACACACAGGTATGTTAATTATATGTTTATTATTACTAAAATCATGACTGTTCAATAACTATTTATTACAATTTATGCAATATATGCAATTAATACATATGTTTTCACTTATCATTATGTTTTAAATACATAGCTGGATCGACCTCCACATCCCTTCTGCTTTCGCAAGTTTCAGCGGTACTTTTGTGAGGTTCTGATGAAACTATAAATTCTAGAATTCCTGACTTTGCTCCTGGGTCTTTGCTTAGATATAACTCTGTCGTAGTTGCGAAAGTAATCGGTGCAGGAGTTTGGGGGTAAAATGGTTGTCAAAATGAGAATAGCTGAAGGATAAGTTCTTCTCCATCTCCAATATAATAAATTTGTATTTTAGGCTCAACCGTTCAGAGTAAGGATAATAATTTAAAGTATTTGAAACTTGATATGTCCAATCCTTAGAATGGGCGCCGTTTTTTTTTTTTAGCATCAAGCTGTCCCCCTTCAACTCGGCTGTTGTGTTCTTGTTAAAGTTGGGTGAATTCTAAATTAAAATACAGGGCATCTCAACTAAAACACCTCAAATAACTATTTACCTGTTGTGATTAATATAAGATTCCGAAACCTGTCAATTATTCCTGGGGGCACAGCGGCCGCCACCCTTTAAATAATCACACATTCAAGAGGTCTTCAGTCACAAAGTTATTAATTTTTTAATGAGTAAGCAAAAAGTACATAATTTGCGATCTCTGTACAATAAAATATGAGAATAACATAGAATGAAATGATTCGAATTTTCCTTTATTAAATGTTCAAAATGATTACCATTAACCTCCATACAACAGTTTGCAATGTTGCTTCATATGCTCTTCTGACATTTCGCAACATTTTTTGAGTTATTCATTGGCATTTTTCAACAATTCTTTTGCGTATTTCTTATAAGGAAGCTGAACGCGTGGTATATAACTTAAACTGAAGATACCGGTAGTGTCCTAAAATTCTATAGATAATCAACGTGCTAATAAATTCATGATTGAGCAATCTTCTGTTCACCTGTTAGTTTCTATATTTGACACTGATCGATAATCTTTCTTAATGATAATTCTCTCTCCAATAATTTGCCCACAAGTCAATTCATTTATTATTTACCTGTTATGTTTACTTCTCGAGCCAGATTCAGATTCCTTGTTCTCAAATGAACATGGTCTGCATTTAGATACAATTTTAGTGAATATACGCTCTTCCAAAGAAAATAAATGTTGTTATCGCTCTTCCGTGATGAATTTAATCCTGGCACAGTTTAATCCGTCTATGGAAAAAGTTATTTTACAGAAACTGATTGAAGAAAAGAATTGATTGACTATGTTGCTCTTATCCTTCTTGCCGTAACGTTCGAATGCATACTTTTCCACAAACCAACAGCTCTTATGATATTGTGAGAACAATAACAACAATGTGACTATGAAACTTCAACTTTTGGTATTGTCGAATGCTGTATGATGACCATCTTATACTTATATGTGAATGCAATAAAAACCTTTACAACTTCTGCGCGTTCTCGATGTATATATCGATTTATAATGAATTTCCCACTTGTCTACTTTACAACTGATAAAACAATTCTGACGTACGTCAACTAAAAACAGCATTCCAAGGGGACGTTATTTTGGGCCACCTTGTATAAATAAAAAGGATATTGCTAAAAAATAGCCGCTTATTTCCCATCAAGATAGTTGATGGCAGTGTTCGGAATACCGCATAGCAGTAACCGTCTGACTTCACTCTCCAAATGTAACTATGTATTACCAAATATTATACTAGTATACATATAATCAAAGAAATGTTCCATTGGCGAAATATAGATGGCACTACAAGTACTCTCTTATGGAAATATATTACCACTACAAATGCATAACAATAGAAAATGCTAGTGATGCCGTCTATATTTCGCCAGTGGAACAGTTCTTTGACCATATGTATACTAGAAAAATATTTGCTATTATCTGCATGTATCTAATGTATTTACGGTAATAGAAGTAACGAATTAACTAAAATATCGAAAATATCGAAAGTATCGAAAGTAACGGAGTAATCAATTCATAGTAACGAATACAAACAACGAAAGTAACGATTAGGTACAAGTAACGAAATCTTATACATGACTAATTGCAACGTCGCGTCGTCTATACCCTACTGGTGACATATGTATGTAAGTCGTTTGACTTCGCGATTATCCCATATTATAATTATTATATTCAGACTCGATAAAATACAGTTTGGATGATATATACGTTTCGTGATCGTTCACCAATACAGATAATGTGTATTAAGAGCAGAGTAGAGCGAGAGACCGGCGCTCTCAATTCCGAGTGTGTGTGTTCCAGGGGTGGTCCTCTTCAGCAGCACCGTGTACTTCGCGGAGGCCGGCGCCGAGCAGTCGTTCTTCAAGTCGATTCCGGACGCCTTCTGGTGGGCCGTGGTCACCATGACGACCGTGGGCTACGGCGACATGAGGTACAGTGCCAATCCGACACTCACCCCTCCTCCTCCTTGCAGGTGTCGTGCTGTTCTCGAGTGCCGTCTACTTCGCGGAGGCGGGCTCCGAGAACTCCTTCTTCAAGTCCATCCCAGACGCGTTCTGGTGGGCAGTGGTCACCATGACGACCGTGGGCTACGGCGACATGACGTATGATGTACACACCTAATTCAGATTTAGTTGCCACCAACCGTAGCGAGAACGAAAATATTAAAATACATTTTTTTTTCTTTAATTCATTAACATGATAATACATATACTTATCTATAGATTTCTATACTAGAGTGCGCGCGCGCGCGGAGAGACCACGAGAAAATTCTTTGCTCCGCGGGAACGCGTCCAAAGACATATCTATTTTTTCTATACCTATTTTATATTGTACCAATCAAATGCTGTATCTATATTATACCTTACTCACCCGCCTACATCTATATATATATATATATATATACATATATTTCATGTACATAAATCGATCCAAAATCTTTCTCTATCTAATTTTACGAATCTCTTACTATTTACTCTATCTTTTATTTTATTTTATTTTCACTTTCCATAACATTTACAACCTTAGCCAAAAGAAAAGAAAAAAAACTAGACACCCATGTAGATATAAACAGATATAGTCGTTTTTAGTATTGCTTACCTCTACCAGTCTACTTCTAATCAACTAATCGCTAAATTTTACAGTGACTCATACTGCTTCCTAAGAGGCTGTTGCGAATTTCTATTATCTAACTCACTTATTAAACAATGAAAATTTAATATTCACAAAGATCTAATTCTTTTAGACTGAATGAAAGTCCTTTCGCATTGTGCACGCTAAATTTTTTTTTTTTTGGTAAAATGCCCGATCGAATTTGGAGTAATTCTGTGCCCCTAAAAGCGTAGGTAATTTTTCGAATGTTTTCTCGTGTAGTCTGGAATATTCACAAGTAAAATTTCTAAGATAGTGATAAATCCCATAGAAGTTTTATTTGTTTAAAAGTAAAATTACAAAGAAAAATTCTGTATTTCTGGATTTTTTTCCTAACAAAAAGGAAAATATCCATATCGTTCTGATAGAATTTATTTAATTGGAATTTAATGCATAAAAGACAAACAAAATATGAAAATTTCTAATGATTCTTTCTAACATTCCGAAGTTTTCCTTAAATTTCTATACATTTACCCCATTCAAGATAAAAAAATATGAAAAACAAGTGAATTTATCCAGAAAAATTACTTAATTTTTTTTTAGTGTGTGGTATTTTAAAATTAACAAGGGCATTGCTTAAATATTCTAATCAGTTACATTTTTGCAAATTATTAAACAATGTTTAGAGTTGTGGACGTCTTTTCTTTCTTTAGATTAAAATTATCAAAAATCAAGTTTGGCGTTTACTTTTAAAGAGTTGACAATTTTTCGAAATTTTGTTGTGTGCCTTCGGCATTACTATTATTTTTAAGATACAATGATAAGTAAATTTGATGTAGAAAGTAACTATAAAAATAGAAAACATTGTGAAAAGTGTCGCATTATTTTTTTTTAATTTGGCCAGGGTTGCAAAGTCCAAATCTATCCCTAATAAATGTCGTGCAGCTGTGTGCTCGATGTTGCTTGTTAATGTCAATCTATTGTTATTATTGTTATTATTATTATTATTATTATTATTATTATATTATACATTACATATACATATATCTTGTTTATTTAAATGAGGAACAAAGAATTTTCTAATGGAATGCCTAAAAAACAATGCTCGACTTGCACGTTGCACCATGCACCGCTATATACAATCACATACGCCGAAGACCGGATCACATATTGCAAAATATAATCATCTTCTTAACACTTAACTACTGCCATTCCCTAATATCTAACTGTATTAACTCACAACATTTCACCACAACACAATACTTGACACATCCGCAACTTCTAGACTATATACAGCTTGTTTTTAGCAGCTTGAATTGTGTTGCTTCTTTGCGATATCTGCATGCGCGTGATAAGTGAGAATTTTTAGAAAATATATATATAAATGAATTCAAAAAAAAAAAAATAAAGAAAAACAAAATCATATTGGCATATTAACATATATTAGTCGAAAATCGAGTCGGACGGCGAAAAGTGGTAATACTCTGCCGATCTCGCAGGCCTGTCGGAGTCTGGGGCAAGATCGTGGGATCCCTGTGCGCCATCGCCGGTGTGCTGACGATCGCCCTGCCCGTGCCAGTTATCGTGTCCAACTTCAACTATTTCTATCACCGTGAGACTGACCAGGAGGAGATGCAGTCACAGAACTTCAACCACGTGACCAGCTGTCCATACCTGCCCGGCACCGTCGGCCAGCACATGAAGAAGAGCTCCCTGAGCGAGTCCTCGTCGGATATGATGGACATGGAACTAGGGGAGGGTCTGTTGGTAACGCGGGACCAGCTGGCCCGTAAACAGAACTGTAACCCGCGTCATAACAATAACATCAACGCCATGAGTATCGAGACTGACGTCTGACTACGAGGTGAGCCCCGAATATCGAATAGGAATAAATTCTATGTTGACGTTGTGGTAAACAAGTCCCAATTGCCCATAAAAAAAAAGAAAATTACTATTCAAATAACTCTTATCCGAAAACAGAGAACAGTTCAAAAACATTGAAAATTCACAGGCTGATTCAAATTAAGCGCGCCAAACCATTGTTATGTGTGTTATTATTGATTCTAGGAAGTAGGGTCAATTAGAAAACCATCAGTGTTTTTAACGCTAATTAATATACAGTGCATATATGAAAAAACAATTGCATGACGTATTTTCGACAAACTTTGAAGTTTATACATTTTTCAACGGAACACCTGTAAAAAAATTGACAGATATTTTAATTTATCATGCAAAAATTTCAATACAATACTGTCTTAAAACGAATAATTAAAAAATTAGGGTGGATTTCAGTTAATGCCAAAGATACCCTTTCATTCTGTGGAATTTATAGTAGGCTTCACTCACTTTAAACCAAAACAAATAGTACGTTATTTAAAACTGTCAAAAACGCACTGACTGTGAGTTTAAATCTTTTGCACGTTTAATTATTAAAAATAGTTGCTTATTTGATTTTGTGTTATGTTCTATGCTTCTAATTATTATTTTATCATTAAATTATAATTAGTACCTTGAACATTTTTCGTTATCTTTCGTTGTTAAGCGTTAGATAGTATTTTCTCATTTAGAGAAATGCGATATGTTGGGAGCATACATTGTATGCGGCAAAAATTTAATAAGGACTGTCGAATATTGTGCAAAACAGTATCCTTTACAACAGCAGCCAGATCAACGTTACTTTCGAAAACTTTACAGACAATTTAAACAACACGATTGCTTATTTAAGAAGAAAAGAACAAAGAAAAATATCATCATCAACTAGGAGGTAGAAATTACAGTGTTAGCATATTTTGAAGCCCATCGCGAATTTTCCATTAAAGATGCTAGTAAGCGATTGGGTTTAAGTTATGCATGAATTTAGAATATTTTAAAAAGGCATTAGTATATCCCATTTCAGTACCGAGCCTCACAAACATTATAACCAGGAGATTGACACAGGAGGTTGGCTTTCTGTGAATTGTTCCTTAATTTTAGTGATAAAAATTTGAATGGAGCACAATGTATTTTATGGAGTAATGGAACAAATTTCTCCAATATAGGCATGTTTAATAAGAAGAGTAATTACTACTGATCGCAAGAACTTGGTGGGGATTATTAGGTTTCGATAGTCGTTGGTAGGAGAGAGGTATCTGGAATTTATTCATAATGTTTTGGAGGATTTTCTCGATAACGCCAATTACCTGATGCGCTAAAATGTATACCTTCAGCAGAAGAGTATTCCGGCACACAACTGTCGCATAATTCATAACTATCTGAACACCATCTTTGTATATAACTGGGTTGGTACAATGGGCCATTTCGATGGCCAGCACACTCCTTTGACCATTCACCTTTGGACTTTTTTCTTTGAGGTTATTTAAAAAAATCGGGTATACAAAACGCAGTACAACAAAGAAAACGAATTGCAAAATAAGGTTAGGCACATTTCCGCAAATTGGATGCAAGTGCAGTTTAAAAGACAACTCAGTTTACTCAAGCGGGCACGAAAATGTATTAGAAGGAAGGTGATTCCCTTTGAGCAGTATTTATAAATCATAGCTTCACTTTTTTATTTTCAATTTAATTTCAACGACATTATTTTAAAATATAATATGTTAAAATAAACATCTGTTTTGTCAAAAGCTACTCTAAATTTTACAAAATGAAACGTTATTATTCGTTTTAAGACAATAGTTTACTAAAACTTTTACATCATAACTTGAAATATCTTTCAATGTTTTTATAATATACAGAATGTTCCATAAAAAAAAAAAATTCAAAATGGCCTGGACATGCGACATACAAAGTAACGCAGGTACCTCAATAATTAATCTTGGATATGTTGGTAAAAATTTTGAAAATCGTAGAACTGTTTACATTACCATAAAAGTAATAGAAATATCTTCCAAATGAGCTTCTATGTGAAATTACTTCCCATTTAAAATTTTAAAGATACCTACGCCCTCTATTTTACATCAGAAGCCATGTGCGTATCTGTATAGGCAAAAAATCCCAGATTTTCTCTAATTTCACCTTGTTTTTGTTTCTCATTCCGTCCAAAAGTTATGAAGGGGGGGCCACAATTTACGACCTTACTGTATATACCATAACCTACCATATATCTTATTGCAATTTGCTGAATATGTCTCTTTGACAAACTTATGAGAGCAAAGTAACTGTTTGATTCTTCGTTAACCTTAGATTCATTCTGTCATCAATCATTACATATTTGATTTTATTCGTTTATTAGACAGTAAAGTGAAAATTACTTTCAGATTAGCATTAACAAATCATTAATTACTCTTCATCTACGGCAATTACGTAACATCCCAAATACTAGCTTTTTCTTATACACTGAGAAATTTTCTTCACTAACAAACTCTGCTTTGAATTTATCTGGATATCTCATATCGTCGTTCGTTTCCTTGGCTAGCAAAATTTTGAATTTTATTTTGTGTTGCGAATATGTTATTTTTCCCAAAGAAACTGCAAATGTTTACACTCCTTTATTTTATATCCTTACTAAGATACTTTTTGACGATTCTTTCGTGAAAATAAAGTAATTTTTAAATGAAATTTAAGGGATCTTTTATCTTAACAGAAAACGGAAATTTGTACAAATTCCAAGTTTTACCGAATACTTAATATTCGAATTAAAAGTTATTTCTTTGTAGATTAAAAATGCTGAATATACCCCAAAAACTGAATCAACATGGTTAAAACGGGCAAATGCATTCCGTGTATGTAGCATCATAGGAAAGCAAGGTGCTCAGTATATTAAGTAATTGTGAATTGCGGTTGTTGGGTTGTTTATATCTCTGTTTGTCCTAATTATTTCATATCGTTTCCTAAGTGTTCATGTATATTTGTATTTTATTAATTAAATTATCTTTATTGCTTCGTACAATAATATTCACTCGTGTTTCGTCATCTCAACACCAATGGCGTACTTCCCTTTTAATATGTTTTGTCAACTTTTGCTTCATTTTTTTTTTTAATTTTGATCAACGATTCGAAATTATGTGGGAATCATATAATGCTGGATGCGATAAAAATTTATATAATACGCTAATTAAACATTTCCCGGTTTACAGTAAACAAATACGTTTCATTTTTTTTTTATTGAAAATAAAAATAGCTATAAGTAGGAAACTTATAAAATATATGCGGTAAGTACGTATGTGCACCCGTGACACATTGTGAAGTTACCGACATGAAAAGAAAAGGCGGCGATGTCTTTATCAGGGTTAATATAAACGGACAGCTGTGAGGAAAATAGAATGATTCTGCGTCTAGGATCTGGATTTTCTCGGCAACCATTCGTTTATAGTAATTTTTTTTCCCTTCAGGGCGGTAACTTTCAATGTGTCACGACTGTACATATCGTAGATGGGTTTGTCTTCTTATTCTAACTCCTGGCAATTTTTACGGCCTACGGACGGACGCGTAAGCAATTTTTCGAATTCTTGGGAATCCGAGAAAAGTAACAGTTTCCAATTTCTAGCTGGCACGACTCGGGCTGCCCTTACAAAAGCACTTTTCCACTTTACTAATCCGTTTTCTCCGATTACATAATTTTATTTGCGATTCGATGAATTATTTACGAACCCAAACATCGTCGTCGCCATCTACGGAGAAAACGACAAATGTTGCCTAACGCTACATAAGAGCAGCGAGAAGAGACGATGATCAGAGGGAGACGAAATAGCGGTCTCTTCGTGTGCTGCGTAAGTACAATACCTACATACGATTCACGCTATAAAACGTGAGGGAAGATGGCGAATTCCGCAGATAGGGAAGAGAGGAGAAGAGATGAGGAGTGTGCGTGTGTGTGAGACTGGTGGCCGACAGAGGCAGGCAGGCAGACAGCATGCCGTCGGTGAGGGGTCACCATGGCAACGCGTTCCGATACCACTGACGCTCGATATGCTGCTGCTGCTGCCGCTGCCGCTGCCGGGAGGCAATTCGCAGTGACCCTGGACCAGGCCGTCACTGATGGCCGATTCAGCG
Source organism: Protaetia brevitarsis (assembly GCA_004143645.1). Taxonomy (NCBI): domain Eukaryota; kingdom Metazoa; phylum Arthropoda; class Insecta; order Coleoptera; family Scarabaeidae; genus Protaetia; species Protaetia brevitarsis. The sequence continues at coordinate 6,955,862 of RXPK01000257.1, forward strand.
GCGTCGGCAAAAGGTACTACATACATCGGTACATAACACAGAGAAATACTTATGAGTATGTATGTATGTACAAATTACCGCCCGCACGCGCCAGTTTCGTACAAATATTATACCGATACATAGTACCCGTATCTTATAACTTATAACTATAAGGGAATGGTGCAAGCTTGCAATCGCATATTATGTCAGTAAGAAGAGAACGTTTCCGAATGGAATAATCGACGAAGGAAAAGATATTCTCCGAAACACCTGCAAAGAAATGTTCCAGGATTGTGAAAAAAAAGAACACTTATGATTCGAAACACGTACAATAAATACAGGATGGAAGATAATCGCAAAGTTGATAAAGCTAGCTACACTGATGGCAATAGGGTAAATTCGACGACAATCCTGAAGCGAAGCGTTCCTTTAGGTACAAGAAATTACTGTAATTGCATATCTTGTTCAAAAATTATTATGACAAATGATTTCCTTTTGATAACAAATAGACGTATTCCGTAATTTTTTTTTTTTCATAATTCGGTATAGTTATATCATTTCTTCGGCAATATATTATACAGGGGATTTCAATTGAAGCGAGTCACCTTAAATAACTCTTTATCTGAGCGCAACAGCCCCCACTCTTAAAATTTTGAGTAGGGAAAATGGACCTTGTAACCACACCTTCAAAATGTCTTAATTCTGGCAACATATTTCAGAAAGTAAACCTATAAGTAGGTGTAATAGATAATGGCATGAATAAGTCCGCCTAATAACGGTAACTCATATTGCAGCTCCTATTTGGCTACTGCTTATTCACCTACTCGAGCGATAGATATTACGTCCCCACTCCCGATTTTTGCGATGCCGGTAATTCACGATATAAAGTATATATAGTGACTTGGTTTTAGGTGTATGGCTATCTAACTAAAGGATAATTGTTTTCCTTTACTCTGTGATTTTGGCCGTTTCTGTGGTATTGCACGATGCATGATATGATAGCACCTTATGCACCTTATTCTTTTTGTTACAGTGACGGACGCGCTGCGCTCACGGCTGTCCCGCACCCCGCCGTCCCTGCCCCAGTGTGTGCGCGCAGTGCTCCGAACGCTCTCAGAACTGCCGCCTCCAATCGGTACTTTCGTATCACGGTTGTTTTCGGGTGAGATTCCTGCCAAAAAACAACAAAAAATAAATGAAAATAATTATTATTATTATTGTAAACAAGAAAACAACAACAACAACAACAGCAGCAGCAACAGCATAACAACAACACTATTACTACTGTTACTACTACTACAGCAACAATAAATTAAAAACGATAAACGAATTCATTTAATAAATTAAAACAAAAGCAAAAAAGAATATATTATATACAGCATATTATATATTATACATATTATACATAGAACGAACTGAAATGATCGTAAATGCTGATTAAAACAGATGATAAATTAATAATGGAAAAAGTAAAAAAGAAGTTTTAAATAATAATAAAAAAAAAGAACTGAACATCGCCCGATTTTTAAACGCGATGAACGAAAAAAAAATAAAAACAATTGCCGCCGTGTAGTGTGCTCACCCCGAACTCTCTTTTAGTCGGCACTGTTTTAAGTGCTTGTATAATCGGGCTGTGTGAAGCTTACCTAGGGTTGGATTAGCTTTAGCCCTTGTTACATATCCACCCGAGCGTCAGGGGGCGGCGCGCCCCGCCCCGCTTCCAGCCGCCCCGGGTCGACGGCCGGCCCGCGACCCAAACGCAATATATCACTATTATTCATTGATTTCCATCATTATTATAATTATTATACTGTCAAAATCGTTTTTATTTTATATTTATTATTATTATTATTACAATGATATTAATTATATTTTAAGTATGTATTGATTCTCTCGATTTTCGATGATTATGTACTACCAATAATACGCCACGAAAACAAATTTATTATTATTATTATTATTATTATCATTATTAACATCGTTAATATTATATTCCTATTGCTATTTTCATTGTAATTACCGTTGTATTGTATCGCCGTTTTTTATTACATTATTACGATTTTTCATTGTTATCGTTACGATGAACAAAAGGATAAAATGAAATATCGATTTTTCGAAAAAAAAAAATATATATAAAAGCAAAAGCGAGTGGGAAAATTGGCTAAAGGAAAATCGTCACAGTTAAATACAGGATATCTTTAAATAAGTTTCTCTCGCTCCAACTATCTCATTCTGTACATTGTGTTACCCTAAATAACAGCTGTCAAAAATATACACCGAGCATGAATTTTATAAAATTTATTTTAGAGACCTCTTTCATCCATAATGAATTGGGAAGCTTGTCTAGATACAGACTCTAAAAAATGGAGCATCAAAAATATTTCAAAATTATTTAAAAAAATTTAATTCTTATTTCAGACACTACTCCGTTTGTGTACTACATATAGACAAATCAAGTGTTTAACACGTAACTATGGTGTGCTCTGTCAATCTTATGAGCTACCGCCCTATTCCATGTTATTTATTTTTTTAATCGCATAATTGCATGAGTCATTCGCAATTATGTTCGGATGGCGTGGATATTGACGCTATAAACCATTAATTAATCTATCCCTAAACATTCGTAGCTCCAAATCCCGTTTCATCAAAACCTTACAGAAATTAAATTATTAATAACTTTTTTTTCTAAAATGTTAAGACAATTATATCATTAAAATATTTTCACTTTTTGATCTTAAATTCTTGTTTAAAACTAGTCTAATATTCTGTGGTTTAAATTTTATTTTAAGTTAACCTTTGGAGCTTCAAATTTTTAATAGTAAGTATAAACATTTCTTTAGTACCATCAGAGTTGTGTGTGGCCCTGTATATTATTATCTGTTGGTACCCAATAATAAATACTACGTGACGATCAATCTATTAACTGTATAATTTTAATACTTCAAATATCTTTCTAGAACGGTGTATGTTCAAATAATAATACCGTCAATTTTTAACTATTAAATATGACGCATATGCAAGAGGTCACTAAAATCGCCAAATAAGATATCCCTAACACGAAAACGCCAGAAAAAAAAGTTTGAAATTCCGCCATAAAAACGTGTTTTAAGTGATAATCTGCAAAACCGAAATAACTAACGGTACTTACGCTATTACAATTCAGTAGACTTTAGAGATGTAAACGATTAATACATTATTGTGCGTATAGGTAAAAAAAAATATCTCTATACGACGTCGTATTGTTATAAATATGATGTGTCCGAAAGGTTTTGCCGTTTTTTTTCCTAGAAAGAGAAAACTCTTCCCGTCTCCCTCGTAAACTTACACCTAAAGAGCTCGGAGCCTCGGAACACAGGCAAAACCAGTGACGCTGCTAGACAGTCTATATCAGAATTATGTGGTTTAAATACATAAACAGTTTAGAGTATACGAAACACATAGGAGGATTTTAGGATAAAACGATTAATAAGATTAGAATTTTACGTAAATAACATACCTACATTGTATAATATGTGTATTCTGCCCAGTACGTGACGCGCCGCTTAATAGGGTTTCTAAATAAGAGTATTATTACAAACGCAAAGCTCCAAAATATCTTAGGACGAAAATTCGATAGAGTCTATTTCGAACATTTTTTTCCGTTACCTCGTGTGTGGATATCTTAAAGTCCGACAGTTGCCAATATCGTGAATTTGGATACAGATAAAAAAGAAACACTACGCTTCAGTGATACCGATAAACTATAAATTACTTGACGTTTTTGATATTACCTATAAAGAAAATAAATGTATCTATTATTACAATGTATTTAGAAACTTGAATCTTTTGTAATTGCATATGCTTTGTACGTATATATTTGTCTGGTTTCAAAAATAACAATTTTTCAGATTATTAAATGTACACGTGTTAATGTATATCGAATTAGAAAGCTGTAAGCCTAAAACGTTAAATTATTACAGCAAAATAAAACTGTATTTTTATCGATTAACGCCCAATTAAAAAAAAAAAAAAAAAAATTTAACCAATAACACGGATATTTTTGGAACCAAAATATTTTCTATCCATTATTTAATTATATATTAAGGTTTTGTCGATAACGAAAGGATCTCATTATTATTTTCCATTATATGTGTTTCTATTCAACTTTGAATTTTATCGATGTTTATTAAAGTTTGTAGAAATGTAAATAATTTTGTACATTTTATTGCTATAATTACAAATATCTACCTTATTTTGATACGACAATGTATGCATATTCATATAAATACTGATTGCTATTTTGTAAATTGTAGGTACCTATTGTGAATATTTATTAACTTGTTTGAATTTAAAACAGAATCTTCTATTCATAATTAAGAACTGCAAAAACTGTAATTCGATAACATCAACAGTACCATTATATTTTATACGAATTTTAATATAGTCTACATTATTTTAAATAACAATCTGTATATTGCCTAATAGCCAATTTTAAATTTCCCACAATTATTCTTAGTCGTTTCAATGTTGAAACCTAAAATTATCCGCCATTTTGTACTAGATTAATAGTTATGTTAATGCCTTTGGGTTGAATTCACCAAAAATTGTGGCGGAAATTTAAATTTGGCTATTGGGGTTGCAATAACAACAAATATTAATTTTATAAACTCCCAATTACTAGCCCTCCATAGGTCGCACCATAATAGTAGTGTCTCCTGCTAAATGAGCATGACCCACGGCCCACGGAGGGCTAATAAAACTAACTGTTACTAAATATCAATAATGGTATATCTGAAACATCAGTTTGCGATCACTTTATCTTAAATTTATGCAATTCCTATATCAGTTTTGCATTAATTGTGCATTTCTATTTGGCAATTATATTTTGTAAGTCATAAAAACTGTCAATTCAAACTTACTTAATTATTTAGCAATGGAAATACTTCTAATGACTAGCTTTTATATTGTTGAAGATTCTATATATTTCACTAGATGAGAGCTGCAATTTTTTTTTTATGCAACTAAAATTTTCTTTCATTAATTTAAAAATGAATACATACACGACAAGGAGCTGATAAAATAATATATACTTGGCGTAAATAAAAAGCAAAGCGGCGGATTTAATAATAATAAAAATAAAGTTAAGTTTATATATCTTTCTTTTTGGACATTGAGGCTATTGTCTATAATTATTATGTACCAAGGATAGCCAATTATAATACCGTACAATACTAATATACCTTACCGCCCTCTAATAGTTTTGGGTATAATCGCGAGATTTGATGATTTGATTAAACTCGAGGTTAGCTCTGATGGATTTGATGCATATTTGACAGAAATTGTAATAACGTGTTCGGATAAGAGAACGTGATTGGCTGCGTGCTAATCTAATTTTATAGAATTATTATTATTATTGTAATATTTTATATATTTGCATTGTGTATGGATTTTAATACGGTTATAATTATAAATACTCGTAATCACGAGCTGTCTGTTGAGTACAATTAAAACAGCCTGTTCTATACAATCTGACACAGGCGCGTATACAGCTTGAGTTTATAGGAGGGGTGGTGGAGATGATATTTTTATTTTAACCAAAAAAAAAAAAACGTTATCTGCTTTTTAAAATATAATTTTAAATTAAAATTACAGTGTCATCGTGGCAGAGAGGTAATTACACAAAAAAAGAAAAAAAGAAGGGCGACTATTTTTTTTAGATGCAAAATTTTAATTTACAACTATATTGCGCTGGCTCATGGGGGGAATAGTTACCGTCATTAACCCTCCTCTCCTTTTTGGAATCGTTGAATTCAATATAAATTTCAATGAATGAATGGGGCGTATAACTGTCATCAACCAGCAGTGGGATTACGAAATCTCGTATCGAGTAGATACGATTCTAATGTATACGAACCGTAGGTATATCCAAAGAAAAACGTATATTAAATTTTTGATTCATAATCACACTCTTCGAATAAAGATGGCGTACTTGAGTCGTTTTGTAGTTTCGCAATCCGAGAGCTGGTCGTGATTATCATATTTCAATTTTTAAATAATTAATGGTAAAAAAGAGAGATCCATCTGTATTCCTTTCCTTTCATAATCAATAAGGAAAAAAAAGTAACAGTAATTCCGTCGTAAAATTGTCACCTTTCGTATGGATATGCACGATACATCTTTGTTTCTCGTACTCGTGTAGTCGTGTAGAAACATAATCAGCGAGAGGCAGCGCATATGGAATGATTTATCTTGTCGTTTATAAATATGTGCTGTACTATATATTATAAAAACTGATTTACTCAATAGCAAGATGAGCCATCCCATATACCATCTCTCTCTCTCTCTCTCTCTCTCTCTCTCTATCTCTCGTTATGATCAAATTCAAAGTCATTACATTATACCCATAACTATGTCTTGGTGAATATTTGGCAAACCGTTTGATGTAATAAGTAATAAATTAGATAATCAGTAATAATAATTATTTAAATGAATGTGATATCAAAAATGCAAAATAGAATAAGTACAGTGATCAGAACTGATGAATTTGGCTATACGAACTATACCAATATAGATCGTCCTGTTAAGACATTGTTGTATTATGTGGATAATGAGAAACTTATTTAAAGAAAAGTATTTTTAGATATTTATGTGTAAGGGATAAAAATGTTTACGTATAATTAGAACGTGGATAGCAATATTAAGAAAGTAAAGGATGAAAATACATAATTACAGTGTATAATAATCAAAAGGATACACATCACGATGATAATTATAAAAGACAGAAAGAGAACGAGAAAAACGGAAGAGGATCGTATAGAAAATGAAACACACTCCGACATACAGTGATTCGTTTATTTGTATAATATCAAAACAGAAAAAAAAAAAAATGGGAAAAATGTGAAGAAAAAATGAAATAAAACGAGGTATACCTGTGTATGTTAATGTTGAATTATTGTTGTTTCTTTAAGCGGTGGCCGCGGGCCGCTGAGGAACCGGCCTCCCCTGCCGCCCCTGGCCGCCTCGCACCAACAAATTTATATATGAAAATAAATAAAAAATGAAAAACAAAAGAGAGCTAAACCACGTGCGTACGACGTTCGAAAAAACGCGACGCCGCTCATTGTCATAACAATTATTATTATTATTATTTGTGAATCCGTATGAATCTAGTCATGTTTGTTACAATTTAAAATATTTTATAAATGTTGATTAATATACGACATTCCTATTTCAATTATATTGTTTCATTTATTTTTATTAACTAACACGTCACATACACACACACACACACACATCCACCACGTATCTACACATACTGTTTGCAATTCTATCGAATGTAATGGCAATGGTCTCAAAGAAAATAAGTATACCTATGTCTTACTTTTCGTTCAGACGAGAGGATCGCCATATAGTTACTTTGGATGTATTCTGTCATAACGATTGTTAGATGTTGCCATAATATTTACAATCAAGAAAAGAAATAAGCATCCTCGAAATATTTTATATAATTCTCAAAAAATTATCAGAGACTAATGTTATTTCTTTCGCGAAATTGCACACTCGATCCAACACAAACAGTATAACATAAGCTACTCCAGAAAAATGTCATTATATATACTGCGCATATTTATGCTTTCAGCGAGGAATGAGACAACGCCATATCTCGGTTAGGAATGATAATTTTAAAATTTTGAAAATTTTACAATAAATCTCAGTCACAAGTATAGATGAGGGAATATCAGTAGGGACAGAGTGGCTTCACTGGCTTTGGAATCGTAGTAAAATGACCATGGATGATAATCAATGAATTGGCCAACACGTACAGACGTGCGCTTTTTTTCTTTATGTTGATGGACTAAAAATATTGATATTATAACAGTGGTTTTTTTCATCGATACATAGATTTGTTCATTGATTGAAATCGGCATAAATCAGTAAATACGATTCGTGTTGATGTACGTATTTAAAATCCGGTTTTAATACATTCAGGTGTAGAAAAGCTTTAGTATATTATAATAAAAAAAAAGTTCAAATTAACATCATTTCGGGAAATTGAAAATTTGTTTAGTGAAAGTTTTGTTTATTTTATAGAAAAGAATATTATTGTTTACAACTCATAATAAGACGAACAATTATACTATCAAAAGTTATTTATAATTATAATGAAATAATAATTTTATAAATTTTTGTATGCTAATCTACTAAAATTGGCTTTTTCGAATTTGATATTACGCAAAAACTATAAAGAGGCTCGAGGAATTGCTTAGGACCAAAATCATTATTTCCAACGTTTATTATAAGAATATAAAACATACGATATATCAATACAAAATACATTATCTAATATATCGATATTTTTGTTCGTCGTTCCCATCACTATTTCTTAAGCTATCGGCAATTAGCTAATATTCCGACGAGTTGAAGCGCTAAGTTTCAGAGCAACTCTGCACGGTTTCAACAATTCCAGAATGTATTCTGACCATAATCGCGGACTCAATAGCACCAAGGTAATTCAAATTGGGATAAAGAAATTCATTCATAAAAGCCGCCAGTGTCATTAGTGTTATTTCTTTATAGTGTGTCTTAATGGAGGACACATTAGCTGTTCTTTTTATCCCTCTATATTAGAACACAAAACGCATAGACATGCGCCGTAAAGATTATGTGTTGTTGCGGTGAACAGCAATATACAATCAAACAATGTAGCGCAAATACACAGCGGCGTAGGTAGCTGTTTGAAGATTCAGTTTTTTTTTTTTTTGCTGAAGACGCATTGATTAGTCACAAACGTCGAAAAGTACATACGTTATTTGTTTTTTTGTAACCTCATCATTTTTGTATCACGACGCAAAACTTTTGTATCATAAATCATTGTGCTGCTTCATAAATTTACGCGTTTTGTATTGTACCGCAAAGGGACAAAAGGAACAAAGCTATCATATGCTAGTCATTTTTAAAATTACATATATCACCGGCAGAGGGCACTATCTGATTCTTTTTTTGCTTAGTCAAATTCAAAACTCAAGTATCCATTTAATATTATTTCTTGAATTATTATGAAATTATTTTATGAATATAATGTTTCTGTGTTTGCTTAAAATGTGGCCCTTATTTCGTTCAGCGCTCAAGCTTTCGTAGATTGTTGCCTCGGATATGTTTACATTTAAATTAGATATATTATTCACTCACGAAGAAATTTTGTGAGAATTGAAAAACAGCTATCACATAATGTCTACTCCTATACCTAAGATTTTTAAAAGAGTTTTAAGTTGATGTGAATAATGCGATATCTGGAAAAAATTGATATCACATTATTCATATCCCATTCCTCACTGAACACTAGAATATAGAAGTTGCACATGCCGCATTTTTTTAACTAACTTGTAAAAAATAAGTAAGTACTCAAATGTGCGTATGATCAGCTAAATGGAAATAATACAAGTGCAGCAAGCACTTGAAAGTAAATATCTGCAGATTATAGTTTTCGAAACTTTTCGTGTTGGCAGTATAAGAAATGCAACTTCTAAATGCGTAGAATATTGTATAACATTTTTTACTAAACAAAATTTAAATTTCCCAAAGTTTTTTTTATTTCAACAAAAAACTTGATGATAATTTGATGGCGCTAATATTTAGGTTAGTAAAATGAAATTGCGGCAAATTTGAATTTTGCTTAACAAGCAAATACCTACATATAAAAGGTACGACCCCCCCATCTATCAAAGACATTTATACCTACTCTCTAATTCTACAGAAACATCCATCACACTGCTACAAAACGTACATACATATGCATATAACATATAAAAATATTTCGTGATTTTTTGCGCAAAAACGAAATTGGTGTACATATTAGTAAACCGGCTCAAATAAATTATGTTGAAATTGTTCTCATGTTGTTTAATTCATCGACTACTTTAAAGAATGCAAAGTGTCCAAGGAGGTCTCCTTAACAGGTAAGGCGCGATAATACACCCATCTATGGATATTTACATGAAATATAGGTATAATATGGCGGTAACCTATATATAACATTTCTTAATAATTCTTAATATAAAATCAACATTTTTACCATGCATTTTTTAATTACTTAGAAGTATAGACCCCGACGTTCACTTATTCAAAAGAAATAAAATACTGATTGATCCGAATTTCAGGATCTGTAAATTCGTATTCCTACCTTGGATCTTAACGAATTAAGGAAAAATAAAAGCGAGCATTTTTTTGTTTTCAAAATGCTTAAGCGAACCTTTTTTCGAGTGTCTCTCCGACCGTACATTGTGACTTGAATATTATCATATATTTTAAATTGGATTGTCTATTGGTTATTTCCCGTCACTATTTTCAGTAAATTCAACATAAAGGCATTAAAATAACTATTGATGTAATACAAAATAGTGGATAGTTTTATGTTTCAACGTTGAAGTTATTAAGAATAGGGTTTAGGGTAGTTGCACATGCGCAGATGTGCGTAGTTTTGATTTTAACAGCTATTTTTTCGTGTTGTAAATGGAGAATAGTAAACAAAACCCTGAAGAAGAGAATAATGTAAAGATCGAAAAAAAAAACCTGCAAAAGGTTAATAGCAAGAAATTTGGAAAAGAAGTTTGTCTACCATTTTATAACACGCTTGTTTATTTATTCACATTTACAAGAATTTCTTAATTGAAATAACTAACTCAATTAATATCAAAAGCATAATAAAATTAATATATGTAAATGTAGCTACGCACCCGAAAATGGACAAAACGTTTTTCTCTAATGCTTCAGTCTTATTACCTTTTCCACATATCTATTCAATTATCCTCAACTCTAGTATTCTTCAAGAATGTAGTATTTTGTTGTTTTACGTTTGCATAAAGTCTTCACAAAATATGGGTCTTTCTTACAGTAACCAAATTTAAACTTAGCGCCATTATTTTCAATAAATTCAACGTAAATTATTAAAACATGTAAATTTTATAACTAACAGCTTCTTGCGGGTTTCGCCGTGTGTCAAAACTTTCGCTCGACGTTTCGCTGTTCATACTTTGACACACGGCGAAACCCGCAAGAAGCTGTTAGTTATAGTTACACCGGCCGTGAAAGCCTACGCAGTGTTATGTAAATTTTATGTTTGAACTGGTTTCAACGTTGAAATTCTAAAAATAATTCTGGGAAATTTAAATTTGGTTATTTGAGTGAACGGAATTTCCACCACACAAACGTTAACGCATTCTTTACGTTTGGATGAGGTGTAGTAGCAATTTTGGTTTTGCTCAAATATATTTTACTCGAACAACCGATTGTTATTTAAAAACGCGCTCATTAAAGAGAAAATAAATCTTGAATTGACTTCATTTTGGCTTTGTACTTTGCACCCTAATAGCCAAATTTGAATGTCCCGCAATTATTCTTAGTAACGTTATTTTAATGCCTTTACGTTGAAATCACTAAAAATTTTGGCGGAGAATTTAAATTTGGCTATTAGGGCACAAACTAGAAACACGGGTTGACAATCGCATTTTGAAAATTTATTTTTCAATTGCTCAGTGAATGAAATAATTTTCATTTCACTAGATAAAATTCAAATATCCAATTTATTTCTAGCAGCATTCAGCATTTTTTTTATGATTACTTAAGACTTTTAATAATTTTATATTGGTGGCGCTAACGCATCCGCGGGAAATTTGTAGTATTTCACTAAAAAAACTTTAGATAGTTATTGAATAAATACTTGACATTGATAAACATTACAACTGTTTATGGTAATAATAATCTTTAATTAAACAAAATATAAACCATTTAAACTCATTTAAATTGACATTTGTTTCAGAAATAAATTTGGGACACGTCATAAGTCATAACACGTTGCAACATCTAAATTATCGTTTTAAGAAATGTATATGAATGCAAACATTATGCCAATACAATTATAGAAAGAAAAGTTAATTTTCAAGTACACTTGCTAGTTCATTCCCTAACTTCAAGGATCTTGCAAAAAATCATAATAGGGGATTATTTTTTCTTACCAAGTGCCAAGATTTACGTTTACGGCTGGCTTCTGCATTGTAGGAGGAGGAGTAGGGAGGAGCGAGGAACTACTGACATGGCGAATATACGGAGGTAATTGTATTAAATTATTATTACTATTGTTAAATAAAGTACGTTTCATATGACTTTTATAATACTTTAATTTTAACGTACTTTTAATTTTTATAGCTTGTACACTAGTTTTTTTAAATGTCAAAATTTGCCGAGTTTAGGTTAAGAATATTGTTGTAGGTGTTAATTTGAAAAAAAGATGATTCTTTCCTTTTATTAAAAAAAAAATAACACTTGCTTTTTAGATGGTTTATATTTTTACTACACTTTGTTGCTTTGACAATAGCTGTTGATAAGGGCAATTTTAAAACATGCGAACAAAGCAGTTTTTGCAGGTATGTGTTTCACAAAGTATTTGTATCATAAACTTAATACAACACGAGATACACAACGATTATAGACGCCTACGGAAAATGAAACCAGACGTTCCCAAATACTTCTTAAATTTGGACAATTTGGAAGTTTCCGATCACTCCATTAAATCAGATCTTGTTAATACAGAAGCAAATGTAAATCTGCAATTTGTTTTAACTACTTTAGAAGATAATACATTCAGAGTGTTGGTGGATGAATATAAGCCATTACATCCGAGATATCATGTTGAGGGTGCTTTAGATGGAGAGCCACAAGTTTCTAAGTGAGTTTATCCAGATGTTATTATAAGAAACATTAGAGTTATAAAAATACTTTTTAGATTGGAATTGTTGGAGAGGAGTAAAGATTTAGCTACTGTTAAATTGGGAGATAATAAGGTGACCTTGAGAGCCGATCCATTCAAATTGGAATTTTATCAAGAAGATACAATTGTTGCTGTGGTGAATTCGAGAAATTTGTTTGAATTCGAACATCTCCGGTCTAAACCTACTGAGACGTAAGTATTATAGCTGCATGGTAATCTATTTTGCTATTGCTTGATCCTTTAGTGAGGCTGAGAATGAAGAACAACCGAAAGAGGATCCAGGAGCTTGGGAAGAAAATTTCAAGTCACATCACGATAGTAAACCGAGAGGGCCTGAAGCCATAGGTTTGGATATATCTTTTCCTGGAGCTTTACGAGCATACGGTTTGCCTGAACATGCCGACAAACTTGCTTTGAGAACTACGGGTGAAGGTGGACTAGATCCATATAGGTTATATAATCTGGACGTGTTTGAATATGAATTGGACTCTCCGATGGCTATTTACGGAGCAATACCAGTACTTTATGCGCACAGGTATGTCCGTTTAAAATATGTGATAATAAACTCGAGACCATATAAACTAGAATACTCATACAAATGCAAGAATCTTTTTAAATTTAAATTACTCAAACATTTTTGTTAATACATCCTACTTTATCTTTCTGTTTGTCCATTTTGCACAGCCCAAAACATACTGTTGGAGTTTTCTGGCATAATTCAGCTGAAACGTGGGTCGATATTAATAATAGTAAAGACGTTAATGTCGTTTCTTCACTGGTAAATTTAGTATCCGGCAACAAAGCAGATAGCCATGTTGATGCACACTTTATGAGCGAAAGTGGTATTGTGGATCTATTCGTTCTTATGGGACCGACGTTTGTTGATACTGTTAGGCAATATTCCAAGTTGACCGGAATAGCACCTCTACCTCAGGTAAACAAAGGATTGTATTTTCATTTTTATGCTTTCGCCAATAATAATACAACAAAGAACTTGTATATTTACAACTCGGAGCAAAAGCGTAGCGAGCTTGAAATCGTAGTTTATCGGTTCTTTCATTATTAACATCAGAAAAAAGTAGCAAGAAAAGCTATCTTGTAAAATATATGTATGATTTGTGACCATTTTATTCCAAGATGCATATACCCTACCGTTCAAAAGTATTTGGATATCTATGGATTTGATGATGGAATTATTAAAACATACTTTTTTTCAATTTACATAAACGTACATAATTGCATACCTGACAGTAGAATTACGCGATTATATCTGTACTTTTGATTCGTCTATGTGACCTTTATTTTTGATAATGGCATTCTTGGAATTAATTTCGCCAATGTATCTGGTGTTATCTGGGCCCATGCTTCTTGCAGTCCTTCCCTTTCCCACATATCAGCCTTTGATGTTGGTGCTGATCTTCGAACGTTCCGATCAAGTTCTTGCAGTAGTAGTTCAATGGGGTTGATCGGGGTTTTTGGTGGGGCCACTCAACAGCAAGACTAAGCAGCACTTGTGTAAATAGTATCAGAAAATATGGTGCCGAAACACTTTTGAACGGTAGTGTATATGAATGCCTGTTGTTTTGACTTTTCCTCAAAACCATTGCCTTTTCCATTCTATTTATAGCTTTTTTTCAATTGTCATATTAACCGAATTAACAAACGAATTTGTTTCCATGCCTTTAATTCTAGTTTTATACTCTGGGATACCATCAAAGCCGTTGGAATTATAACGATGAAACGGATGTCGTAAACGTAATAGACAATTTCGACCAAGGCGATTTTCCAGTGGACGTTATCTGGCTCGACATCGAATACACAGACGGTAAAAAATACTTCACTTGGGATCCGATAAGATTCAAACACCCCATCGAGATGCAACAAAATCTAACGGCGACCGGACGCAAGCTGGTAGTAATCATCGATCCTCACATTAAACGGGAGGGCGGCTACTTTTTGCACGAAGACGCCCTAAGCAACGATTACTATGTGAAGACTAAAGACGGAAACGTGTACGAAGGTGCGTTTAGGCGGATATTAGGCCGACATTTTTATTAGCCTCGACGACTTGTATAATTCGCAGGATGGTGTTGGCCCGGCGCGAGTAGTTATCTGGACTTTTTCAAGCCGGAAGTTGTGGAATACTACGCCGGACTGTACGCTCACGATAAGTTCGTAGGATCTACGGACACGATGTACATTTGGAACGACATGAATGAGCCTTCAGTATTCAACGGACCTGAAGTTACTATGCCGAAAGATTGCGTGCATCACGGAGGCTGGGAGCATAGGCATATCCATAATATTCACGGTTATTATTACGTAAGTATTATCTCGCACAGACGATAACCTATCTAACAACATCAATGCAAGCACTGTAATAATACTCTAAATACCTTCTGTAACATGTTGAGAATGGAATCGTGGTTTACTGTTTACTAATGTAACTGTCTTGATTTAAATATTTTTTTGTACAATCACAGCCTGTGTTTTCCATATATACAATGTAAAATTGGAAGAAAATGTACTAAATCGTGGATTAGTCCAGAAATTTTTGACATGAAGAATAATTCACTATTCTTAAAACACGGCCTCCTATCTATCCTCAGATATATGAAAAGCTGTAGAGAGCAATTTGAAATGAATGATACTTGCATTTGTACTTTTACAAACTAAAGGTTTATGGTCTGTAATACGCAACAATCTTAATAGCTACAAAACCTACACACTACCCGATACTGACAGAGAAGAACTGTGTAACAAGTTTAATCCATACTTTGCTTCTTTTCCAATACGACTAGATAAAGATAGTCTAAATGATAACATAAATTGGTATGATATCAAAAATTATGTACCTACCTACGTTGGATAGCACTACCTCTTTTTTTTTATTCTCCTGTAATTGAAAGTGATGTAGAAGCAGTCATTAACAATTTAAACACCTCTGCTCCGACAGGATATGACAATATTTCATCTTTTATTATAATTTTTTTTTTACTCTTACCCATATAAAATTATCCATTATTTATCCGATTTATAAAAAGGGCGATAGAGACTGTTTGGAAAATTATCGTCCTATCAGCTTGTTACCAGTTTTCTCTAAAATGTACGAAAATATAATGAACAAACATTTAGTCCATTATTTACCACACTCTAATTTGCTATTCGCTAATCAACATGGCTTTTCTCGTAATAAAAGCACCGATACAGCTGTTTTCAATCTTCAAAAAACTAACTAGTAAATCATGACATACCCCTATACTATAATTGAAAACACATTGTTATCTCGTTGCGTCTAATCACACCTTTCAATGTTTGTCCTGCTTTTCCCAATTTTATTCAATTTTCTGGAAAAGATCGCTCATATGAAACCCCATTGTTATTAGACCAAGACAACGTTTGAAGGTCTACTGAAAAGAACTCCCAACAGGCGTCCGTTCATTTTAACCCGATCATTCTTCGCCGGATCCCAAAGACACGCCGCCATGTGGACGGGAGACAACGCCGCCGAATGGACACACCTGGCAATTAGTTTGCCCATGTGTCTATCCGTAGCGATTAGCGGCATGAGCTTTTGCGGCGCCGATATCGGTGGATTCTTCCACAATCCCGACACCGAATTGCTACAAAGGTGGTTTCAGGTATTTATTATGCGATCGGAAACTTTACGCGAGGAAAAAATGTATGCCAATTTCACATTCCAGACTGGGGTTTGGCTGCCATTTTACCGTATGCACTCACACTTGGACACGAAAAGACGAGAACCTTACCTATTCGAGCAGGATGTGCAGACGAGAATCAAGAACGCTTTGCGTTTGCGATACGCTCATTTACCCGTGTGGTACACGTTATTTTGGGAGCATGCGAAGACGGCGGAACCAGTGATAAGGCCTCTAGTATATCATTATCCCGATGATGTTAACGTTTTCGATATCGATAATCAATTACTCGTCGGTAGGTTTATAATTATTGTTAGAAGATATAAGATACGAACTTGAGGTAAATACGAACTCAGTAATATTGAGTCCCACACTCAATGCTACTTAACAAATTAAATTTTTACGGCATCACGTGTTTTTATGGTTATAAATCTAATCTTGATAATATTTTCTATTTTACATTACCCATAATTATTGATAGTGTAAAACAGGCTCTAATATATTTTAAATCGTTGATGCTTTAATGGAGAGAAATTCTGTATTTATTCTATTTTCAACACTTAGGATCGTCGATATTGGCTCGACCAGTAGTGGAATCTAGAGCATCAACAGTGAACGTGTACTTCCCTGGCGGCCCGTCACAAATCTGGTACGATATAGAAGATTACAGGCCGTACCCAGGCACCGGGTCGGTTAATATTCCAGTCACTATGGATAAAGTAAGCAATGTGGAAAACATTTTATTGTAAATTTTACCATTTTGCGAGTTGTGCAGGTTCCTGTTTATTACAAAGGCGGCAGCATAATCCCCCGGAAAGATAGGCCGAGAAGAGCCTCCAGTCTCATGCATGACGATCCTTACACCTTATACGTACTTTTAGATTCAAATGTAAGTTTTTTTTTAATTTTTACCCATATAAACTACGACTTAAAATCCAATACTTTTTAGAATTCAGCAATCGGCACTTTATACACGGATGACGGATACAGCTATCAATATAAAAATAAGCAATATTTATACATCCAATTTAGATTTAAAGACAACACCCTAACCAGCACGTGAGTAATTTTCGAATCTTAACTCTACGGTGCTTTAAAACCAAAAAAAAAACCGTCTTTCAGATTCATCGATAAGGATGCTCACTACCCCACTAAGGAATGGATAGAACGTGTTATCGTAATTAATCCACCTAAAGGGATCAAACACGCACAAGTCACCAGTAAAAGTATGTTGTCGTCTGTTGGATGTCGACGTTTAATAAGAATTTCGTTCCTTTCTTTTCAGATTTGGGAACTTTAAAACTACAAACCTCTTACAATGGCGAAGAAAAATATTTGGTAATCCGTAAACCTGGCGTTAGTTTGCAGGAAGAATTTACCATCCACGTCCTTTAAATTATTATAAAAGTCTGTTTTCTTTTCTTTTTTTTAATTTTTTATTAATGTTGTTACAACTAAATAGTACGCAGAATTTCTTCTGCGATGTGGTTAATTTTAAGTAAAGTGAGTGATCCATTCCTGTGGTCGATCTTTGAACGTAAAAATGTAGCTTTATAATGAGGCTTAAAATAAAGATGTCGATATAGAAATACCCTTCGTTTGATTTCTTTCTTTAGATAAGTTATTATGGGGCTGTTGACATGGAAGAGCTTCATATTCTCTGACAAACATTTTAACATAATACAGAATGTGTTATTGTTTCGACAGTTCTAAAAAAAAATCTTGTAAATCTAGTAGAATACTAATCTTTCATTTCCAACTAATACAAAGTGACGAAATATCTCATGTATCTGTTGCTATGCTGGAATAGTCTTTACTATATCCTTCTATAGTTGCAATAATTTAAAAATAAAAAAACAAGTAACTTAAAAACAATAATATTTAATCCAATTTGGGGTCTTGTGTTTAAAAGGTGTGAGCAATGGCGACCGTCTAGAATAAGAACAAGTGAAGTCTTTCATAACTAGTATCTAAAACCAGCAATAGGTTATAATGTCGAATTTTATCAAAAGTGAATCTTCTGCATGTTGTTGGGAGAAATCTTTGTCATATCATAAAGACGGATCTCTTGGAAATCAATTTATTTCCACTACAAATGTTTAACAAATAGATGTAAAAACGTTTGCGTGGTCTATTATTATAAAATATATAAATATATATATCATGGGGTAATGCGCTTTGGATCGCGTGGGAACATCGACGTCTTGCGCACATTCTCCAAACCAAGATACAACATGACAACTCTCTCTAGTCCGATACCACCACCAGCATGCGGCGGGCAGCCATACTTGAACGCGTCTATGTAGGCGGCAATATTCTGCAAATCTAGAGTAAAATAAAGAAAAATAATTATATATAATTTTAAGGCCGCGTTTCTAAGGAGTCTTATATATTTATTATATATTCTTCGTTAAAGTTAATCGCCCAAACAAAAGGTAAACGTTGAAAAAACAATAATTAAAGTAAGTGCGTAAAGAACGTTATTATCAAATTCGCTATAACAAAATAAGGCTAAAAGTTAGCTATTTTTTTATATACATAGTGTAAATTAAATGTTGTCACCTTTCTTTTAACATAGAAAGATCATTAAAAAAGAATGTAATTATTTCTAAGGGAGAAATTACCAACAAATAAGGGAATCAAGATATACATTTTTCAAATTACCCTTAAATATTGTTTCAGTACCGTTGATATTACAGTTGGGCCTCGGCTATTTGGGAAATAGCACGTCAACGCATAACTTGGCGACTAGCGAAAAGACATAGCGGCAAATTTAAATTTATAACGCACATTTTGTGTTTCACAGATAACAGGTAGCTATATAACCTTACTTATTAAAAATCCTATCAAGAATAAAATTGTTGAATGTTAAACGACGATTTGTAGTTTGAAATAACAAAATCACTTGCGTATTATTTTTTACTTTAAAAAATAAACTAAGTTTATGTGTATCGTACTGTCCACGTTAATAATCCATTGATCGCTAGTTCCTAAATTAATTATGAATGCTTCTAGCAAATTGTCTATTATCCCGCCACTTTCTATATTTCCACATATCCACAAAAAGATACTTCACTACTACTATCAGGTGACAAAAACATCTTAAACAAGTCCAAATTACATACGTTTTTCGAGATACGTAAATCACCAAACCGCAATATTTTCTTGATGGGACATGTGTTGAAAAAGCGCTTCAACTCGCTTTTTCACTCACTGTAGTCTGTTGGTTGCAACAATAACTTTTATTGTTTTTATTTATAAACACCACCAAAACAGGCAACAAATCATATAAATAACAGTTTTAGTTCACAAGTCGCGTTGACGGTTTAAATAAATAATGACATGATGACGATTTCAGGAATATTTACTTTTTATGGGTAAATAAGGTTATGCTAAAGCCCATCAAAAGACTTCTTTTTGGCGCGACTGATTTAAATCACTCTTCCTAATTTTGAGTCGAGGTAGTGTTATTAGGCCATTTCAATAGGATATAATTCTAGTCTAAAATTTAGCTGTTTGAGCTATTTAAGCTTTAATAAGAAACAATAAGTACATGATGTACTCCGTGTGACTTTCCTTTACTCTCCACTCCGAACCTCTTGCGAATGCGGTTTTAACAACAAGTATTAAAAAATCGTCTGTTTAGAATTTAGAATATCGCTTACTGATGCCGTGATGTTTCGCCCTCTCAGTCAATAAATCCGGATCGTGGATTCGCTGAGCGCCGCTCAAGATTTCCTCGCCGCGCATAAACATATCGTAGGAATTCGATTTCTTGGGATCGTTCGGATCGGGCATTGTATAAAACGGGCGAACAGCCAAAGGGTACTTGTCCAACATGTAAAAATCGGTGTCAAACTTGGCCTTCACCAGACGACCCAGTAATTTCTCCGCTGGTGTACTCAAATCGTCCTCGGCTCCGATCTCGACGCCGGCGTCGGCCAGCATTTGTCTGCCCTCGTCGTAAGCCAGAATTAGAGGCGGGTCTAGGAAGGTGAAGGGTTCGACAGAGTATTGCTGGCCGACGATGGCGATTTCATGGGCAAACCTAAAAGTTTCGATTAAGTTAATTTGGTCTGTTGAGAGAGCTAAAATATGCATATACCCACTCGTCTCTTAAACCTTTAAAAATGGCAGTAAACATGTCGCCGATCGTTCTCATTACTTCGTGGTAATGATAATTGAAGGCCATCTCCAAGTCGAGACCGACGAATTCGGTCAAGTGACGGTGGGTGTTGGAATCCTCGGCGCGAAAGACCGCGCCCACAGTAAAAACCTACAAGATGAAAACAAAATAATACACAATAAATCGAAACGGACGACGTATGCCAACCTTTTCAAAATCAGCCGCTATAGCCATCTGCTTATACAACTGCGGACTCTGCGCGAGATATGCAGAACCTGTATCGAAAATAAGGATTACCTACTGTGATGGTGCTATGTAAACCACCAAGTGCAATTTTTACCTTTAAAATAGCTCACGCTGAAAACGTTAGCTCCGCCCTCGGAAGCGGCGGAAATTATTTTCGGCGTATGAATCTCGGTGAAACCCATCCTGGTTAGAGTGTCACGGAAAAGGCGACAGACACCGGCTTCGAGTCTGAATATGGCCTGATTTGCAGGAGTACGCAAATCCAAGACACGGTTATCCAATCTCGTATCTTGATTTACACGAATATTTAATCCTTCTGCATCCTACAAATAAGGAACCATTTCAAAAACCATTCTCAACGCGATAGTAAGTAATAAGAAGATGCTTACGTCGGATTTTTCCGGTCGGCTAGCGTCCTCTATTTGTAAAGGCAATTGTGGCGCGGAACTCGAGACGACCCATATCTGCGACACCACCAATTCGACGTCGTGTTGTGTGCAGCCTGCCACACTTCCGGGTACCTCTGCGATTTCAGCTTCGATGTCGATTATGCTCTCCTTTGGAATGCTAGGATCGACCAAGAGCTTGGTTATTGCGTTAAAATCGAGATTAAAGATTTTACTAACTTGCTGGAAAATTTAACCATCGCCTTCGAGACAGTTTCCGACACGTTCAAGATTGCCTGGACAGTATATTCGCGTTGTCGCAGTACGATGAAGCTTTGCTTCCCCCTCGCCCTCACCGTGTGGAGTCTCGCACGAACCCATACACATTTGCCGACTAGTTGTTTATTCAGATTTTTTATATAGGTAAAGTCACGTTTGATGGCGTTGACGTCTGATCTGATTAAAGGCATGTTTCCATATTTGCCATTAGATACATCCTCTGCAAGTCGTTTGGTTAAGGTGAGACTAATTACAATGCAACAATTGCAGCTCAAAAGTGAAAAGTGGATCACTACCACTTATTATTGAGAGCCTCTAGTGGGCAGTTTTGAAATATCTCTTTAGGTGCTGGATTTGCCTGGATTTTTTTACTGACACAACAAAAAAGATAAAATCGATCTAAAGTTTTCCCAAGAATATAGTTCAGGTAATATGCCATAATTAACGAGATTTAAACAAAGAAAAGTTAACCAGTTTCCATGTTACTTCACAGACTACTTACACAACAAACATCTTCAAATATTCGGCTAAACTAGGTATTAGTTTTCTATGCAGGCGATGGTATATTGGAAGTTTTCAATTATACATGAACCACCAATGAATTTGAACCAGGGATGCGATAGATAAGAACCAAGGAAAGTTTTAGGAAATGTAAGATAATAAGGCAAAAACAAGTACTCCTGTCTCGTATCATACTGTCACACAATATTACAGTTTCTTCAAATAACATTTTCAAACATTTAGAATAATTTGCTTGTCATTTTCATGAATGGAATTGCCTATATTCCTTCTATAACTTTATCAAAACAACAAAACAGCAGTAAGGCGACTTACACAGGTTATATATATTTTTCAAAACGTTTAATACTCATGTCACAACTTTAAAATTGGTTTTACCAGGCTGAAACTATGACATCAGAAAGATCATAATCGAAAACTAATGCTTACAACTGGAATCATACAGCTTGTACAATTGAAAATATCTATTGTAACAACAATAAATACATACAGAGTATTTTAAATAATGACTAGAATGCTTTGAACAAACTAGTAGAAAACAACTTTTCAGTAAAAGGTACATTCAGAAATGATGTATAAAAACATTGAATGGATTGCCCCTAGTAAAAATTAATATTTAAAATGATTTTCGTTCTTGGATATATACTATATAGGTGTTTTCATTAACGACCCTAGGTTCCAAAAAAAATATCCTTTACCAATTAAACAGAGGTCATATTCATTGGGTCCTACATTGTAGAAATTTATTCCTACATATCAGGACATGTAATTATTTAATTGGGGAAGCAAATGGCACTATCAGACAAACAGATTCAATATAGTAGCTACGATCCTAAACATGAAGCTCCAAAACTAATCCAAAATATTAATTAATAAGTTGGTACCTTCATTAGTATTTTCTTGCATGTTTCCAGCATTCCCTTTATGTTCTGCTCTCCTTGCTGCTTTTTCAGCTTTCTTCGCTTCCTTCTTCTGTGCTTTTCTACTATCCCCCTTGTCGTTAACTTCTTCCCGTGCAGGTTCACTCATTTCGTCTATACTCCAACAAAAAAAAATAATAATAATTATACTATTTTACACAACCAAAGAAAAAATAAAGCTATCTTACACAACCTTTTGTACTTATTACCTGTTGGATGATGAAATATGTATATATGGGACCCGTCAAGTGTTTACAAATGATACAAACGTAATTATGCTAATAAAACACTTGTAAATAGTTAATCGCGTACATATCACTGTTCGCAACAAAAATATCGAACCACATTGACTACATCAAAAAACCAAATTTTTTGGTTATAAAATTATCATAGAACCAAAGAGAATAGACTAATAACCACCGAATAACATGAAATGTCAAACTGTCAAACGTAAAGAACTTTCAATTGCAGAAATCTGTTGACCATTTTCCCGCCCATGTTTGAAATTTGTCCATTGAATTTTTTGATTTGCTTCTAATCTCTGGTTGAACAGGTTGAATAGTTACCGGCGTTTCGAGCAACATATCTGCAGCCACGATCGATCGTCATATGAACATGATTTTAGAGAATATAAAAGAAATGTGGCGAGAAGTAGCAAGAAAGGATTTTGAGAGAGACACATGTCAAATAGAGAATAATGATGTTTTTCAATAAATATATTTAACAAGGTGCCAGAGTAATTCGAATTCTTAGGATAGTTTTAAGTGTTTGAAAACGTAAAAAAAAGAAGAAAAACGGAATCAATGCTCGTTACCAGAACCTTTGAAAACTGGAAGTTTTAAATGTTTGGGCTACTGAAACGGGGAGCAAGCCAGACGAGAAGAAAATAACAATGCTACTTTCATTCATTGGTGAATCAAAGTTTAGATCTGTATAATATGTTTACTTTCGGCAAGGAAGAGGACGAATAAAAATACAAGATTATTGTCAAGAAATTTGAGAATCACTGTACACCTAAAAAGAACAATATAATTTTTGAAAGATTTCTAATTCTGGAATTGCACAAAAAGAGAGCTAATTTTGTGACAGAATTAAAAAAAGCAGTCAGAAATTGTAAGCATGTAGATGAAGAAAATATGATTAAAGATCGTCTAGTAATTGGAATTTAAAAAAAAATCTATTCAAGAAAAGTTTGTCAAAGAGAATCAAAATTAAGTTTAAAACATTGAGTATTGCAAAGCAGTGAAAGTAGTCGACAACCTATGCATGTAGAGAATACAGTAAATAATAAGGTAAGCCCTATATCAATAAACATACTGTTAAAACCAAGTGAATACATATCTATTTAAAAATGTTTATGGATAAACTCCAACTTATGGTAAGATTTATAATGTTTGCAAAGGTAAAAATCATTTTACTGAAGCATGTAAATTCAAATACATTAAAATCAAAAGTGTTAAAACAATACAGGATAATGAATCACATACTAGATCTGACTCTGATGAAAAGGTGTATATAATTCATAAGATTATTGATAATTCTATTAAGAGGTGTTTGAAAAGCAGAATTATTATTAAAATTTCATACTACTTAGAAAAGTGTCAAATGTCAGTTAGACCGCGTTAGACACTAGCGCTGACATTAGTTGGATTGGTCTGATAGACAGTCTGACCAAGATGGGATGATGCATCTTATCGTATTTTTAGTTTTTAAATCTGTAAACCGTTGACTCCTCATTCTTTCCATACCATTATCTTTTCTCGGGTGTTCGCTCTCTCTCTCTCTGTACTAATTTAGTATATTGTAGCAGTGACAACTTCCTAGGTACCAGAGTGACGTAAAGTAACGTTTAATAGACGTCAATATAACGTAGAAAGGGAAAGTCAGACAATAAGTGTGTAGTTTGGTTACATTTATGTTTAAAATTTTTTTTAGAGGTGTAAGTGTTGTTTTAATAATTTTCAAAGTATTTCTGTTTTATTTTTGCCACAGATATTTTTTTGTATATTTTCTATTTACAAATAAAAGTCCACATCTCCGAACTTAATTACATATCACGTAAATTTATCATACCTTATTAAAAAAGGCATCAGTATAGTATTTTCACCCTTGGCCGAACTAAAAGATAATAAATGCGGAACGGTTACACACTTGTCCCATTTTGCTGGATAAGTGTGTAGTATTGACAGTGTTTAAAACCTTTTTTTTTTTCTAGTAAACTGTTGATAATTATAAAAAGCCTAACTATTGAAGGCTTACAACTGGGTATATATTACATACTTGTATGTGTAAAATTTATTAATTAATCTTATTCATGTTACATTTTCTTCACACTATGCAATTTTTACTGCACACTTATCTGACTTTACCTTAGACGTACTGTTTACGTATATTAAACGTCATTTTACGTCACTTTTGAATCACTTTATTTACAAACAAAGGCAATCATCTCGTATGTATCAGTTTATATTTAATATCTTACATGTATATACAATTTATAGTAACAAGTTTGACGGTAAAACCAAGAAATGAAGAAATCAATTATACATCTTGCAAAAATTAATTGTAATATCAAATACAAAAACAGATAAGCTATAGATAAAACAGCAAAAATACTGACGAAACAAGCATGTACACCATAGCGTATTTATACGTTCTTACATATGTATATAGAGTAACAAAGAATTCTGTTGCAAGGAAAGGAAAAACGAGTGGTTAACTATAAATATCCTACAGGCATAACTGTAACAACTTTTGGTAACTGCAACGGTATAAAATGTTTACCCACTCGTGGATCGTTTCCATCACTGATCAAACACAACAACGAATTGAACTTAGCGTCTTGTCGCTCAGCTTCGATGGTTCACAAGTGGTTATAGAAAGAAAGAGCAAGCTACAATTCGGTCGTATCAGAGGTAGTAAGTAATGTGGTCGTGGAAAGGATCCATCTCGCGAGTTAAGTCGGAGGATTATTGCGCACTTCGAGCCACTGCACGTCGTCATCGAACCTTTCCACTCGCACCTTCTGGCGATAATGGTATTCCTTGAGAAAAGTCTTCAAAGTCTTGGGTAATTGCAACTGATTAACGTCGTCGTATGTCAAACGACTGACGATGGCGGCCCTGCATAAATGTTGGAGAGAAAAGACGAAATTCCGATGTAACGGCCACGTCAGCATCGGTTCGAAGAACATGCAACTGCTCGGATCTTTGTAGTGTTCGATGAGACCGCAAACGGTGTCCGACGTGTAGACCCCGGGGTCGTGGGAATCGAAACTGAACTTGTGGTTCCATTGCTCGATGCGGGCGTGCAACGAACGGTTGTACTTGCGAAAGGAGACGCTGAAGAGGAACTCTTCTTGAGCGGAGTCGCGCAAAAGGAACGTACCTTCCCGTTTGCCGTCCAATAATCGTTCCGCTTCGTACCTGTCCATTTTGCCTGCGAAGAAAATTTTGAGATTACTTGATTTTCGGGAATTATATAAGCAAACGGCTTCCTTTTTTTTTTACTTAAAACACTATTATCATGTATTTTTCAGGAATAACTCTTTAATTATATTCATTATTTCATTTTCATAATTTTTACTCGTAACAAAGATATGAATGGTAGTTCACTTTGAATTGAAATACTGTAGTTATTAATTTATTACTATAATTAATAAATATTAAATATTTTTGAACCCAATTTTGATTGTGGGAACAGGATAAATAAAATAATAAGAAAATATAAAATAAAATTATCAAAAGTTTTTAAATAAATCCATAGAATCCCATAATTCAAAACCAGCGCGACGTCATGCTTGATAAAAAAAAAAAGTACCCACCTATTCTTCATTACAGTACGTTATATGGTTTATACATTTCGCATACTTTTTTCTTTAATATAGGTATATATATATTATTTTTTATGCTTTTATATACTACTCCCATTCAAAAATTGCAATGAAACTAATAAATTACTAAAACACGAATTGATTGATGGCTTAGTTTATTGCGTTATGCTTTTAAATCGGCTATTACTATAAAAATAGTGTGGATGTTACAAACGATAAGTCTACTGTATCATAAATATAAAAATAAAATACACGGTACAGTAGCCGTTCAAAAATATACTTTTAATCTGAAAGTTTAGCATTCGAATGATTTTTTATGTTTCAAAATATAGCTTAAATGGTAATTTGAATGCGATTTGCTCGTTACTAGTTGTCATTTATTAGAGCAAATGAAAGCATCACATGAGAGCTTTTTAAACACACACTAATTTTTTGTGGTGTTTTTAGATGGTATGCCATTTAAGGGAAAAATAGTAATAAAAAATTTATGTAATTATTTCGCACTTGACCAAAAACAAACCATACATTCGTATCGACATGTTACACCTTAAACACAAAGCAATAGCAAACATAAATCAGTGACAATTTAAAAAGGCTTTCATTTTTTAATTCTATTGTGGATTGTATGCAATTCACACAATCGAAGAGAGAACATTAAATCGGTGATTAACCTTGCGAGTTACGCGGCGGTCGTTTCACATGGTATAATAACAAATATAAATGTTGATTATAATGGCAGTTCATATCAACAAACACGTGTAGGTCACACGTCTTGTGTTTAACAGTGTTTAGAACAAGTTGATTTCTGCACTGCAAAACAATCTAGTAATAGTAATCGTTTTCTACTCTATGGGTTATGCTTCACAGTTGCATTGTTATTTTATTATCAGCGCGACCTGAATGATAAGAATGGAATTTCCTTTTAACTAGAACGTTAAATGATTATGAGTTTGTGTGTGTGGTATAAAATGCCTACATTTTGCAATTGCCACGATTTGACAACCGAAAGAAATGTTGTTATTAACAAGTAGCAGCTGGTTTAATGTTTACGGAATAAGATTATTGATGACGATCCTTCGTCTTTTTAATATCTTCCTGCAATTGCGAGTACGATTGCGAGTAATAAATGTGACCCAATTAACCGGACAATTATCCTTTAGAGTAATTAGTGTAGATTGCGGTTAGTCATAAAATTTAGCCACCCAGGGATATAGGTTTTTGGTGTTTGTTTTGCAGTTTAAATAATTTTCTGAATTACATTGGCACAATTTTACTTCAAAAAGAGTGGTAATATTTGTATTGGTTTGATATCGCTAGCTATTTTTTTAAAGATAATAAGAGTGTTTACTGTCGACTACTTATCAAATGATTTCTTTAACGAAATTTTAAATTACAGACATAGTATTAATGAATGAGTAGCACGACGGCATTAAGTAGTGCCAATGAATGAAATATTAATCGGAATACTAAAGCCCGTACAATTTAAATAAGATTTTTTCTGCAAGAATTACCCCAAGAAATTGGTTATGAGGGTAGCAATCGAACATATAGTGCACCCCCAATAACCAAATAGTTTGAACAATTATTGACACTATACTGTGCATTTTTTTCTTCTTAAATTAAACTTTTATCACATAGCATGTACCATGCTTTCAAATGCTCTCCCGATTAGCCATTTTTATTTAATCATTAATCACAGAGCATGCACGTACTAAT
The DNA here is from genome assembly GCA_004143645.1 of Protaetia brevitarsis. Lineage (NCBI taxonomy): Eukaryota > Metazoa > Arthropoda > Insecta > Coleoptera > Scarabaeidae > Protaetia > Protaetia brevitarsis. The sequence goes on from RXPK01000257.1 coordinate 6,984,266, forward strand.
CACTTTAACAGTTTGTACGTCACCAAAGAAGAAAAAAATTATTTATTACAACAGCATTGCGAAGCTCTGCGATTGTGTGATGTCTGATCTTAAAATTGTAGGTATTCACGGTAGGTAGGTATTCAATGGGAAAATAAAATGTTTTAAAATTGTCAAGTCCGGAGATTTAGCATTAAAATTAACAACATGAACATGACTGCTGCCAAAATAATCGCAAATCCTTTGTGTTGTAATTCAAAACCATTCAATCAATTTTTTTTGATTTGTCACTGACAGCTGTTACAATTTCAAGTATAATTTAAAAGAAGTTCAGTGTCGCTAATCTCACTAGAGAATTTGTTTAACAGACAGTCTACTCCAATAAGGAAAGTAATTGAAAGCATGGTATTTTCGATGTACGGAATGTTGACATCAAGTTTGAAATGGATTGCAAATCTAAAAAAGCTGCAAGAATTATTCTTGCGTTTGAGATACTTGCAGAATGAAAGTCAGATATTAAGAATTAAATCATCATTAAATTATGTAGCGATCAATAAGCGTACATCTCTCGTAGTTCAATTTAGTTTTACCACAATTACAACAATTCCTTTAATCAATTTATTTACATGTTTATCGTTTGCCACTTGCCATTTGTGATTTATGCTTACCCCAATAAAAACCGCAATTGGTGATGTTCAAGAGATCAGGTACCAGACAATGTATGAAATCCACTTGCGTGTGGCAGCCAGTGATGACGTCCAAGGGGGACGTCCTGAGGGTAACATTATTCTGAAAGATGGCCCGCAGGGAGTCGACGGTCGCGTCGTTCGGGCAGAATATCTGCACCCGCCTCACTTGCCTCTCGTTCTCGTCAGAACAGAACAGCTGGACCAAGCGCGCGAAGCTGGCGGGCGGATCGACGCCCCGCTCTATCTCACGGGCCCTCGCGAGGCGCGCCTCTTCGTCCACGTCCTCTTGGCCCATCGGCCTCCTGCGTAGAGGAAATTGTTTTATCTTTTAACGAGAAAATACATTGGTAGTAGTATTCGTTGTTGTTGTTGTCGTAGTCGCGTCGATCGGCGCGAGAGAAGTCATACATTTATGCATTACATTATGCGGCCGTCGCGAAAACAGGAAAACAACGACGGTCTCTCAAAGTGTGTCATTTATGACCTGTTTAACATTCTATTTTACGTTGGACCTTAATACTACAATAGCCGTTTTGTTATTTCAACGCATCAAATATACAATTTCGGCAGAGAAAGAACAAAAATACTAGGGCAAATTTCAAAATCAGAATAGTAGAATGAAACAATGATTTCAGATTCAAGTGTTGTTCCAACAACATATGTAGCGATACTATAAATTATGTATCTATCAATATGTTGTAATATGTACGGATATTGTTGAATTTTGATGTAGACAATTACACGTTTCAAAAGTTTACATATTTTAGTAGATAAAATTTCGAGAGCAATACCATATCGAAAATGCAATCATCGGCAGTCGAATGTTTAGATTACGGCCGTCTCCAGATTATTTGAAATCATTCGATTGCTATCGAGTAATCTTGCTTTGAGTAATCTACAGGAAATTCTGATAATCCAAGAGTTTATATTTAAGAGATTATAGACTGAAACAATTTTATGAATTGGTCACGAATCGAATAATTCTCTATATACGTGTTGTTTCATTTAATTAAACTATATGCAGCAACTATATGCGTATGTCGTATAACGCAATACAACCTCTATTCGGTTCTTTGGTAGATTAGCACAAAAATAATCATCGGTTATCAACGTGACAACAACAATACTTACCAAACAGCAACGAAATTAGGCTCGATATGTGCCAACGAACGATTCCTGCCGTTATGTTCCGACTGATCATCGGAAGCGTTAGCTTCTGCGTAGGTAGCACTATCTATGGTATTGATGATGACATCAGGTACTACATTATCCTCATTGACAACCACTTGTTCTGCAACTTGCGCCGGTACCTCCTCGACCGTATTCTCAGCGGCCGCCGTGTGGCAGACATCTTCATTTCGTCGTCGTGACGACGATACCGTCGCCCGAAGACCGCTCCTCTTCCGTAGTACGCTGCTGTTTGTAACAGGTACACTTGCAACAATTGTTTTCCTTTACCGGTGAGCTCCTCGTCGTCGCCTCCTTTCTACCGCAGTAGAATTTCAAGGGCCATTTGGTCGATCTTTTGCCTTTGCCACTGTTGCTTTGAACGTCTACGCTACTACTATCGACCTCTGCGCAATGATTCGACGAAGATTTCTTGTTGCGTTTGCTCTTCAAGGGCAACGAACGTCCTCTGCGCAAATTCAGACTTTGCGAGACAAAGTCCATCACACTCTTTTTGTTTTCTTTTGGCGACGACTCGGAATCGCCATCGTGTGTACCACAAAAACACTTTTCCTCGCCGTTGGAAGCCATCACGTCATCTACGAATCTTGTTTGAACGATTCAAGCTGTATAAACTTGATGGAAACCTGTGAATATATAAAGAAGATAATCTGCAATTGAATTTTCGCGCAAAGTTTAAAAGTTGTTTCTTCTTTTATCAAATTCAAGCGCGTTGAAAACGACGCCGGTGGTGAACAAGTTGCGTAAAAATAATTTATTTGAAGAAATCTTTAACAATTTGTCGAAATTACTCTAGGCGCTGTTTTTTAAGTGGAGTGCCAACAATATTTGTAAACAATCGTAGAATGAATAAACAATAAAGACTGCAGCTTTCAAATTTCCACAAACAAAAATTACAAACGGGTTTGACCTTGAACAGGTAATGATACCGGTTCAGCTAGTCAAGTCCAGACTCGCAAATCCTGTTCTATATTTTCATCAAAGTTTCAACTACAAACAAATTTGTATTTGATTATCACCTACGCAAACTTTTAAAATGAAACCGCTATTTCTTAAATGTTGGTATACACGTTACCCTTTACTACTTGTGCATGCGCAGAGTATGTTCTCGGCATAACTTTTACCTAAATAGAAGCGGGAAATTCTAGTTGAAATTAGTATGTAATTTAGTTTAGATTTTTCTCGACGAAAAACTAATATGTAACGTAAAAGAAGCTTAATGTCACGGGTTGGAAATACAATACCTTGTATTTTAAACTGTATAGAGCATAAACAGTATATTGATATTATAGACTTTTTTTAGGCACTGTTTTCAAAATCCGGGAATGAGTCGATACAATGTTGTACATATGAAAATGTTTATTTTACAGGTTGTTTTTAAAAATAATCTCAAGGTTAGTAGAGTGTAGCCAGGGTACCGATTTTCCTATTCAAACACGTGCTCCGGAAATTTGTAAGAATTCGTCATTTTTTGCATCATGCATCTAAGTTGTTTAAACACTGATGACAATCAGCCAAAACGTTTTACTTTCAGAAAAGTACAGCTCGAGCATTAATTGCAATTAAAAATAAAAAACCACACGAGTACAAATTTACCTTACCTAGCTATGAGTTTCAAAGAATAAAATGAAAATAACTAAAGGTTAATAACAGCAGTCAACAGGCTGCGGGGAAATAAAGTTCAGAAAAAAAAAATCTTGGGAAAATCCTTTAGAAAGAGATGTATAAATAAACTTGAAGCACGTAGAAATTTCATAGGACCAAAATATGTTATTAATTCCGAATAAACCTTCCCAAATTGAGAGAGAGAGGTACGCAGTTACTATCGTTCGAGTCGCTCGTATGGGAAGATTTTGAATGAGTTGTGTGTACACAACGGATGAATGAAACGCACGAATCCCTAGATAGTGGTTACAAGTTCAGACAAGTTTTTTCCGATAAGCCACTTGCAAGATATTTACACTACAGCAATGTTAACTGGCCATATATTTTACAAAATCATTCAACGAAAATACACAAGCAGGTATATATACGTTGATACCTATTATAACCAGATTTTACGACAGGAAGTAGAAGAAAAGAAAGTCATTTTAATTTACTTGGTAAGTAAGTATAAAGCCTTTACAACAACGTAAACAACACCGATTTGTGGTAAAGATATAAAAAAGAGCCAACGAAAAAAATGTATATCTCAGGGTTACCTCTTCATTAAGAAATGGGTTCGTAATGAATATAGCCCGATTAAAAAAAAATGCACAGACTGTCATTTGCATATCGTAATTAGCATTTGACAATACAACAAAATGATTTTACGAAACATTAGTGTTAAAAAAAAAAAAACATCTAGAGATCAAACATTGCCAGATAAAAGTTGTATCGCAGCAAAATATGTTGCACGAGTGAACGAAAATTGGATAGACAAATTCTGAACGACATATGAAATTGCGTCACAATATTATCACGCACACTTACCGACAAAGATCATGTTCCCTGGGTTCTTGTGTTTTCAATCGCTACCGGAGCACTTTTCGTCCACCTTGCACATATATATTTATAGCCACAATTGCTTCACTGATGGATTTGTCCGAGAGTAAAAATTACAACATGACAATGCCAGGCAATCGTACCAACTGCACTTGATCTGTGAACCGCTGCGACCGCGAAGTTGGTTGGCAAGCAAAACATCGAGTGTTGACGGGCATACCCACGCGATGTGCTCAAGCTCACTGATCCACTGATGATTAAAGACGAACTTGTTTAAGAAAATACAGAAGCTATAATAACAAAGACGATAAATAAATAATGTACATTTAGTTTAATCAGTAACGTCATATGTGAACTTGTAGAAAATCGGTGCTAATTCAATTCGTGTGCCGCCATCTATGTTAATTCTTTTTAATTGACAAATAAAGGCATTTGTAATCTAAATGTCTCGAGATTGTTACAGATCCCTACAGGTCGGTAATAACCTTTAATTTATAGCTCTTTACAGCTGATGGAGTTATATACATCGTTAATACAAAAAGGAAAACAAAATCGTACAGTGGTTATGGTAAAACCTATAGAAAACAGTCAATGAATGTCAGCCGTTTTTTAACAACTACACGCTCAAATAGACATTTGCTACACTACTACATAGAAAACACGATCTTCACCCCATCACTATATGATGGAGCGGTTAACGTATAGAATATTGAAATATGAAATATCCATCTAATAAATGATACAATATTACATTTTAAAACAAGTTCTATATTTTGGTTTATATTTTTTATTTAATATACGTATTACGTATAAAAACATAGCAATAGAACTATATACTACAGCGTCCCAGGGCATACGAGTGAGCTACGTAGATATGTGGGTATGTTCAACAGACGAAGACAACGGTCGCATTATACACATTTGCCTACAATGCCCTTGGTACAACAAAGGAAAAAAAAACTATCCGCTATGTTAGCCTGTAAGGGAAAATAGCGTATACAATTTTTATGGGATTGTAAATGATTGGTTATAGAAAAGCGAGATAGATATAACAGGATATAAAAAATGGTAATAAGAATTTATATCTTTACGGCTGACACCAGTAGATACCGCGTTATCTTAAATTTTCTTTGTCATTTTAAAATAAGATCATAGATGATTGAAAAAGTCCCCAGCAAATGAATGCTCAAGGTAGTCACGTATAATCAATATAACTTGCTATGAATATTGTTTGAATCTTGATTATTAGAAACTGCATTAATTTGAAACACTCAACTAAACAACTTTTGCTTTCAATTGAAATATTTACCATAGAAATACACAAGGAGCATGTCAGCCGTTAAAAGAATATACTCAAAAAAGTACGTTTAATATAGGTATGTTTTAATTATCTACTAGCGGATAATTTTATTCACATGACTCATACTCAATCTGGTTAGGAAATTCAAAATTTAGACATTACACATTTTAGTTGTGTTCAATCAATTACCCAATGTAAAAACTTTTTTCGGCCTTGTCAACTGTAAACACGATGAGTGACTAGTGCGATAAAGCGCAATCGATGTAGAATATTAGGGCGCATTAAATGCTGTAGTAAAAAATACTATGTTCCATTTGAAATAAAAAAGGGCTATACTTCCGAAAGAGGACCACTGATTTGGCGATATCTAAGCATACTAACGGAAATAGTATGTGTTCCTGAGTGTAAAATGACTATTCATTTTTGGAGCAAATGAAAACAAAGTACTATTTCGGGGTTATGTGCGAGTCGTTTTTGACAGATATAACGTGTGGTTAATGGGGTGGAAAGAAAAGTTACGAAAATTTAGACAAAACAGGCGCAAAGGTCAAACGAACTAGATTGAATTGTGACTGAAGTTGTCAGTTTAGCCATATCAATAAATTTTTCTCTAAATCCTCCTCTTCTTTATGGAGCGTAGACCTATTTGTAGAGATGTTTTGCCGGTTAGTGTCGCCGAAATAAAAAAAAAATGAAATAGGTTTCTGTTATTTTTTTACGTGAAGACCTACTTGTGACTATTACAACATCCATCCAGGAAATGTTGATGGAGAAGAGCATAATGTAATGCATCGATGGCACTACTGTTATCGTTAAACTTTAGATAGTTGGCAGACGTGTGTGCGAAGTTCAGTGTGAATGAAAACGAGACAGGAAGGGCCAAAAGTTTTCATGTAAAATTATAGTTAGATATTATTAAACGAGTAAAGCAAAGAGTGAGTTTAATTTCAAGAACCAAACGAAAAGTCGACAATACTACTTGGGGAAGTGTACAGAAAAGATAGTCCATATTAAATTTAATGATCCCAATAGAGTGTCTACTAAAGTGTCGATGTGCACACATTATTGCAAGGTGAGAAACCTTTGAATGGAAATTGGATTGGAATGGAAGTTGTATGGTGATTGTTATTGCGATGTGTTGCCGTTGGATTGCGATTCCCTCATTTTTAGATTTAATTAAAAGAATTGATTTTAATATTTAAGAATCAGAAACTGCAACACATCTAGCAGTGAGGTTCGAAATCCGGGCGTCACAACCCATGTTACCGTGATAGCAAAGTTAATGTTTCATTTTCGTATTCTGTCAAATTATTAGTATTATTGTCAGTTAAATTTGCTGTTCTTTTTTAGTTATCAGTCAAGTATATTCATTAAAACCTTTTATTGTGTAATTAATGCCATTTTGAGTTTAGTAGTGGTTTTAGTCACGTGTAATTATGAATTCGCACCTTAGCTAGCTAAGTAAGGGAGACGCACAAGGCTCGAATACACTCTTAGACGCGCTGTGCAGTTCCCTGCGCAATTAAAGTATAATTACCACTTTGGATTTTGTCGCGCGAGGAACCCAAATAACGGAGTGCATTTTGTTGGTTTTACCTGGGACTGGCAGAGTTTTGTGTCCTTGCTGATAATCCTAAAAGGGTTTTGAAACAACACGGCTAGCCGGCATTTCACATTTGTTAAATTGTTCATTTAGTAACTGGAAAGCAGACTTTTGTTGTTATTTATCAATCTAGTAATCCGATGCTACGTAGGGCCTACTACTACTCTGATCGACACTATTTACTACCAATTTATCTACCATCTACGATCTACCAACCACCACTATATGATATTTGGCGTTGGTGAAACAAGAGGGTGAACGAAGTACTAAATTTAGCGAGACAAATCCGGATCGCTGAATTCGAGAGGGACCACGCCTGACATCAGCCTAACGCGCTCAAAACGCACCCCTCACCGCCACTTTAGAAATTACCAGATAAGTCGTATTATAATTTTAATTCCTCTTTGCACTAAATTTACAATTTCATTACTTTAGTCATTAATTTTTGTTCTAAAATCTTATCACACAATAAAACTTCGGCAAATTATAATGTAGTATTTAAACTTAACTATATTATAGTGTATTTAGTATTTAAGTACCAAGTAATGTATAGAGTGTTTAATTGTATTCATGGGATATTTTTTTTTTCTGAATGTTTTGTTATTTGTGTTACAAAATATTAGTCATCCAAATTTTGTGTGTTGAACTAAATTATTTGATCCCAAGACTTTACGCTTGAGAGGCGAGCGAACCCCGTAACAGATGGCAGAAACAGATCAAACAAATGCACGGTTCCAGAAAAGCAAAATTCAAGTGGAGGTTTTGCTGAAGCTTAAAATACGTAAAAAGAAATATAGGTAACCCAAAACAAAAGTTACGATATTTATAATGTAAATCAAATTAAAAGTTTAAAATGAAACAAATTTATTACATTAATGAGATTTTAAGATATTATTTAAAAAAATTGAATAAACAGTTTGTTGTGTGTAATATCGTCATTTTTATAAAATTCGGGAGTTAAATTGTGAAACAAAAGTTAATTTAGGTCTCAATGTTCGGGACTTACTATTTGTTTAGACCGATGCGCCGGAGAGAACACAGAGAAGAGGCTGAGTTGTTTTAAACGTTTATTTTCATTGATATAAATCACTATTACAAATATACATAACATAAAAATATACTTCTCTCTCCATAATAAAAACACAAAGTATTTTAGTATCCGTTTTACGTATATTGTATACGTATGTTAGATTTGCTAGTTTACCACCTTTATATGACAAAGTTTGTATACATGTATATATGCTGGTTTGGACCGGTATCCGAAGTTGGCTGAGTGCAACCGTTGATATATACGCACGAGCGCCGAACGGCCACCGAATACCTTTCAACTTCTCTTCTTGCTCAGCCCCCATATAAGCGACGATGTCCGGGATTGCAGTTCGTGAGTCACAGGCCGCTGTATGCGGGCTCGCTGCGCTTGTCGATTCACGGCCGGCGGCTCGGACTAGGCATCGGCGGTTTCGGCGCAAGCGCGGCGGCCTGCTTCGTTGACGGCTTTCGGCTCCGATGATTCCTCGGACTGTGGAGCGCTGTCGGATGGCTATCTTAGTAGGAAAGCGCGCCCACCAATTGCGAGGCGATGGAACGGGCGACGTGTATAATTCTCCGGCGTAAGCACTTTGGCGCGGCACGCTCGCGTATTGAATGTTCTTAACAGGTCTATATATTAAATTAAAATATGGGATACTCCACACACATATTTAAACAAGACATTCATGTTTTTATTAATGCTTTACTTACGAAGTTATCAAACAAATTGCTTATATATAAAAGAAATCAGTTATAATTATAACTTCAACTATTCAATACAGTTTATATGTAAACCTCCTACTAATCATCTACAGGGTTATTATTGTATAGCATCTTTCAAAAGAAAGGGGTAAAAGATATACATGAGTAATGCCTATATACCAAAAAATTACGGTTCCAAGTACACAGAGTACGAGAAAAAGATTTTTCTTTATCAAGTCCGGCCTGACTCAATTAGAATACGGTTAACCATCGGTCCTTTCGCTACACTTTGAACGTTGGGATTACATTTTAAGTGTAGGGGGCGCATCTAAATACGATTTGTTTATATCAGCGTGACGTCACGATTGTTGTGGGGTACAATCCACAGGCGGCGGCCGAAAGCCGAAATAAATCATGGTTAACCGCATTGTTGTTTATGTGACATTTTGGTTTGGAAACGTATTGAGTGTTATAAATCAAAATGTTTGGGCTTGAAAGTTTTTTTACGAAGCCTTCTTTCCACCAAGTAAGTTAAAAAGTGAAAATTGTGATAAGTGTTTACTGTAGGATGTTTGACATGAGAGGCCGTTCCTGTGGAGTAATGGGTTGCACTAACCGACATCTTTAGACATCAGTCCTAATCCAGAAAAGGATAGGAACGCTTCAATAAATGATGGAGCCTTCTGGTAATGAGAATGCGAAGTGTGGATCTGCACATATTTATCAAAATTATCGTATCTATCATATTCATTTGCTCAAAGAAGACATATCGTCTAAGATGTTTTTTGGAAAACAGCTATTGCATCATTATTCCTACCAAGATTTTGCCACCGACAACAGGTATTATCTTCTGTTCCGTATGCTTATGTCGATAAAGTCAGAGTATCCGCATGTCGCTTGGATTTAGTTTTTCGCGACGCTCGATTTCTGGTCTTATTGTCTTACTTGTATGTGGTTATGTAAAAGAATATACTTACTTTATATTTATACAAATATACATATATAGTTGCATTACTTCTGTAATATGTTTCGATGAAAGATATATGTGTAATTATGAATGTGTGATCGTTTTATTCATATATTAACAATAGTATTAAAGGAAGGCTGTGTTACCTACTTTTGCGCAATGTTAACAATGAATTTCCATAATGTTGAAAATTGCGAAAAATGTAAAGTCTTCCTTTAATACTCTGAGGTAAATTTAATATTTTCCAAAGTAACCGGCGCTAAATGTCCGTTAAGGGGCGGGGGTACATAATCGCAGATGGCGCGAGTACACGTTACCCGATTTCTTAATAGTGACATCTATACCAACTATCTTATTGATATTTGTGTGCATTTGCCTAATTCGCAGAGGATGTATGCGTTTGCAACTGGCACGTATAGATTTGAAACACGCATATAAATGATAACATCATTACATTAGTGTTATTGCAAACATGAAAGTATATTTTAAACAATTTAATCATAAAATGGAGTGACATTTTTACGTGGTACAGATCTCAAGCAAAAGCAGATATAGAAAAACACCTGACTGGCTTTGTTTGCATTCTGGTGCATCGTCTACCTTAGTCAAATCGCTTGTTAAATAAAATCTGCTTAGAATGATTCAACACTAGCCTAGCATTTAATCTTTCGATGTTATTTACAGATAGTTTGAATCTATCATATCAGATTTATGTGCATACATACGGTAAACACAGATGTGGGCCGTCTTTAACTACATTTGGCCCTAAAATTAGGAAAATTACATGACATAGAACCGAATTTTTATGTAGTAGGCATTTGCTCACTGTTAGTCTTACCCTTTATTTAAAAAGTGCTGATAGAATAATAATCGCGAATATTGAAAATGAGTTTTTTAATTACTAGCCGATTGCATTGGGTGTTCCCCCTGGGGGTGGGGCACATTTGGGGGTAGTCCCGGTGGGGTGGGGCACATTGGGTGGGTTCCCTGGGGGTGGGGCCATTTGGGGGTAGTCCCGGTGGGGTGGGGCACATTGGGGTGGGTTCCTGGGGGTGGGTGCACATTTGGGGGGTACCCGGTGGGGTGGGGCACATTGGTGTGGGTTCCCCTGGGGGTGGGGCACATTTGGGGGTAGTGCCGGTGGGGTGGGGCACATTGGGGGTGGGTTCCCCTGGGGGTGGTGGCACATTTGGGGGTAGTCAGGTGGGGTGGGGCACATTGGGGTGGGTTCGCCTGGGGTGGGGCACAATTTGGGGGTAAGTCCGCGGTGGGGTGGGGCTACATTGGGGGGTTCCCTGGGGGTGGGGCACATTTGGGGTAGTCCGTGGGTGGGGCACATTGGGGTGGTTCCCTGGGGGTGGGGCACATTTTGGGGTAGTCCCGGTGGGTGGGGCACATTGGGGTGGGTTCCCCTGGGGTGGGCACATTTGGGGGTAGTCCCGTGGGTGGGGCACATTGGGGTGGGTTCCCCTGGGGTGGGGCACATTTGGGGGTAGTCCCGGTGGGTGGGGCCACATTGGGGTGGGTTCCCTTGGGGGTGGGGCACAATTTGGGGGTAGCTCCCGTGGTGGGGCACATTTGGGTAGTCCCGGTGGGTGGGGCACATTGGGGTGGGTTCCCTGGGGGTGGGCACATTTGGGGGTAGTCCCGGGGGGTGGCAAATTGGGGTGGGTTCCCCTGGGGTGGGGCACAATTTGGGGTATGTCCCGGTGGGGTGGGGCACATTGGGGTGGGTTCCCCTGGGGGTGGGGCACATTTGGGGTAGTCCCCGGTGGGGTGGGGCACATTGGGGTGGGTTCCCCTGGGGGTGGGGCAGCATTTGGGGGTAGTCCGCGTGGGGTGGGGCACATTGGGGTGGGTTCCCCTGGGTGGGCACATTTGGGGGAGTCCCGGTGGGGTGGGGGCACATTGGGGTGGGTTTCCCTGGGGGTGGGCACATTTGGGGGTAGTCCCGGTGGGGTGGGGCACATTGGGTGGGTCCCCTGGGGGTGGGGCACATTTGGGGGTAGTCCCGGTGGGGGTGGGGCACATTGGTGGGTTCCCTGGGGTGGGGCAATTTGGGGGTAGTCCGGTTGGGTGGGGCACATTGGGTGGGTTCCCTGGGGTGGGGCACATTTGGGGTAGTCCCGGTGGGTGGGGCACATTGGGGTGGGTTACCCTGGGGGTGGGGCCACTTTGGGTTCCCGGTGGGGTGGGGCACATTGGGTGGGTTTCACCTGGGTGGGGCACATTTGGGGTAGTCCGGTGGGGTGGGCAATTGTGGGTGGGTTCCCTGGGGTGGGGCACATTTGGGGGTAGTCCCGGTGGGGTGGGGCCACATTGGGGTGGGTTCCCTGGGTGGGGCACATTTGGGGGTAGTCCGGTGGGGTGGGCCACATTGGGTGGGTTCCCCTGGGGGGAGCAACATTTGGGGGTAGTCCCGGTGGTGGTG